>CM064872.1:1634130-2104130 GCA_032719365.1 Prinsepia uniflora | reverse complement strand
TTTGATTCATCTGCCAGCTTGGAAGCTCGAAAACAAAAATCATCAAAATCATCTGCCAGCCATTAAAATGTAAAAATCAACTTAACTATCTCTATAAACCAAGGTTTACAAATCTTTGAATTCAGCGAAAAATGACTAGCAAACCTCTGTCTCGGCAATAAAATCCAATCGCCAAGGATGGATCAATTGAATCAAGGGGAATGTGACGAATGATACTGTACAGACGATCAAATTTAGAAAACAGTATAATGAAAACCACCAAGTTAAAATGAAGACAATCAGGAAAAAGAATCTTACTTGCAATGGTAAGATAAAGTATCAACCTCTAAATCACCCCTTCTTATATTTTTTACCTACGACAACCATACACGAAAAACAAGTCAGCAAATCTGAGTGTAGTAATTTAAAAAAAAAAAAAAAAAGAGAAAAAAAAAAGGTAACGGGCTATCCAGGGTGCATATAAGAGGACCCACGGAGATGCCGAGGCTATTTCAGAATTTTTCTGACACGTAATTGCAAATCTTGTTTAGGAAGAGAGGCCCATTTAATAACATTTTTCTGACACGTAATTGCAAATCCTCAAGATAAGACTCCTAGTATTAGATGTATGCATCAACAGATAAACGGGAGCAGGTATTTTCTTCATATTTTATGTATTCATGTAGCTCGCATCTTTTCCAAGCAAGTATAATAGTTCTGAATCTCTTTAGAACCTTGGATATATTAGACAAAGAAAAACCTTGGACATAAAATAGTTCTGAATCTCTTTAGAAAAAAAATCTTTTGTCTCATAGTAGCAAGCTTCTTTTCCCTTACGAAACTTTCATTACTAGGCTAGCCATACACTTTATATGTTACTAGCACTTCAAATGGCATACAGTTACATGGTAGCCTGCTCATGTTCCCTTTCGAAACTTTTGTTATTGGGTCAGCCATACACTTATTTTCAACTCTCAAAGCATTTCATGGGGCTTACTGGGCCCTCGTCTTTGCTGGATGTCCAGAGAAAAATTGGGAAAGTAAACAGCTGATAAATAAGCGGTGGAAGTCAAATTAAACATGAAAAGAACAGAAGATGGGATCTAAATCCAGAGATTAATCACATGAAGTATGAAATGGCTTTCTTTTGATAAGAAATATCCAGTAGGATAAACAACAGCTACAAGATCAAGTCCTAGAAATTAGATTAGTACAGCTTTCCAATCGGGAAATATCCCCGAGATAGAAACATAATAACAACTGCCGATACCGACGCACATATTGAAGCACAAAATCGGACCCTCTCTTGCCCACTACAATCGTCTCTTTCTCCCATATGACCTAAAGATGAGCTACCACACCTAAACCCTTCGAAGACCTGCCTGTGTCACTAAAACTAACTCACTTCTAATTTTTATATAGAAATATAATGATGAAATTGTGATTAGCTTGTTTCATGCTGATTAAAGACTTGCACTAAAATCGGAACAAAATCCTAAACTAGAGGAGTTTGCTTAGTCCTCAAGACCACCTAAGTTACAAAGCAGAGATTTAAGACTTGTATTGGTATTTGGACAAAACCCTAAGCCAGAGGAGTCGGCTCAGTCATTGAAACTTCCTAATTTCTAATTATTTTTTTTTGGGCGAACATAATGCAGTACAATACTATTTGATAATATATCCAATATTATTTGATAGCTTTAAGATATTTCAGTATTCCAATTAATTCAGGCACTTAAAAATTCATCAAATAAGATATCCACTCTTATTTGATGAATATATCCAATATATTCAAAATTCATCAAAAACATTGTTTTTGGGCATAAGACATCGACTTTAATTATCCTTCACAACACTTTCCTAGGTTAGATGCATATTTAAAGATTATTATCATCTATTCTGATTGAGAACGCATAGAGCTATCTAAATGAGAAGTATTTAACCATACCGGCTGAACTTCATGCGGATCAAGGTAAAATGCCTTTTCATCCTGCACACCAATAATGTAAGTAGATGCACCAGGTTTTCCACCCATGATGCCAAGACTTTGGGGAAAAGTGAATGTCGTCCGCAATGATGGAATGTACCTGAAGGGAAAGTTGAAACTATGGAATTCTGAATATGAATACCTGTCTTATTCCTTATGTCATATAGGATGCTCATCTAATTTCTAATTAAGCACTACCTGAATCAAATTTCTAATTAAAGGATAAGAAAAAATGAAATAAAATCTATCTAATGCAACTCAATTTGCCAAACAATAAATCAAGTGACCAACTATTCAACAGGTGAAGAAACAAAAAAAATCATAATAAACAATATATCATGGTTATGAGAAAAAGCACCTGGGATTCACTTTTTCAAGTCCAAGAACCAAAGGAACCAATAAAAGATTAGGCGTCCAATCAACTCGCCCTTTCGAAAACTCCAAACAATGTCTAGAGGCATCTTCAATACAGACAACTGGGGCTCCACCTCGTTCTCCATCTTCTTCCCCAGAAACAACAAGGAAGTGGCTGGTCATCAATGTCAGTTAATTCTCTTTTACACCGAACTAGAGTCTCCCAAGAGCGGCACATGGCATATGGGCCAACCCATGACCCAGCAGCGAGGTTATAAGACTTTCCAGCCCGAAGAAGATTGTGGATGGAGAAACTTGATGTTTCAGAATCACCAAAATAATTCAAGATCTCAATATACTCTTCCTCTAAAGGCTGCATATTTACAAAGGTATTAAAAACGCATGACTAACTGCAGGCCAAAATGTTATGCAAGAAAATACTTGCTTGGAAAAGATGCGAGCTACATAAAATATGAAGAAATTGTTGTAGTTTGGCTTAAATTGCAAGTCAATTAGTACATACTATTGTTATCTGTTTTTGGTTCTGTACTTTATAAGGATTAGAGTTCATAATTCTTGTAGGACTCTGGTTTCCTATCTTATAAGGTTTCTGGGTTTGTACTCCTTACAGGATTAGGTAAGCTATAATAGTATTTAATAGGCGCATATTTTTTAGATTTGTGTGTGGAATTTTATTGTTGGACACCACCGTTTGTTAGTGAGTATTTGGGTTTTGGGTTTGAGAGAGTTAATCTCTTTTGTAATCTCCTTTGTTATTAGTTGAATTCCTCCCTCTTTTCGCCAGTGGATGTAGGCCTATTGCCGAACCACGTAATTACGTAATTTTTTGTGTTCTTAGTTTACTTTCATACTTTGGTATATTGTTTTGAGACGCTTCTATTCAACAGAAATTATATTTGAAGAAAAAACAATAATACATTGCATCCTACATCATCCACCTTACCTCCTGGGATGGTTTTCTCCATGATCTTCCCAATCTATGGAAAAGCAATGCCTGCAAACAAATGCTTTAGTTACTCACTTTCTAATAAGAAAGGCGGCATGATTAGAATGGCTTACTACATAAACAGTAAACCTTGACAATAACATGCAGGCATACATTGCTGATTAAACGTGGGAATGTAAACACCCAAAGAAACAAAAGGAAAATTTGGCACCATACCTGAGCAACAAGCATCTGACTACTCCGAAGCATGCAGCCCCAATTGACATCACTAGTATACTTTGAATCCCCAATAGCATCAAAACCTAGTGTTTTTTTTTTTTTTTGATAGGAAGATTAAATCCTAGAAATAAGTATGCGCACACTTGTTTTGATCCAGAAACTTATATGTGAGGAAGTTACAAATCAAGTTTTCCCATCAACGAACCTTTACGATATGTCATCAAAATTCTTGATGAGAAATCCTCTTCAAATGCTCCTAATCCACTGTTATTTGTTGCATCTTCAGAGGAATCATCATGTAAGAATTTATAGCAAACACCAAGAAGCCATATGTCACTAGCAGAAGAGATGCCAGTCCTGCTGGATCCAAGTACACACTCATGAATTCTCCTCATAGAGTCACCCGTCACAATTTTCCTCACAGCTGCTGTCCATCCATTGTTTCTCAAGTGTATTTCCTTCTTTTCAGTAATTGATGACTCGCTGTGCGTTTCAAAGATTGAGAAAGCAGATGCAAAGAAGTTTGACAACAGAGACACCTTGTTGTGCTTATTATCCCTAGATCCTGAATCTGGACAAACAGATGATGTGCCTCTATCTGTTGAATCTGTTGAACTTTTGGAAGAATATTTTGATGCCACGGCCCTCTCACAAAAACCCTTCATCACCTATTCATGAAGCGTATAATGCTGAAGTTGCTCATAGAAGCAACCTGGGTTTTAAGCATCTATCTCAGTCCAGAGGTAAAAGAACAAGCAAGTCCCAAACAAGAACCAAAAGATACCCAAAATGAATGAGAATGCATGTTTACATCAAGTTAGCCATTTCAAAGCAACTATATATGTAATATTAATTAATCCAGAACTAGCTTAACATTTCAAGTGTAGAATTTCTTGAATGTCTTGTTTTCATTCACAGTCGAAAGGCTTAATTTATACAGGTCTGTGGGGAGAGATAACTCTGAGAGATAGCAATGGCTAGTACAACTCGTATGGTTGGGGGTTTTACTACAGGGCTGAATGTTTCAGTATAGTCAAGACCTTCTTGTTGGTGAAACCCCTTGGCGACTAACCTTGTTTTGTACGGTTCAATGCCGCCATCAACATGTCTTTTGATCCGAAACACCCACTTGCAGCCAAGAGTATTGGCATGTGGTGGTAAAGGAACTAGGGACCAGGTTTGTTGCTTTATTAAGGCATCATCTTCAGTTTTCATGGCTGCTATCCATGTAGAGTGTTGAGATGCTTGTTTGAAGGTTGTTGGTTTAATTTGAGATGTACTAGCTAGGAAGGCTTGGGGTATGGGGTACTTGGTGGCAAACAGAAGATGTCTTGACTTGGAGATGCCAGCTTTGCTGCGGGTCACCATTGGATGGATGTTGGGAGGCCAAGAGGTGGTAGCTGCTGCTTGGGCAGGGGCTGGTTGGGCTTGGGACGGAGCTGCTGGTGGAGATGTGGTTGGGGAGGTAGTGGGAGATAGGGGAGTGGAAGACACAGACTTGTCTTATGGGGAGATAGTTCGGGAAAATGATCTGCTGGATTCTGTGGAAGGGACTGGTCTGGGAGATGGTGGGGAAGATTGTGAAGTTGGAAGGGGTGATTCTGGTGCTGGATTGTGAGAAGGGAGAGTAGTGATAAAAGAAATGAAAGAGAAATCAGTGGAAGAGTTTATTGGGCAACTAGGGGAAGGAAAATGATGTTCATTGAAGATGACATGCCTAACGATGTAGACACGGCCAGTGGACACGTGGAGGCACCTGTAACCAGCATGGTGTTGGCTGTATCCTAGAAAAATGCAGTGGAGAGATCTTGATTCTAATTTGTGTTTGGTGTAGGCTCCTAGGTGGGGATAACATGAACCAAATACACAAAGAAGATGGTAAGGGGGTTGTCGAAGGGCTGGACCAATTTAGGACTGGTGTTGAAAGCAAATTGATTAGGAAGACAGAGTGGAGACTGCTTCTGCCCAATAAGAATAGGGCAGACCAGCAGTTAAGAGTAAGGTATTCTGATATGGTTTTATGTCCCTTGGTGAGGGACATTAATTGGAAGCGAAGATTGGTGGCATTGGCAAGAGATTGTTGAGAGAAATTTTGACTGAGACATTCCCAGATGTCTCTTGAGGTATTGAGGCCAACAACTTGGGACAGAACTGGTTCAGTTAGGGTGGCACGGAGTAGACTGATCAGAGTTTCATCAATCTGAAACCACTGGTATAGGCAGGATTCGACTGAGGGACAGAAGGGGAAGTAAGAACAGACTCAGAACTTTCAGATTGAGGGGAAGAGATGGCAGGGGTCTGTGGTGGCAGAGTAGGAGGAGGAGGAGGGTGAGTTCCATCAATGAAATGCCAGTAATTGTGGCCAATGAGAAAAGGTTTTATCTGGCTTTCCCAGAGAAGATAGTTAGTCTCATTGAGTTTGACAGAGACCAGGTTTGAGACTTGGTTAAGGAAGACTGAAGGAGAAGAACAGGAGTCAATTTCCATAACAGGAAGAGAAATTGAGGGATCGGTTTATGGTGATCATACAGGAGTCAATTTCCATAACAGGAAGAGAAATTGAGGGATCGGTTTATGGTGATCAGACTTAGGGCTCTGATACCATGTAGAATTTCTGGAATGTCTTGCTTTCATTCACAACCGAAAGGCTTAATTTATACAGGTCTATGGGGAGAGATAACTCTGAACAGTTATCTCTCCTTATCTGTTTCTAGGAAATAACTACTTAGAAACTGCCTAGGTAACTAACTATGGACATCTGTCCAAGAACTAACCTAACTGTCTACATGTGTACAAAGTTTACAAGTGTACTGTGATAAGTCTAACTAGTGTATACGACTAGTGTATACAAGTTATATTATCTTACATCAAGAATAAAAGACAAGAAACCAAGGAAAAAAAGTCAATAGCCACCAGCATAAACTCATTCAACTTGAACACATAATGTAGCATATCCCGAAATCATGGGATTGGAAAATGCCATATAACTAGAAAAATAAATAAGTAAATATAATATATAAATCTTTCATCATCACAATTTTCAATTAACAAATAAATTTTTAAATATTCTCAATTATGGGGCGGAACTCTGAAGAATCCGTATAGCCCAACACAAAATTGCAAAGCAAGTTTGGCATCAAAATCCATATAGCCCAACACAAAAATGCAGAGGAAGTTTGGCATCAAAGTGAGAAACAAGACGTATAATTAGGGGGCCATGCCCATATGGTCATGCCTCCGTAAAAACCAGCGATAAATAGTAGAAAAAGAAACTAGGACAGAATACAGATCACTCAAAGCTGGAACATATCGAAAAAGGATAGAATTGCAGGGTAATCTACCCAATAATAGACAGTCACATCACATAAGATAGCCCTAATTTATGAACCCTAGGCAACCCAAATAGCATCGATATGGTCGTGACCTCAACAGATTCTAATTCAACGATAGAAAACTCCAGCGAAAAAAAAAATCACAAAGAGAGGAAATAAAGAAAAACCAAACCTGCTGATCGGTGATGAAACAGATAGTAGCTGACCAAGAACAGCCCACGAGCCGAACAGACAAACTACGTAACCAGCTGTCTCCGAGTCTATACTCTTTCACTGGCACCGAGAAGTAAAGTCCATGCGCAATTGCCCTCAACCCTCAACCCTCAACCCTCAACCCGTCAACCCCCCAACCCCTAAACCCCCCAACCCCCAACCCCCAACCCCCAACCCCCACCCAACCCCCAACCCCCAACCCCCAACCCCCCAACCCCCAACCCTAAAAACCTTGAACCTTGAACCCTGAAAACCCTGAACCCCAAACCCCAAACCCCAAACCCCAAACCCCAAACCCCAAACCCCAAACCCTAAACCCTAAACCCCAAACCCCACACCCCACACCCCACACCCCACACCCCACACCCCACACCCCACACCCTAAACCCTAAAACCCTAAACATATTGTAAGTCCACCCTAAACATATGGTAAGTCTTAACATCACAAAAGTGTAAAACAACTAAACTAACCTTTAATCTATTCAAATATCATTCCGTTGAGCTTCAATTTGGCAAGCTTATCTTTTTCATCAATACACTGTTCTTCAAGTACATTGCTCACATCTTGTGTAATATTCTCTAAGGCCTCCCCACGTTCAAACTGGGTTATGAAGTGATTCTCAA
This sequence comes from Prinsepia uniflora, assembly GCA_032719365.1. Lineage (NCBI taxonomy): Eukaryota > Viridiplantae > Streptophyta > Magnoliopsida > Rosales > Rosaceae > Prinsepia > Prinsepia uniflora. The sequence goes on along the minus strand of CM064872.1, from coordinate 2,096,455 downwards.
TTTAAAACCAGAAAGAAGACAACAAAAAGAACAAACATATGGAGAGAGAGAGAGAGAAAGACGCACATTGCTGCGGTATGATTGAATGGTTCGAAAACTTGAAAGCATATTAGAATTAAGAATGATAAAATAGTTAATTAGCATAGTTGACCATGGTCCATGGAGATATTTACATTAGTCTTTACAATCTTGAATCCATGCATTTCGGAAGTTGCAGAGAAAATGGTGAAAACATATTAATAGATGGGTCCTCGATATCGTTGTATTCAAAATTGAAAGGCTACACTAATCCTATAAAATTAAGAGCAAACCTCTATTAAACTTCCAGGCTACACTAATTCTGCCTCTTGCAATATTCTGCGACACTTCTTTTGCTCCCTATGATACAAACACACAGAATTATTTCAATGTTAATTTGACTATGATAATTACTGCATAAAGGGAGACATATGCAATGAGCTTATTACTTCATGACTTGACAAAAGACCCAAAGCCAAAATAAGAATCCATGTTTCACACTGGAAGCGTAATGTTATCCATGTTGAGCCTGCATGCTACCTCACTTTGCACCAGCACGTCTCTCGGGTCAGATCCAAGAACAACAGCTCAGTATGGTAATCAAAGGAATCTGTTATGAAGATTTGTCACCATTTTTCCTTAGCAAAAAGAACATGCTAGGAAGGCAAGCATATGTAACTCAATATATAAAGCAAGCATATACATATATATTCACGCAAGTGCAGGTTGAATACTATATATAGTATAAACTTGGAATGTGAATAATAAGCAGTGGATAAAGCACGGAAAATGTTGTTTTGATGCTTATGTCCTTTCTATATATTCCAAAAGCAGGGATGGACTTCTTCTGTGAATGTTTTCAACCAGAAGACATTGAAACAATCCAGTATAAAGCTTTTATTGTCACTCCTTATGCTTTAAACTTCCGAATTTTTCAATATGAAGCCAAATATATCAAATGATAGAGCATAGAGCAAAACTTTCTGTATTGAAATATGGAAAGAAATATGCTGTTATATTATGTACCATTATTGGTTTAATATCTGCGTGTGATTGATGCCCATATGCATCAGAAAGCAATTCATGTACTAAGCCTGGACTTAATTAAATTGAATAAAAAATTTAAACAGCTATATAAATAAAACTATTAAACAAAAATCACTCCTACCATGACCATAAATCATTTGGGAAGCTGTCATTGAGCTACTTGGGAATCATTTGCGAGTTGTCTAGTACCTTGAGATCATTTCCGCGTCCAAACAGACTAAAACAGATTGTGTAGTCCCTGTCACTAATGCATATGGGCATCATATTACAAATGGATGAAGTTAACTTGGAAATCGATAAAAGAGAGATAAGAATTTTAAACAGTCAAGCTAAAGTCAAAGACTTGAACAAATTGAGAACATGCTCATAATGCTGCAAGTTGGTAAGAAAGCAAAGAAAGAGGGAGATTCATAACTCTAAGATATAGTACCAAATAATAGCATACATTGATACCATTTGTGAATTCAAACTCCCAGCACATATATTGACAATGAGGAATAGCAAAAAAGTCAATGGAAGCAAAGTAATAAAAAGGGAGATTTATAACTCTAAGATACACTGCCAATTAATAGCACACATTGATACCATTTGTGAATTAAAACACTAAGATACCATTTGTGAATTCAAACTCTATGATATCATTTGTGAATTCAAACTCTACGATACCATTTGTAAATTCAAGCTCCTAGAACATATATCGACACCATTCCATCTACCATAGAATATTTGTGAATAGAAATCAATCACATGTGCTAATACATACTTGTATTATATGTGCAAGATGATTCACATTGTAAAACTACCTCTAAAACACTTTAAAAAAACACCTTGCAATGCACCTTGGTCAAAATTAGGATTGCCACATGCTTCCAGCAAGATCCTCAGCCTTCTTAGTAGACTTGGCAGCCTTCTTTCCCCATTTTGAAGAACATCTTTCATGGAAGGCATCTTATCTATATCGCTGCAAAGAAAACAGCACACAAAAACTGACATTTTCAACCTTCACATGAACACCCAAATGGTCATCATTTCTAGAACAAAACAATAAAACATAAACATATAATTGAATTGAAAAGTTGAAAAGAGGGTTGAACTATTAGCACTCACACACTAATTTGAGCGAATTGTATCAAATCAGTTTCGAATTTTTTAATAACAAAGATCTTGCTATAAAAAACTATATATAAAGCCTGGTTTAACCAGCAACGCACTCCCTCACCGTCCTCTATAATCTGTATCAATCACCCATGCCACCCATCACCGCCCACCTCCAATCACCAATCCTGCAAAAATTTCCCAAACCCACCTACCACCATACACAGACCCTTATCCTCAGCGAACTAAAGGTCTTCGAATCTTGCTTCCTTCTTCGACCGATGATGGCGCATGAAAAAAAAAATAAGAAAATCGAAGAATAAATCAGGGGAAATCTCCAAAGAAACTAAAGAAAATTGAAGAGAAATTCGAAGTAAATGAAGCTAATCATCACTGAGTGAAATAGACGGCGTCCAGAAAAGACCGAAGTCTAGAGGTTGTACAGCTAGTAATCTCTAACCTCTGGTTGAAGTCGTAATGATTGTCTCCAACTTTCAAAGATGAAGTCGTAATGATTGTCTCCAACTTTCAAAGATGGAGTCGTAATGGTCGTCTGAGATGGGAGATAGTCTGTGAAGGCGATGATGAAGACGGTGATGACAGTTAAGGTGGCGTCCAAAACAAAGGAGGAGGCAGAAGAACGAAAAAATAAGAGAAAGGAAGCGATGGAGAAGAAGAAGAAGCAAATCGTTGCTACGATGGTTGTTAGGCTTCAGAGTATTGTTAGTGTGCCGAAGAAAGAGAAGAAGAAGAAGAAGAATAAGGAAATCGCAATAGAAGATTAAAACGGACTACACAGAGGTTTCTCGAAAAAGCAAGAAGAGCTGATATTGGAAAAAAAAAAATGGAAATACAGCTGATGAAGGAAGTTGAAGGGCAATTTTGGAATTGCACTGTCTGTGAACAGTAAACCAATCCCAGCCGTTTTAGTATATTAGTGATTAGTTTAGTATGTCAAAGATGGAGTTTTATATTTGATATAAATTTATTCAACCAAATTAATTAATGAATTTAAAATATCTTACTCGCAAAACGTCAATAAATGTGGAATAAACAAGCGAAAACGAGATCGTACCATGACAACCATTCTAAAACTATTACTTAACTAATTCTATTAGAGCTCATATTTCCTTTATCTCATTTGGTCAACCACTGATCGCCATGTGACTAAACTCTTTCATAACGGATCCAGGTGCCCTAGTCCTCTGACCACGTCAACATGATTTGTGCCGCATCCTCACAGGTGGGCCCATACCTAGAAGGAGAATGCCACACCAACAATCTAGCACCGTGTGCCCTAGCTGAAAGGACATGACTCGTGAACTCGGCTAATTCTCTGTTGGTGCCATACGCCCAAGATAAACTGTTCACATAGTAGTATTCAGCCACCATATAAACTACCCACATTAGCCCCGTTAATCGGCTTTTCGGTTCAATTTTTTTTGTCGAAATCGAAACTGAATCGGATATGAAGTTGGTTCTGGTTAGGTTCGGTTTTTACCCTCAAAACCGTTTGAACCGAAAACCAATTAAATCAGTTTAGTTTGGTTTTGATCTGATTTTGAACCGGTTTAACCAGTTTTCATCGAGAGGGTGATCTGTAACGCCCCGAACGTTCCGGAAATGTAATATTATAAAATATTGAATAAAATGACGTTTTTACCCCTGTGTTTGTGTGGTCAATTTGTTGACTTTTTGATTTGGAGGTCGAACGGACGTTGAGTGATGACCGTGACGTAGTTCGGGATGTCACGAGTTCATAGACAGGTGGCACGTCCGATTCGGACGCTCGGAGTGAAAGTTATGATGTTCGGAAGTTCAGGGGCATTATCGTAATTTGGGGGCTATAAGGGGAAAAAGTTGACTTTTTGTTTGACAATTGATATTCATTTGACTCGAAGACCGTTATGTTCGTCTCGACGCCCCGAGTACAACGACAGGCGGCACGCTTGAAACGGACGTCGGATGACCGAGTTACGGGTCACGGAAGTTGGAGGGCATTTTGGTAATTTTTGCCCTGGGGGCATTTTGGTAATTTCCGCACGGGGTACTGTTCACCACCGTGGAAAACAGAGCAGCGACCGTGGGTCTTGTGCGTTCAATTGTTTAAGGTTTAGTGGAAGGCTCAGGCTTTGTTTATGTCGTTTGAGGTAGTGGGGCTGGACTGAGTGGCTTTGGTGCACGATTTGGGCAGTGCTCAGCGCACGGGGGAGACTGAATTGGCCATGGTTTCTGCGTGCGTGGGAAACAATTTCAGAAAAATCTCAGACGGTTTCCCACGGGTTGCTGGCCGCTTTGATCGATTACCTGGTCGCCTTTGAGTCTGGGAACTCATTTCGATCATTTGGGCAGGCTGAGAGAGAGTTGAGGGAGGTTCTGAGACGGGGAAGAGAAAAACACAGAAATGGAGGGAAATTCAAAGGTTGGGTTTTGAGGCGAGTTGAACCAAACTGAGGGTGGAATTAGTCTTCTGGGATCCTTGCTAACGCAACCGTGCAAGTATTGAGGAGGATTGATCGAGGTTTGCTCAGGGACTCAAGTTCCAGTTTCTGGAAAAACACAGTATTGAGGACGACGACTTCCAGGTTAGTTTGGGGTTAATTGGTTGGATGTTTTGGTTCGTTTGGGTCCCTTATTGCTACTGGTGAAGTTAATTTGGGAATGGAACCGTGTAGGGTGAGTTCCAGGAGTCGACTTGTTCGTTTGTTCGAGTCTGGATTGCATCGATTTAGGGACAGTCGAGGTTAACCATTGTTGCAGACCTAAAATAAATGAGTTAGAGAAGATAATAGGATTGAAAACGGGTAGAATTGATTGAGAATTGAGGGCTAACTGATCGGGTTGAGTCGCGGGTATCAGACCCGTTTAGCAGGCTGTTCGGGTAAGGGAGATGACATTGTAGCACGGCGCGTGGCCTTCACGCGCAGCCACTTTGGGTGGCGCGTGACGGCGCGTACGATGTCATCTCCGATCACGGTCAACATGGAAATTGTTCCTTTCAGTTCAATTAACATTTTACCTTTAGGATTCGAGTTGTTCGGGAGTCATTCGGGATAATTTCGGGAGTCCGGAAGATTAAGTCTTTAAGTTTATTTTCGCCGAAAAATCCGAAAAAATTAGGAAAAATCCTACGAGTTATTTTGGGATGTTTGTAACCCTTCTTGTACGTTTTCACAGGCCCGGACACTTCCGAAGCTACGGAGGAGCACGCGGGACGCGATTGACGCGTCCTAAAACCGTGAGTGGACTTTTTGATTTCCTAAATTGGGCATGCATGACTATTTTGCTTATTTATCTCATGGTTTTACATATGATTTTATGATGGTGATATGTTATATCGGTTTTACGTGTTTTCACGTTTTTCGAGATATTTACCGTATTTCACGCCTTTCGAGGTTACGATTTTCGCTTATGCATGCGTGATGATTTTGATAAAGTACCTGGATATGAATATGCATGTTTCGGATTTATGATGTTTGATCACATTGTGAAGTAATTTCTGGAAATTGCATGTGTTGGAATTTGCATGTGAATTCGGGCATGAGTCCTGTTACGATGAGAAATGTTTTTGGAATAATGTTGGAAAAAGATTTGTGATGAATCCTGATTTATTATGTTTAAAAACGGTTTTGGGTTTAAAGACCCGGTTAATGGTTGGATCTGGTTTTGGGTTTAAAGACCCGGTTATTTAACGACGGGGGCGGGCCCGAAAATTGGGTTAAAGACCCGAATTGAGTTTAAAGACTCGTGAGTTTAAAGACTCGATTATTATGATACCCCCCGAGGCCTATTAATCATGTTTTGAGTTTAAAGACTCGTTGATATCCCGGGAAGGCCTAATGTTGAGTTTAAAGACTCGGATGGATCCAACGGCATAATTATGGTTAATGATTCACGTTTTACATGATTTGTGCAATTAACGTTTAAAATGACGGTTTCTGAAACCTGGAATTGTTAAATGGTTTTTACATGAATTATGGTGATCCTTTGTAACGTTTTACATGTGTTTCGGAAAAAGAGTTTTCAAAAGTTTAATATGCAAAATTTGGATATTTGGTTATGCATGCGTGTTACAAAACTGGAGGGCGAACCCGATTTCGGAAAAACTGTTTTCCCTATAAAGCTTATGTTTCGGTCCACTCACACTTTGTTGTTTTAAATTCCCTCCAGGTCGTGGAACAAGCGTGGGGGCAAGCGCCGAGGCAGAGGCGGAGGCATAAAGTTTTTCCGTTGCGGAGTAGTTAGTTCACAGAGTAGGACTTGTTTCTTTAACTTGTTTTGTAATATTGCTCTGTGAAACTGTGGACTTGACGTCCAGTCGGATGTATTTGTTTAATATCCCTGGTCTGACAATGGGTGTGTTGTAATTTTAACTAGTTTCCGGTCTTTTTGATTCGATTGTCAGACGGGAGCAGGATGCTTCCCGATTATCGAGGCGATAATCGGGGTGGGTCCTGTCATGATCAAACGATCGATTCGAAGCCCGAAAGGGGGGCTGAGAGAGATCGAGGGAGATCAACGACATTCGAACGATCGAGGGAGGGGGTGAGAGAGTTTGAGGGAGATCAAGGGATAGGGAGAAGGAAACCGAGACGGAGACTGGACTCAGTGGAGAGATCGAGACCGTGAGAAATTTGCTCATTTTGTGACGGAGCGACGGTTCCTGAAGGAATGGAGACTGGAGAGATCGAGGGGGCAATGAGGGTTGGACTCGTGAGGCCGTGAGAGGAGGCGTTAGGCGACACCGTGAGGGTAGTCGTCAGGCGAGGCTAATGGGCCGTGAGACAATCATACAGAGAAGAAAGATTGACAGAGACAGTGACTCAGAGGGAGAGCATGACAGTGGAGAGGATGAAGGAGAGCTGGGAACGAGATGAGTTGATGAGGGACCGGGAGACTGGAATCTCAGGTCTACTATCTAAGGAGGTTGGGTGGGAGAGAAGACCCGAGTGAGGTGAGTGTGAGTTTGTGAGATGGGAGATTGAGAGCGAAATGGGGATTAGGGTCCCTATGGAGAGCAGAGCGGTGTTGCTTTGGAAGAGTGAGGTTGGGTAATGGGTTGGGCTTCCATCTATTTTTTGGGGCTAGGTTGGACTGTTAGATAATTGTTTCTAGTTCTAGGCTGGGCTATACCTTGTTTCTTGGGCTGGGCTTCCAAAATCTAAGGCTTCCACTTGGTTTCTTACGCTAAACTTCCAAAAACAAAAGTTCATTTCATTTAGTTCAGTTTTTTCGGTTTGATTCGGTTTTGTTAAATCAAAAATCAAAACGGAACCGATTTGGACCCGATTCGGTTCAGTTTTTACTATTCATAGTTTCTTTCGGTTCAATTTTTTAAAATTCGATTCCGATTCGGTCCGATTTTTAAAAACCAACCCACATCGTAGTGTTCCGTCACCAGAAAACCTACCCACATCGTAATGCCTCGCCACCCGAATTATAGGTGCGTCACTAGATTAGCACGAGTTGGTGGTTATGTGACAGTCAGTGTATACAGTAAAAAGTGGAGAGCTCAAAGGGAGAAAAATCTTGTGTCACCCTCTAGGCGAAATAGTGCCTATCCGACCTATCCGGCTGTTCACCTTCCTTGGACCTTAATACATGGAAACATGCCCCATTCAGTCTATACATGGAGACCTCTTCTTGTTCATTTTGGTAACAATATCTACACACAAATTTACTTTGCCTAGTTCTATTCAAACGTTCCAGTGACTTTACCATCCCAGGAAAATAAGTTGGACTATCTCCGCCTCCCTGAGTCTTGACACATCTACTGCCCCATTTGCAAATACAGATCCTCTCGGCCATGTCACTCAGGTTCCCCACTGACCTGCTGATCGTGTTGAAGAATTGGCTCGGCAAATACCAAGAATTAGTGTTTGACCAGGAATACTAGTTTAACTAGGATTCCAAGTTAATCTAGTATTTCCATATAGGATTAGGAAAAGTATTCCATAGCCCTCTAGAGATTAGGAAATAAGTTATCTTTCCATCTCCAAAGAGGAATAGGAATTGTAATATGCTAAGGAGTGTAACCTAAGTCCTATACATTATAAATAGGCCTCTTAGGAGTCCTTACATACACACAGAAAAATAAGACAGCAGTAAACAAAGAAGTCATACACGGGTATAAGAGCAAAAGAGTGATTTGAGAGATCGTGAGCAAGGGTTTGGGGATTAGGTCAGGATTCTACATAAGTTCTTGTAATCTTGTTATCTTCATAGTGCTAGTGATTTCTCAAGGAGGTCACACGAGGACGTAGGCAAAGATTAGCCGAACCTCGCTAAATTCTTGTGTTCGTGTGTGTGGCGTGTTTACTTTATTGTTCATCTATATTCCGCATTATCTTAGCATCATCCTATTGTTTGCATAGTCACGTAAGTCTATCAAGAAACAAGATCAGTAAAGGGACAAAATTTACAACAATTGGTATCAGAGCTCCCGGGAAAGTGTTTTTTTGAGATGGCGGGTGTCAAGGCAAACACGAGCAACGACGTGAAGACTGTGATCAAGCCGTTTGACGGGAAAGAGAACTTCACGTTATGGCAGAGGAAGGTGAAAAACGTCCTGATCCAACAAGATCTGCAGGAGGCTCTTCTCGGTACAGAGAAAAGGCCAACTGGCATAACAGATGCGCAGTGGCAGAAGATGGACAGGAAGGCGAAGAGTTTTATAGAGCAGCACCTAGCGGATAATGTATTGCTTCATATCGACGAGGACATGAATTCTAAGGAAACATGGGATAAGCTGGAGAAGCTCTTTAGGGGTAAAACTTTATCCAACAAACTCTTCTTAAAAGATGAACTATTCAGCCTTCGGATGGAAGAAGGGGGAGACTTGCAAGAACATCTAAGCAAGTTTCAGAATTGTGTTGCGAATTTATCCAAGGTGGATGTAAAATATGAGGACGATGACAAGGCACTCTTAATGCTAAGATCTCTACCGCCTTCGTTCAAGCACCTCAGAACCACATTGATGTTCGGTAAGGATACTCTGAAGTTAGATGAGGTTACCGAAGCCATTCAGTCCTATGTCAAGATGGACAAGAACACTGAAAGCTCTCAAGCACAAGGCCTTTATGTTAAAGGCACAGAGAGAGGCAGATCAGAGAAAAGACCGGATAAACCAGGCAACAGAGGTAGGTCAAAATCCAAAGGAAAAGATAAAAAGGGTTGTTTCGTATGTGGTGTTTCAAATCATTGGAAGAAGAACTGCAACATATGGAAAGAAAAGAAAGCAAAGGCGATGGCAGGGAACTCAAACACAGCCAGTGTTGTAACTTCTGAGGATTACAACAGAGAGCTCCTTGAAGTATCATCCAGCTCCAGTGTTTTCGAATTTTGGATTTTGGATACGGGATGTTCATTCCACATGTGTTCTATCAAAGAATGGTTTGATACATATGAGGAAACCAGCATCGGAGAAGTGTTAATGGGAGATGACTCACCACTTATGATCCAAGGTATTGGATCAATTAAAATCAGAATGCACGACGGGGTTGTTAGGACATTGGACAAGGTCAGACACTCTCCAAAATTGAAGAAGAACCTTATATCTCTCGGTACCTTTGACAAGGCAGGGCTAAGATACTCAGCTGAAGGAGGGATACTCAAGGTTGTCAAAGGATCTCTTGTCGTAATGAAAGGAGAAATCCAACCTAATCAATTATATAAGCTTCGAGGAAATACAGTAGTAGGTGGAGCAGCAGTATCCACGAAAGGTGATACTAACGACAAGACTGAGCTTTGGCACTTTAGGCTCGGGCATATGAGTCAGAACGGTTTGCAAGAGTTACACAAGAAGAATAAGCTAGAAGGTGTCAATTATTGCAAACTAGATTTATGTAAATACTGTATCCTTGGGAAACAAACAAAGACGTCGTTCAAGCTTGCGAATATTGAGGAAAGAAGCAAAAATCTGTTGGAGTATATTCACACAGACGTTTGGGGCCCTGCACCAACCAGATCCATGGCAGGTTCCAGGTATTTTATCACATTCTTAGATGATTTTTCGAGGAAGATTTGGGTCTATTTCATGAGGGAGAAATCTGAAGCTTTCACTAAGTTTAAAGAGTGGAAAGCTGCTGTAGAAAATCAGACTGGACGAAAAATCAAATACCTAAGAAGTGACAACGGAGGTGAATATAAGGACAACAGCTTCCTAGAGTTTTGCAAAGAACAAGGCATTACAAGACATTTTACGGTGAAGAAAACTCCCCAACAAAATGGTGTTGTCGAGAGGATGAACAAAACTCTCATGGAAAGAGAGAGAAGCATGAGACTTCATGCTGGATTACCAGATATGTTCTGGGCAGAAGCAGTCAACCATGCTTGCTACTTGGTTAATCGATCACCATCAAGGGTTCTCAATTCTAAGTGTGCAGAAGAGATATGGACCGGAAAACCTGTTAACTACTCAAAATTAAGAGTTTTCGGTTGCAGTGCTTATGCCTATATTCCAAGTGATGAGAGAACCAAGCTAAAGCCTAAGTCACTCGAGTGCATATTCATTGGTTTCAGTGAAGGAGTGAAGGGCTACAAGCTATGGGATTTCGTAAACAAGAAGGTAGTCTTAAGTAGGGATGTAATATTCAACGAGAAGACTATGCCCTTGAACCAGAATAAGAAAAATGAAAGGAATAATGCTGAAGAAGAAACAACCGAAGTTCCTCAACCCCAACCAGTCATGGAAGAAAATCCAGCTCGGGTGGAGCATGAGCAAGTGGATTACGACGCGGAGTTTGATGAGGAAGAAGTAGAGCAACAGCAGCAGTCACCAGTACAGACGCAGGTGGAGCCACACGTGCAGAACCAAGACTCCCTGGTTCGCACAACACCTGTAGAACAGTTTCAGAGGATCATAGCATTGGACAAACCTGTTCGAAATCGTAAGAAACCAGAAAAGTATGGTTTTGAACACGATGAAGTGAATTATGCTCTAACAAACAATCAAGGAGATCCAACCACGTATCAAGAAGCTATAGCAAGTAATGAACGGGAAAGTTGGATGATTGCTATGTTAGAAGAGATGGAATCTCTTGAGAAGAATTCTGTTTGGGAGTTAGTTTCTAAACCAAAGGATAGAAAAACAATTGGCTGTAAATAGGTGTTTAGAAAGAAAGAAGGAACACATGAAGGAGACGCAATGAGGTACAAAGCCAGGTTAGTGGCTAAGGGATACTCGCAAAAGGAGGGAGTTGACTATGATGAGATATTCTCACCAGTAGTTAAGCATACTTCAATTAGATTGCTATTATCTATAGCAGCTCAGCAAGACATGGAGATAGAACAAATGGACGTGAAGACAGCGTTTCTACATGGTGATTTAGAAGAAGTCATCTACATGGTTCAGCCAGAGGGGTATGTCGAAATAGGAAAGGAAAGTATGGTTTGCAGATTGAAGAAGTCACTTTACGGGCTAAAGCAATCTCCAAGACAGTGGTACAAACGTTTTGATTCCTATATGCTGAAAATTGAGTTTCGAAGATGCTTATATGATTGTTGCGTTTACTATCATATGTTCGAAGATAGTAAGATTATGCTATTGCTACTTTATGTAGATGACATGTTGATTGCATGTCAAGATATGTCTAGAATTCGAAAGTTGAAGATGCAACTAAATAAGGAATTCGACATGAAGGATCTAGGACCCGCACAAAAGATCCTTGGAATGCAAATACGGAGGGACAGAACAGCGGGAAAGATTTGGCTATCACAACCAAAGTATATTCAAAGTATTTTGGAGCGCTTCAACATGAATGAAGCAAAGCCAGTGTCCACTCCATTAGCAACACACTATCAATTGAGTGCACTGCAAAGTCCAACTACAGAACAAGAGTTGAAGGAGATGAAGAAAGTACCATATGCAAGTGCAGTAGGGTGTCTTATGTATGCAATGGTTTGCACCAGACCTGACTTAGCTCAAGCAATGAGCGTTGTCTCGAGGTATATGGCAAATCCAGGAAAGGAGCATTGGTCTGCAGTTAAGTGGATCCTTCGTTATTTGAAGGGAACAAAAAATCTGGGCATTTTGTTTGAAAAACAGCAAGGAGAAACATATGTGTTGGGTTATGTGGATGCAGACTACGCAGGGAATCTAGACAGAAGAAGGTCCACGACAGGTTACGTGTTCACGTGTGGTGGTGGCCCTATTTGTTGGAGGTCTACCCTACAGTCTATTTCAGCATTGTCTACAACAGAGGCAGAGTACATTGCATTAGCAGAAGCTGGAAAAGAAGCAGTTTGGCTAAGTGGTTTAGCGAGGGAGTTCGGAATCATTCAGAAATCTGTGGTGATTAGGTGTGACAGTGAAAGTGCTATCTTCTTAGCAAAGAATCAAGTGTTTCATGGGAGATCAAAACATATTGATGTCCGTTATCACATGATAAGGGATTGGGTCGACTCTAAGGAGGTGATAGTCGAAAAGGTCCATACAAAGGAAAATGCTTCTGACTATCTTACTAAAACAGTTATACTAGAGAAGTTCAAGTATTGCTTGAACTTACTCAACCTTATCTCGTGCTAAAGGGTTGGGTGGAGCACCTCCTCATATGAGGTGCAGTAGGGCAAAAGGGAGTTTATTTTTTTTTTTGCCAAGGTGAAAGGTTCTTGAAGTTTTTCCAGGGTTGCTTCAAGAAGGTTCGAAGACATTCTGGGTTTTCAATGGTCATTTCTTGGTTTTGACTCGCCAAGGTGGAGATTGTTGAAGAATTGGCTCGGCAAATACCAAGAATTAGTGTTTGACCAGGAATACTAGTTTAACTAGGATTCCAAGTTAATCTAGTGTTTCCATATAGGATTAGGAAAAGTATTCCATAGCCCTCTAGAGATTAGGAAATAAGTTATCTTTCCATCTCCAAAGAGGAATAGGAATTGTAATATGCTAAGGAGTGTAACCTAAGTCCTATACATTATAAATAGGCCTCTTAGGAGTCCTTACATACACACAGAAAAATAAGACAGCAGTAAACAAAGAAGTCATACACGGGTATAAGAGCAAAAGAGTGATTTGAGAGATCGTGAGCAAGGGTTTGGGGATTAGGTCATGATTCTACATAAGTTCTTGTAATCTTGTTATCTTCATAGTGCTAGTGATTTCTCAAGGAGGTCACACGAGGACGTAGGCAAAGATTAGCCGAACCTCGCTAAATTCTTGTGTTCGTGTGTGTGGCGTGTTCAAGGATTGAAATATCGATATCGACGGATATATCGCTAATCAAATTTACGGATATCTCGCCCCAAATATCGATATCGATATCGATATCGTTTACGGTCAACAAAAATGACGGAAATTCGGTCTAAAAGTTAGAAATTTGGAATGAAACTTTAGAAAAAACTTAAGTACCCAATGATGGTTATATAGGACTAATAAAAACTATAAAATGACTTTGATATAATAAATATATGATGAATAATATAATACAATAGAGTTTTGTCGATGACTAATAATATAAAAAATTTAACATAAATATAAATTGAAGTGAATTACTTTAATTGAATGTTAATATAATTAAAAACATAACAATAAGTATAAAAAAAAATGAATAGAAAAAAATTATAAAATGAGTAAATATATTTAAAATTGAGAAAAAAGATACAATTATAAAATGAGTAAATATATTTAAAATTGAAAAGAAAATAAAAAAATAGAGTTAATCTTTGTTCAAAAATTGGAAATGATTGATATATTTAAAATTGAAAAAAATGATAAATATAGTTGAAAATAAAAAAACAAATGAAAATAAGAAAATAAGAAAAATAAATAAGAAAAATAAATGAGTTAATCTTTGGTCAACAAATCACAAATGATAAATAGCAAGCAAAAAACACAGCACGCAGGGAAGGGAAAAAAAAAAGCAACACTTGCACTTGCACCTACCTGGGATCGAACCCAGGTGGGTTTGATTTAAAACCAAACCAAAACCAACTCCATCAGCAAGCCCAATTGAAAATATTAGTAAGCAAATAATATATAAAGTATACATACGAACATAAAACCAATCATCCCCTACCTTGAGCAGGCCTGCGATTCGGGTTATTTTGACCCGGCGGCTAGACCCGACTGGTTTAAGCTCATTTTACGTCCGTTTTTCACCCAATTTAAGCCCATCTTGATCGTTTTAAGTAAATAATGAGATCTATCTCCTTAAAACAAGAAAAAAGATCGAAATTTAGTGAGATATCTTTCCCCCCCCTTCTTATATACCGCCGGCCATTTTTAACGAAATATCGGCGACATTTCGCCGATATCCACCGATATTTTCATCACTGGGCGTGTTTACTTTATTGTTCATCTATATTCCGCATTATCTTAGCATCATCCTATTGTTTGCATAGTCACCTAAGTCTATCAAGAAACAAGATCAATAAAGGGACAAAATTTACAACAGGGCTTTGACTTGTTTGCATAGTCACCATAGTCACCTAAGTCTATCAGGGCTTTGACTTGTTAAAGTCTTGTACCACATTTTCTACTTGAATATTAGATTACATGAATCCACGTGTCCCCACTTAGATACACATCCTATTAACATCTAAAAAATATAGGCATATGGCTTAGAACTTACAGCCGGGCTTAAACTCAAATAACTCTTATGCCTATATATATTGTTAAGCTGAAGAATGCAATTGAGGGCATAAGGATGCAATTGACGAGCAAGAAATGTCTAGAACATTGACGTTAATCAAAGTTAAAAGAGAGGAATCAAAGTTAGAAGATCAGATTTAAGAGTGAAATGCACTTCACAATTTTGTTTATAGATTTCAACATTTTGAATCACAGGGTTCCATTTTTGGTTGATTCAAAGCAAGGAGCAAAGGGCAGTTAAGGAAACGCAACATAGTTTTCCCTATCCATAAAGGAATGCATGGATGAGAAAACCTGTATACGCTTTAGTCTTTCCAAACCGGAATGATTCCTTGAGCTGCTAAACGCTTTTCAACCCAAAAGACAATAAGATTTGCCGTAATTTTCTTCTCATCGATGAGAAAAGGCTCAACAGTGCTTGCTCCAGAGCCATAAGAAGACAGAGAAAACCCTTTAGGACCTGCACATTTCCCAAGCAAGAAAGTAATATGAGCAATTTATTCGTTTTGAGATATAACCAGAGTACTTCACAAGACATACCTGTGAGGACTCCATTGGGAAAGAAGGCCCAAAATAAATACGGATTGCCCTTCTTTAAAAAGGAACCTTCCAGCTATATTCAGTTTCAATGAAACCAGAGTATCAAAATAGTATTGTAATAATTGGCTTTAGGTTACACATAGAGCCTAGGAAAGACAATCGGGTAGCTGACCTTATTGTCTTGAAAAGACAGTTCAATATCAGAGAGTTCGTCTTGTGTTTCGAGTATTGCTTTCAGTGGCGGGATAACATCCTCCTCCATCATTTGAGGCAATGGCTTGGCTGGAGCTTTTGCTGGAACTTTAGGCTTTCCTGGAGCTGCTTTTGTAGCTGTTTTGACGTCATTTGTATCTTCAGCAACTAGTACGTGAGGGAGAAAAGGAGTTCACATTTTACCAATGCTTGCCCTATAATGTGTCAGATAATCAGAAGGCAATGAACCCCTACTTTAAATTGCGAAAATAGAACAACTTGCCGGTGGATTTAGATGATTTCTGCAATGCGGAGCACGCTATATTTCTTTGAGATTTCACCAGATTGCTGATTGTGTGCTGCTAAGGTAGATGAACACCGCATGGTAAATATATTTACTAAATAATCAACTTATCACTTATACAAGGATATTTGAAATACCAACTTACTACCAGCTTCCTGACAACCTCTGTTTTAACACACAAGGAGACAAATTTCTTACAACCAATACTACCAACTCAAAGTTTGACAACCAAGGGCAAACGGCCCAACAAAAAGCTAAAAAAGCAGGAGCCACTGAACATGAACTCGCAGCCACCATCCAAACACAAATAGCAGCAATAAATCCAACAAACAAAATTCAGGATTTTAAATTCCCAAACCCAAAACAGCTCCCAGAACTGACTCAATCCTTACCCAACAACCCATCATCAAGAACCAACAATTTTGGCATCCTTCAACAATACTTAAAAAACCCACCAATCAAAATAGCCAGAGAGTTGGGTTTTCACTCTAGCAAAACTTCCACCATGTCCAGATTGGACCCTCTTCAATTTAATCCCCATTCTTCAAATATATTCTATTTTTTTAATAAACCAATTTTTTTATATTTGATTTTATTGGTAAAAACAACTAACAAACGAAATTGTCTACAATTTCATTGGTTTATGCATGTGAGAAGATTATGTTCTTGTAAAGTTTTGGCTTTCTCCCATGGTTGTTGATGGTGGGGGTGTTGGTGATACACGTAATGTTCGATGGGGACACAAAGGCACAAAATCTGTTTTCAGGAATCAAGTGAGATTCAGTGTCAATTCTAGGGGCATTTCATTGCGTAAGCCTTAAAATATGACTTTGTCGATAAATAGAAATACATTTAATAAGAAAATAAGACACGGAAAAGGAAGACGGGAGTTCAAGAAAACCACATACAACCCAAAAGAAACAGAATATGAATCAGAAGATGAGCAATACTAAATATCAAATAATGCAAGCATAACCTACCAAAACTTTTTTTTTTTTATAATTATGGAAGATAAAAGAAACAAAAATACCAAGCTAACTAGAACCCTGAATAGTGGAGCCACTTAGTCTCATAAATATCATCAGAATTGTAAATCGGAAGTTTTTTAAAAAGTCACCTATAATCAACCTACAATCTGGAGCTAAACATATTTCACATTGTAATTTTTTATAAATTACTGTTTCATGAATGCAAGCTGAAAAGAAATAATGCTGCTCTGAGCTGAATCATCATTGTTCAATCCGTTGCATACATTTTGTTATGAACATTTATAGGGCCCAGAAGGAGAGAAACTAGAGATAATTTATGTTTAAATGTTCAAATAATATTTTCCTTTTCATAGTAATATTATCAATTTTTCAACATACCTAGCATCATTCGTCATCATAAATGCACACATGTAATATTAATAATTTTGCAAACTGTACACAAAATATGCATCAAACAGAAGAAAATTGGGGGTGCTCTACTTACTGCAGCATTGTCAAGTCTAGGCTTGGATAAACAAAAAGTTCTGTCATTCAAGGCAATCGATGGAAATGTACTAGGCCAATGTCGACTTTGGTTTCGGGAAAACGAGCTACATATGCAGCTATGCTTCCCTGTAAAAAGTGCTTTGGTCACTGGCTCTACAAGAATGGAGATACGTTGTTCCCGAGCATCAGTATTTCTTTGTAAACCTGATCCACTAGCACCAGGTTCAAGCAGGCACCTTTCACCCCAAAGAAAATGCCTGAAAGTGAATGTAAGTTATCATGTAAAATCCAATGAATTATAGGCGCATTGAAAATGTGTAGCCATATAGTACAACTTTGCCGTTATATATATATATATATATATATATATTACAAGTTCATGTAATTACTTGACCAGTTACAAGGGCTAGCAAGATTAACAAAAACAAGGACTTGGGAATGAACAGCTCTAGGAAGCGGGAGAGATAGCAAATAAACCAAGTATCAGATTTTAAAGAGGCCACTAGTACTACAGTTGAGTTCTATTTCTTTTCTATATAAGAGTGTTTGAAAGAAACAAGAAATACCTGGTTGGAGAAGGTAAAGATAGACAATTGATATGTAAAGGGATGAGAGCGCCACAACCACTAGGAATAAAGACCACCGAATTCAGCCGCCTATGCAAATAACCGTCGTCTCTGGTTATTCTTCTTGCCGGACGGATTTGGGGCACGTTTCCAATCAGAGGAATTATGGTCGCCATTGCCTCTGCGACTGCGAGAGAGATAGGCCCTTCGATTTTCGATTTTCGATTTTCGATTTTGAGACTTAAGGCAATGGAGGGCTAGACACAAAGGGTGCCGCGAGGTGCGACACAGACCCTTGGGTGGTCACCCTCCTAATCTAGTTAATGCTAGTGTGGGCTCCACAGGATATGGTGGGTGGCTGGGTAATGGGCATTTGGAAAGTAAAAAGATCAAATATTAGTTGATGTGTAGACTTATTATTGTGTAGCGTGAATAATAATTTGTCGCTCACAACACACCGCCGGAGACTCTGATCCGCCTGCATCCATCCTCTTTAGGTACGATCAGATAATATTGAATATCTATCTAACGTAACAATATGAATCAAGCCAATGTACTAAAAAATCTGTAGCCTCATCGCAAATCTTTGAGGTAAAGATGCGATGATAAGTACCCGTAAGAAGTTTTATTTCTGTATGATAATATTTGATATTTCAAATTAATTTGTAATATATTCTCACTACGTCAAAGTAACCTTACGACTTATTCAAATACTAAACTAATATCCAAACAACTCAAATCAAGTCACAACCAACCAACTCGAAGTCTAAAACAACCAACCTATGGAATAATTTACAAACAATCCCAAATGATTAATCATCGCACACTAAGATAAATTAAATTTACAACCCAATCAAATCCTACACTGACAATGCAGCCAAAGATGATGTCTCCTTCTAATCTCAGCGTCTCGTTCCACTATGGCCTGAAGGGTACAAAACCAAAATAGCTATGAGTGGACAATAGAACTATATCAAAGCAAAAACTCAATAGTATAGTATTAGTAAAAATAATTGTCACAATCCGAACCATTTAACACAATATTGTCCGCTTTGTGCCAAATCCTCACAGTTTTGTTTTCAAAGAAAAAACTCAATAGTAAAGTATTAGTAAAAATAATTGTCACAACCCGAACCATTTAACACAATATTATCCGCTTTGGGTCCAACCCTCATGGTTTTGTTTTCGGGAGCTCACGTGCAACTTCCTAGTAGGTCACCCATCTTGGGATTACACCAGCCTCAACTCGCTTAACTTTGAAATTCTCAAAGAATCCAAAACCAGTGAGCTCTCAAAAAGTCTTATGTTAGATAGATGTCACACGCCTACACATATAAGGCACTTCACCTTTCCCTCCCCGAGTAATGTGGGATTATTCACCGATTTTGCCTTTCCAAGCTCATGGGTCTTACTCACCGTTCTTGCTTCTCAATCTCACGGGTCTTGCTCACCGTTCTTACTTCCAAGATCGGGTATTACAATCCACCCCCATTGGGGCCCAGTGTCCTCGCTGGTACACTTCCAGTCGGGGTCCGGCTCTGATACCAATTTGACAGGATTGGTGATTCCTGGAAATTACGGAAAAGTGTACAACTCGGAATCGAGCATCTTGGACGGTGTGTGAGTGAACGTTTGTTTTATAAACTGTGATGCATGCATAATTAAATGTTTTCCATGATTTATTGCATGATTTGAATTGCAACGATTGCATGATGATTTGATATGATTATTTGTTGATTTTATGGACTCATCTATTAATATGTTTTCACCATTTTCTCTGCAACTTCCGAAATGCATGGATTCAAGATAGTAAAGACTAATGTAAATATCTCCATGGACCATGGTCAACTATGATAATTAACTATTTTATCATTCTTAATTCTAATATGCTTTCAAGTTAACCATTCAATCATACCAGCAATGTGCCTCTCTCTCTCTTTCTCTCTCTCTCTCTCTCTCTCTCTCTCTCTCTCTCTCTCTCTCTCTATCTCAATATGTTTGTTCTCTTTGTTGTCTTCTTTCTGGTTTTAAATTGAGAATCACTTCATAACCCAGTTTGAACGTGGGGAGGAGCAATGTACTTGAAGAACAGGGTGTTGATGAAAAAGATAAGCGTGCCAAATTGAAGCTCAACTGAATGATATTTGAATAACTTAAAGGTTAGTTTAGTTGTTTTACACTTTTGTGACGTTAAGACTTACAATATGATCATAATGTTGAATGGTTGTACCTGATTACTAATAGCCAATTTTGAATTTACAGGATTTAGGTACTATGTTATTTCTACCATCGATTGTAAAAATTTACATTATACTATTTTGAAATTAGTCTTTTGACCCACGTCAACGTTCGGGCTTCTTGCTAGTTTATTCTAAAAGCAAATAACCAATTAACCATTAAGCGCTCAAGTCCTATAGTTGGCCTATCCGTTCAACTCGATAAACCCCTCATGCCGTCCCTCATCCTCCTTACACCAACTAAGATAATGCGGACTCGAGGTTGATATTATCAATTTTTAAGATATGATATCAACAATTTTTTAACGAAGTGTGCTGAAACTTGGAAGCTCCATATAACTCGTATAGTATTATGTAATAATTCCTCTCTTAACCAGTTAAAATGAGTTTTGTTTGGATATAACATGTGTCAGAATTGAATTAATTGGAAGAGTAACGTTATATGAATAATAGACACACTAAATTGATCACATTTAGTAACACACTTGATGTGTTAATGATGTTACTTTAATAAATTAAATAATATGGTATATCCACTTTACTATTCATTAATTGCAACATCAAATATGTTAGTGTATCAAAATAACATTACTCTAATTAAAAATACCCCTCACCATGTAACACCTACGTACCAACAATAAACGTGTTTAAGATATTATAATAAATTAAAGAAAAAAAAACAATTAACGTGTTGGAGGGACATGTCAAATATGTGAAGTACTGTACAATTGTACATGCTGTTACCGGTCATTGCTTACCACTAAACACAGTAGTTACGTACCCTTGTTTTCAGCAGCTACACACAAACTTAGCTGCTAAACTGAACTTGAGAAACTTGTGGTGGAGAATCTAAACTGCACGACTTTCTTTTGGATCCAACCACGGACAGAGATACATTTATTAAAACCAACCAAGCAAACTTGTCGATCGACATTTTCACTGGTGATGATCATCCCTCCCTAGCTAGCTAGCTAGGAATTTAATTATATATAAACCTCTCTCCCCCTCAAGCTGCACCAGGTTAATTAGTCACAATTGTCGTGAACAAAGTAATTAAAAATTGAACATTACACAATAACTTAATATGACTCATCGTCATCAGTATAATTATATTATCTGGTACTTTGCTTTGTTGGCCCTAACTACCCTCTCTTTCACTCCAAGCCCAAGTTTGGCTAAGAAATTAAAAGCGTATGGCTTAAAAATGAACGTGATCGATAGTTGCTGGAGATGGAACTCAAATTGGAGAACGAATCGCCAGCAACTTGCATTATGCTCTGTGGGATTTGCCGGGAAAATGACCAACAATATAGGAGGAGGAATGCACAATGACGTGGCATCAAATGTTCACTCACACACCGTCCAAGATGAGTGAACGTTTAGTTGACAAATGACCAACTTCTAGCATCTTGGACGGTATGTGAGTGAAAAGTGTACATCTCTATCAAACTGTGCCGGAAATTACGGAAAAGTGTACGGAATCGAGTATCTTGGACGGTGTGTGTGAACGTTTATTTTATTTCGTTGCATTTAGCTAGAAGTTATTAAGGGTAAGAAAAAAATAAAGTCTTCTCGCCCTTTAAATTGAACGATTTCCTGCTCTTCTTTATGTCATTTGTCAACTGAATGGCCGCAATTATCCTATAGCCGTTCTAAAGATAAAAAAAAATAGTAAAAACTGAAAAAAATTAAATGATAAAACTAGCTAATCTATTGTATTTTAAATCTTTGGATTGTTAAAATACAACGAAATGCAGTAAAATATATGAAACTTAAATACTGACGTTCGCAGTCTTTGTTTTTAAGAAGTCAAATCCTAGGCGATTTTTTGTTTGATTTTGATAAGTAATTGTTTGTTTCTCATTCAATACTATATATAATTTGTATTTTCTTTTCCCATTAGGATAATAATTAATTATGGGAGGAGACTGGAGATGTAGTCTGAATTTAAAAATAATAATCATTTTGTATTATTTAAAAACTAATTTGTAAGCGTTGTACTATTTACAACTGTATAAAACTTTATACACATTTCAATTTCTATTGACAAAAAAAATTAATTAATTTTACAGAAAAAAAGTCGGATTGGGTTGGCTGACTACGGCCCGGTCCACGTTCCAGAAGCGTAAATAAAGAAGTAAATTTAAAAGAAAAACTCTGTGATCATTATTCATTTTTCTCGGCTTCTTTGGGTGGGGTTGTTGAAAAAAGCCAAAAAGGAAAACTTCAGAACAAAGCAACAACCAAGTCTCCCGGCGACTACTAGCAGACAGCTTCCGCCTGCGGTGGTCCATCTCAAACTCCTCAGCCTCAGCTCGTTACCACTGGAAAGAGACAATATCGGAACAACGTTGGTGAATTTTCTTTCTTTTCTTTCTTCTTTGTTGATTATAATAATTCGGTCACATCTAATATTTGTGCTGTGATACAAAACCCTAGCTGTCTGTGATCGCAGACAAGTATGAATCCTATCTAAATTTTCTATCTATCTACTGCTCTTGGGCGGGCGGTGGGTCTTGATTTCTACTGGTTCCTTTTTCTTAATTTCCTCGTTTCTAATTTTTAAGGCTCTGATTTTCCTTCTTTACTCCAATGAATAGTGTAATGAAGATATACTTGTGGGGTTCTTAGCAGATGCAAACTCTATTTTGTTTTTCCGACTTGTGATCACAGCTCAGCATACTATCAATAAAATCAATTACTATTACATATGCAAGTGCAATGAAACTGATGTTTGCTGTGACTGTGCCGCCCCTTAAAGTTAGCAGTTGGAAATGTGAAAAATAGATAAATAGAGAAGAAGGTGGATAAATAGTGTCCATGCCTCTTTTCGCTGCAACTATTGTGCGTTTACTGATGCAAAACATGCTAACCAAATGAAGAATTGAAGATAATCTACTTTCATCCAAGGTTTTCAACTTTACCCGTCTTCATTTCCTGGGGGTGCCACTTGAGGACGGGGAATATATGGTTTATAGCTTATGGGGACTATCAGTATGTTTAAATATTTGTTTTCTTCTTTAACTACTTTATCTTCAGCTCCAAAATGTTTCAGGATACAATTGTTAAGCGCTGTTATCTTGAACACGATAATCAAACTGTCTAGTATAAAGGTTTCATTTTTTTTTTCCCTGATAAAAGCCTAAAACATATATTTACGGGATTGTTGCATTGGCGGAAGAGCAAATTTAAGGGAAAAATGGAGGCTGAAGAACCATAGCTATGAGGCATAAAAATGAGAACCTGCATTTTCAATACCCTCATGACAGAAAGTATTTTTTCTCTACTGGTAACTTGAGGGGACAGACAAAATGTTTCTAAGGAGAAGAATATGAGGCATGTGACTCTGATAGTTTATGGTCAAAGGTGCAAATGAATATACGTGTGTGTATATATATATGTGTGTGTGTGTGTGTAGCTGCATATAGTTTGTTAGCTTATGTGCTTGCAACTTGTGTGCGCTTTGGTCAGCGTAGAAAACTTGTTTCTCGACTGACTAATGGAGGCTTGTTCTGTGCCTCAATCAAGATTGTATAAAAGTCAGCTACTCAGTCTGAGGACTTCTATAACTACTCTCAATGATTATTTCACTGTTCATCTTAGGTCTTGGGTGTGCACAGCTTGCCTTATCCTGCTCTCTTTGTTTATCCCTAGTCAGTTATGTTGTCAGGTTTCGTGGGAGAATAAAAAAATTAATTGATAAGACAGATTTTGGTAGATAAAACTACCTTTGCATGTTAATGTCACATTCAGGTTTCCATGGTTAATCATAACTTTTTGTATGATCTGATTGTGGCGTGCGATAGTGTGTGTCACAATTGTTTTGAGTTCAATGGTGTGCATGACTGTCAAAGATGATCAGTGAAAGAGATGGTGGCTTGGTAATGGCGCATGGCCTACACGTGATGTTGCAAAATTTTCAGGGGGTTTTACACATGGTAGTTGTTGCACATGGTCAACATGTTCACAAAGACAACGTTGTGGGAGGATTTGCATCTTCCGATATAGAACATTGACAATACTTCAACTAGTGATAGCTTTCCTTCTTGCATCTGTCGCTAGTGGAAGTATCATAGAATATTACGTGAATTAGTGTACGAGATCTAGCATGTTGTTCCACTGATTTATACTTCGGGGATAAGTTTTCACCATTTCCTGCACATATCTGATCATTTTTTGTACAACTTATCTCAAGCAGACAAAAGAAGGTTCATTTATATTATATCTTATCTTTATTGATTAATTTAACAGTTTTAAGTTGAATTTGATATAGGCCTCTACTGCATTTGGGGTCCCGTCAATGATGACAAACTCTTCTGAAGAGTTAGGGAAGCATACAACCTCAGTGCATCATGTGAGAGAAGACAGTGAATATGTTAGGCTGGTTATATCCAATGAGACAAGGACTGTTGAAGCTGATATGTTGCAGTCTCAGTCAGAAGCAAGGGCTAAATCTTTCCTGTGGTGGATTAGAGCCGTTGCTTGGTTCCTTGTTATCACCATATTTCTCATCATTTTATTAAAATGGGGGATGCCGTTTCTTTTTGAGAAGGTACTTCCTGTTTGCTCTTCCTTCCTTGGATATTCTTATCGACCACGTTGTAGGTCAACTAGTTATCATCTTGTTTGTGACTTTATACTTTGTTTGGTTGTTGGACCAATTCAAAATCTCTCCTTTTTTCTTTTTCCTTTAATACCTGAAGCTTTTAAATTTATTCTGTAGGTTCTCTTGCCAATAATGCAATGGGAAGCCACTGCCTTTGGCCGTCCAGTTCTTGCCCTTGTTCTCGTTGCTTCTCTCGCTTTGTTCCCTGTGGTACTAATACCTTCTGGCCCTTCCATGTGGTTGGCAGGAATGATTTTTGGTTATGGATTTGGGTTTGTTATAATCATGGTTGGAACAACTATTGGCATGGTCTTGCCGTATTTTATTGGACTCTTTTTCCGGGATCGAATCCATGTAAGACTTTCATTATCTTTGTAACTCATGATGGCCAATAGAAGTATTTTTATTTTATCTTCTTATTGATTTATTTATATATTTTATTTATTTTCAATTAACAATTATATTTCTTTGTTTGTAATATGTCTTTGGTTATTTGGGCAGCAATGGTTAAAGAGATGGCCCCGGAATGCTGCAATGATTAGACTTGCCGGGGAAGGGAGTTGGTTCCATCAATTTAGAGTGGTTGCTCTCTTCAGGGTTTCACCCTTTCCATACACAATTTTCAACTATGCAATTGTAGTTACCAGTATGACATTCTGGCCCTACCTTTGTGGATCAGTTACCGGAATGGTACCAGAAGCTTTCATCTACATTTACAGGTCGGTTCTCTGTCCTGTGTGACTTTCAAATTCCAAGGGAATTTGTCACTGCTTTTTCTGATCTCCGTGAGTTATCTATTAGTATTTATCATGAAATTAAATTTGTAATCAATTGTGTATGTTGGCTCTAATATGCATATATTTTTGCATGGTGCATGTGGGTAAGATATTTCATCTATGCTTGGGTACGTTAGCCGACAGTTGTTCTTTAAAAACAATATAAAATATATACTCAACCATTTCTGGTTTTGTTTTTTTGGGTGCAGTGGTCGCTTGTTAAGGACATTTGCAGATGTCAAGTATGGGAACTATCACTTGACTACGGTGGAGATCGTGTACAACATTATATCCTTGATTGTTGCTATTTTAACCACAGTTGCTTTTACTGTTTATGCAAAAAATGCTTTAAACGAGCTCAAAAGGGCAGAAACTAGTGGAGTGGAAGCATCTGCCTCGGATCAGCATGGCACTTTGGAGATGGAGAAGCTTCCTCTTGAAAAACTGAAGCACATGAGAAAATGGTAGCCTTTACCTGGTCATTGATTGCTGATAATTTAACTTTTTAGTGTCTTTTCTGTCTGTCCTAGGGAGGAAAAAGAAGGGTAGTTTTTGTAACTATGTAAAATAGGCAAACAAAAGTAAAAAAGAAGATTGATGATAGTGTGTATAAAATGTACAACAGTTTCAAACTACAATTCCACGGTCTCTGCTGTGGGTGTTCAATTTTTTCTATACCGGTACCTTTGCTGCAAATGCAATAACAAGACTTATCGAGGGGCCTTCCCAGATCCCAGCCAAGACTTTTGACTTCGTCTTTTTTTTTTTTTCTTTTCCTTGAGAAGTTCTCAACCAGCTTTATGACTTGACGTGAGTGTTTGTTCAATTCATCATACTGTTCATTTTGGGCGTCTTCTCCGGTGGGCAACTACATTTTGTCTCCTTCCTATGAGTGAGTTCCGATCTGTTGAACTTGAAGCAAGCAGAGTTCGGAAGGCAAGTCAGCTATCCAGGTAATTCCACACCCCTTGTAGCAGCTTATCTTTCGAAATAAAAAAATATCCAAGGTAGTTGTAGATTGCATCCGAGTCCAAGTGCTAGATGTAGAAGCGACTCCTGGCTTTTCCCCTAACTTCTTCGTCCCCATCTTTCTTTGAACTCTTGTTGTTCCCCCAAATCCCTTGGGGCCTAATTCTCAATTTCAGTTTCTCTGATTTTCATGTGGGCTGAGCTCCACCAGTAATGCACACAATATTGCGTGATAATACTATACTATGGCCCTGCCAATAACGAGGAATAGGCAAAAAATTCGCTGTGATGATTAATCGCCATTATTTAACTATTTATATTAAATTATGTGGTTACTGTTTTAACTATTTATCTAAATGTAAGGTTATGATTTTTAACCATTTAACTAATATATAAATTATTTAATCACTTAAACATAATAATTTATTACAGAATCATATAATGTTTTTTTCGTTATATTTATTCAACAGTGTTGTTTAATTAAAGTCATTAAAAAATTAAAAATTTAAAAAAAATTACAAAACTTCAAAATATAAAAATAAATAAGGCCTCTTCACTGCAAACTCGTGGGCAACCCGCGATGTCTAACCACATTTTCCGTCCATTTTAGTCAGTGATCTTGGTAAGAATTTGATTCTTCTCTTTGAATCTAACAAGTCTATATCCTTAAATTTTTTATAACCTAATTCATTTTTGTGGATCTAAATTGAAAAGTTTTGAGATTTTCTGAGTGTTTTTCATATTTTTTTACCATTTTTAGCTATTTGTTCTACATATTGAGCTCTACGTGATGATATAAAATATGTTGATACCCAAAATAGTTGATTATTCCTTGCAATTTACCCATTTTTATTGTTTTTAGAAATATAAATTTAAGTTATTTTAGTCTTTTAAAAAATTGAAATAATAAGAATTGAAATTTAAAATTATTTTCACTGTGCATCACGGTTAATTATACATTAATAGTTAATAACTATTTAACTAAATATTCAATAGTTATAAATAATCCGGTTATAATACTAAATGATTATGACCAAAAATCGCCATTAATAACTATTTAACTATTTGTTCATCCTTACATGGTCTACTGATAACATGACAAGAAGGATAATTTGACTATCATATAAGCAAAATTGATGAAAAACCAGACTAGTTGGACAAAAAAGAGATAATATGGCAAACAGAAGTCTTTTTAGGAGAAGTCAGAAAATTTTCAATTTGAGAGGGAAAGTGAAAGTGAGTGGTGAGTTCCAAGGGTATTTTGAGCATTAAGACTTTAGTAGAGAACGAAATATAATTTGAGGTGCATGGAAAGAAATAACCATCTAGGTTTAAAAGAAGAATTTTTAGGCTAAATGCACGGGGAACAAAAAATTTAATTTCAAAATGCATCAGGATCAGGATTTTGACTCAATGTACATTATGAACATGTACAACGTTAAAACTTTGCATCATTCGTTAGTCAAGATAAGTAACACGATTCAAAATACTGACGTGGCAGTAAAATTACATAATTTATAAAGGTAATTAAGACATTTATTACATTTTATTAAATTTTAGATTAAAAATATTTTTAAAAAATTAATTAAAACAAATTCCTCCCTTTTCTCTCCCCAAATCCCTCTTCGTCTCCCTCATTCTCTGTAACTGGATCCTTCTGGCCAGTCATTCTCTTCGTCTCAAATTCAATATTTTACCGTAGCCTTGAACTACGAAAGCGGAAAATCCCGTCATGTTTTCCAAGGCTTTCAATGGAAAAGTACCAAAATTTTCAAATTCTTTTCAAACTAAAATTCATGTTCCAAGATTCAAATACAAGTAACCAAATATTCAACACATGGAGCTCCTGTAATCCCGTGTGCAGCTTTGGTGGAATTAAATGCAATGAAAATGGCTCTGTTCAAGAAATCGAGCTTTCGCATCAGAAGCTTTCTGGGTTTCTTGCGGTGGACGCAAATGCGAGCTGGCATCACTGGAAAGACTTTCCTTGGGATTCAATTCATTGGGAGGGACAATCAAACAGGACTTGAACAACTGCTCAAATTTTAAGTACCTGGATTTGGGAAACAATATGTTCTCTGGTTCTTTCCCTGACATATCATCGTTGTCCAAAACTCCAAATTGGAGCACCTTCATCTTAACGACAGTGGATTTTCCCGTACTTTTCCATGGAAATCTTTGGAAAACATGACGGGAGACGAAGAGAATGATTGGCCAAATGGATCCAGTGCAGAGAATGAGGGAGACGAAGAGGGATTTGGGGAGAGAGAAGGAAGGAATTTGTTTTAATTAATATTTTTAATATAAAATTTAATAAAATATAACAAATGTCTTAATTGCCCTTATAAATTATGTAATTTTACTATCACGTCAGCATTTTGAACGGTGTTACTAAGTGACAGATGGGTGCAATATTTTTTACCTTTTACCTGTTCCTGGTACATATTGAGGCAAAATTATGTTTTTGATGCATTTTGAGATTAAAATTTCTATTTCCGGTGCATTTACTCTACAAAACTTTAAAAGAAACTTATTTCTTTTAGTTCTATTATTTTGAAGAGAGTAGATGATCTGAGTTTTTATTGTATATCTGGTTACATGGAATGGAAGCTCAAGTGAAATTGAATATATAGCAAAGTGAAAAAAAATATATATATATAAACGAGTTAATCATGAACAAAGCAACTGGTGCTGCTAGTGGTTGTTTGGGTGTCAACTATTTCTTGGTGTGCGATATCAAGCATTTGTATTTCTTTGTCGTTGCTGATTATTTTGTGCATCTGTGACGTCCCCTGTGAGACAGATCGATCGCCCTCTGTTCTCTCACGTCTATTTCTTACGTCTCCAGCCCACATTCCAATATATTGTTGTATCATTTGGTCAAACATTCCTTTCTTGAACATGCTCCCCATCTTCGTCATGTTCATGCATTCCATTCAGCAATTAGATACAACTTACAAATAAAATAATCGATAAACACAAGCGTACAAGAGAGTTTGAGATCCATATCTAACCTGAGTGACAATCACATACAAAGGTAGGGTGCTGTAACTGCAAATCACCTGAACAATCACACTGCATCGCATGACAACATTGACAAGTCGGAACAAGCAGTTATGCATCCATATATAACAAGGAAAATAATACAATTCAAGCAATAATCCATTCATTCAATCATTATTGTTTCTAATTTTTCATAGAATTACCCCATGATAAGTCTCGGGATGATGTAACCCAACTTCTCCATGATGCATGAATGAAGTCCATAGGTGCTCTGCAAATTAAAAGCTAGCGGTGAATGATATGATTATCGCTATCACTTAGTTTCTTCCAAACTGAGAATTGTGAGAATATGTAAAATAATAAATGGTTCATACCAAAATCCAGAAGAAAAAGGCAATCTCAAATGCGTTCTGAAACAATATGAAGTGGATCAAAATCAGAACAATGCGAGGGTTGTTAAACCAGAAGAGTTCATCTGAAGGCTTCACTCCTGCAGCAGCTGCAGTAGCTGCAGCTGCTTCATGATCCTGTGTTGTCCCTTGTGTACTCGTAACCTCCTGAGCCAAACGAGTAATTATGTGTTCCAGCTTGGCGCCCACAAGAAGCAGGATCAGTAATTATGTGTTCCAAACTTAGTCAGCAATCAACATGATCATGATTAGTTCCACTTGCAATTAATTCATAATGGACTTTGACCCACTCACAATCAGCGGCAAAAACGCTAACCAAAAATATGTATGCCATCCTGCAGATTACGATTCATAAATGTGAAAATTCAATTGCAAGTTTAATTTCATTGATTATGATCATGTGAGTACTGCAACTGAGACTGAGAATGAGAGTGAGAGTGAAAGCACACAGAGATGAGCTGAGAAGCTATGAGTCAAATTGAGAAATTTAATTTAATTAATTAGGAGGTTACCTTCCAGATTTAGTAACAAAAACAACACAACAAACAGCCACAGGTACCAGCTGCATATATTGCATATGGTTGAGCATGTATCAGTTGACACCCGACATTCGATCATAAATTAAGTTCCAGGTCCATCTTCCTAAAAACATTTAGCTGAACTTTGCAATAAGAAGTAAAACTCCATAAGCTTTCCAATTTTACCTTATCCCAAAAAAATTTCTGAAATCAATTTCAAGTGTCCGCATCATGTATTTGTGAAAATCAAATTTAGGATTCGCAGGGCAGTGCTTCTGAAACGAATGAAACATCTGCCAGTAAGTCCCATACATTTTTTGAAATAACATGCCCTTGGGAGAAAAAAATAAAACTTTTAACCTTTGGCAAACAAAAACGCATGTACAAATTGTACACACATTCTAGAAACCGTAACAGAGGAGATACTAACCTTGATAAAGCCTTGTCGCAGTGCAATGTAGTCCGACTTAGTGACACAGCCATAAAATTGTTTGAAGAATGATATCTACCCATTCATTAAGAAAACAAATCATCTGCTCAGAAATTGAGCAAAACATACACATAAAAACGCATAACCAATAATAGTATAAAGCAAAAGGCATTAACAAGTACGTATAAAGTGTTCCATGACAATCTGCAAATAACACAGAAGGTAGAGCAAACTCACCACCCAACCCATTATAGCTGCTCTTCTCCAATATCCACTTCCACGTTTACTGATAAACTCATGATGATGATAATTGTGAACACTATGATGACCTGCATTGAATCCCAGATAAATAATATATATACATACATATATATATATATATATATATAACTTTTCAACAACTAGCTAAAATCTACTTGGAAAATCCAACCACATATATGCATATTACGGTATTACCCCTTCCTGATTTTGGAACATCCTTCCTGACGGAATCTTCCCAGCGCTTCCATTGGCGTATCTGCATATTGTAAATCGCACATATGTTACAGAACAGATATATATATATATATATATATATATATATAATGATCACATGACGATTATGAAAGATGGGGGCATTACTCTTGCCCCTCCAAGAACCATAGTTGTGACACAGAAGATCACATGAACAACTGCCAACACAAAGATGAAGATGTGTAGAATGTAGATGATGTAGCTTCCAACGATAAGAACGGAACCTTCCCCTACGAAAAATGAAAGGACAAGAATTATTGAAAATATTCTTCAAAAGCATTGTAAGTCGTGGTAAAATGTATGATGCTATATAGTACCTTGGTCAGACAATGATCTGAAGATACTTCTTCAGACAAAAGCCGCTGCCGACGGTTCAGAGATTTAGTAATTAGAGAGTAATGTGCCGGCGCACGGGTGTTTTTTTCAGAAGTTTCCTTCTTGCAGGGAAGCATGTGAGAGGCGAGGCTAGAGGGGATACATATGCGGATTATGGAACGTTGAGATACAGTTAGTAGAAGGGAAATGAACCCTAAAAGCATCAATTCTGTTTCAGATATGAAAAGCACAATGACTGATTAGGCCTAAGAAATTAGTGTAACAAATTTAGGCAACACCGTTTTAATCAGAAAAAATAATATATACACAATTCCAATGCAGTTTCTTAGTTCTTGTTAGTAACATGTTTCTGATGTGTATTAGGTAGAAGACTATGACATAGACATACAATGATGATACATAATTGATGCATAAAAAAAGAAACAGCAGAGAGAGAGAGAGCTAAGCTTCTTTTAGTTTTTGTAAGGCTTCAAATAGTGCGTCTTGCTTCGTAGGCTTCAAGTACTGAATTTCCAAGAGAACAAAGCATGAAATCCAGCAGAAATAATTACTTGAAAGACTTGCAATTTAATGACTTTTAATTGTGGAAGAAACTGGGGACCCGAGTTCATTTTTCCAATGAACTTATACGAATGCCCAGAGCTTCAGGTACATAGGCAACCCCAAAGCCAAAATGCCAAGTATATATGAAGTTTGTGACCTTAAAACCAAAAGACGAAGTTGGAAAAAGAACCAAAAAGACTGAAAAGGTTTGTGTTAGAATGAATGAAATTTTGATACCTTTCCAAGTTTATGAAGAGCACGCTCGAGACAAAGAGAAAGCAGAACAATGACAAAGCATACAAGCGCAACCACCCATGTTGGTGTAAACTCTAAAGAGCTGCTGAGTTCATGTGCCGCCATGTCTTCTTCCTCAACCAAAATGAGCAATATGATTGATCAATCCAGAGACAAAAAGAGTGATATATAGGAGCTTTTTACGTTGGGACGCAAATGAATGTCTTTAATTGATTCTGGACTAGCACTAGAAGTACGGTATGGAAAATTTGATTTCGACTGGGGACAAAGAATACCTTCTTCTAAAGCAAAGGAAGAAACCGAAGAAGAGAATAAAGCAGAGGAGGAGAAATTAGATTCAAAGAGGAGCGAGGCCGTGCATTTTAAGTATGGTACATATATAAATTTAAACTGTAAACTCAACGAGTAGAGTAATCAACTAGCACTATCATAACTCCACTTCTAATTTTTAAATAAGAAATCTTACGTTCTACTCTCAAGCGAAAATATTACCTATAATTAGGGAAAAATCTTCGTTTTGTGGTACAAACAACTGGCTTCTCTAATTGTATTTTTTCTGATTTCTAGATTTCTTTGTCATACAAGTAACAGGACACATGCATTCCAGGACCCAATTAACCAGAAAAACCAAATGCAGGCAGCTATCTCAGAACATTACACGCAGACAAGACTGCTGAAATTGAAATTTATTGTCAATCAAATTCAAACTGTTCACTTCCCATGATACAAAAAATACACCAACATCCATTAATACATATTTACTGTATACATCACAAAATCCAAACAGAGACGTACATCAGTTCTTTGTACTTTCAAATAGACATGTATCAATTCTTCTTGCCAGTTTGAGCACCGGATGTGAGATGATTTGGCCGTTCCATTACTTTCATCCTTCTTTCCATCTATTGATCTTCTTCATGTTGCTGGGTTACTGTTTATGTCGAGTGGATATAAGCTACATAGTCTAAAACTGCAGCAAAATCATCTACCCATAAGTCACACAACATTCGAAAACAACAAAATCATCGCACATCATGGTTTCCATGGTGCTGGAGGCGGTGGTGGAGTTGGAAACATTGGGGGAACGGCAGAGAAAATGGTGTTTTTGTCAATCCCAACACTTTTTTCTCCCGACAAAGCAACAAGTGCTGCTACTAAACCTGCATTTCCTGCAATAGTTGGCTCTGTGTAGTTATAATTAGAACGAACATCACGGAAACCATCATGTTTGTCTGGGCCAGCAACCATGGCCCCCTCAATTGTATTTGGGTTTGCCTTTGAAGTGTCCCTCCATTTCCATCCCCCTTTACAATTGTATTTGATCTTGTTCTTAGGAATGGATGCGCCTCTGTGGTGAACATGTTTAGGATAATGATTACCAAAGCCCACTACATAACTCATTTTTCTGGGATTTTTTCCAAGGATGTAATCAATCTGCCAAAGCAATGAGAAAAATAAGTTATTGGCCAATGGCCATCATGCCTGAACATGAGTCATTTTTTTTCCTTTTTCAGAGAAAAGAAAGCAAATTAAATTTCAAGGACTGGATACCTGAGTTTTAGCAAATTCACGTAAGACATCAATAGAGTAAAAGTTGGGTCCACAATACCAACCAGGTGTATCGGCAGCTTCAAGATAATCACTGTACAATGTAGCTAAGAAAGCTGCATTGACTACATATTGAAGAGGCTGTGGCCTTCCATGATTCAACTGGATCAAGCCTCCTGTGGAAGGTCACTAAGATGTTAGACCCCAGACATGCACTAATCCACTTGCGGAATCCAATCAGGTCAATTAATCCCAAAACCCAAACATTATGGAGCAGGAAGACATTGTACCTTTGGTTCTGTTAAAGCTGGTGAACACTGGCAGGTATGAGCACATGACTATGCTAGTCTGGTTGTGAAATGTCCTCAAAATTTCCTCATATGGATAGCCGGGGCTCAAGAACAACCTCAAACGGCTCAGAAGCACCTAGTCAAAAGAATTTTAAGATTATTTTGGCAATGAAGAAAATGAAGTAATGGGAATTGTGAAAGTCATAACGCAAATGTGATATGAAATTAGATATGGAAGGGTGGCAAACACTTGGAAGGTAATTTAAGGATTAGACGAGATTAGTGAACATAGAACAATAACTTGCTTATAGAAGCTTTCAGGCATTATAACAAAACAGGACACCACAAACTTCTGTTAGCTTACCTGAGCTCCAGCAAGCTTGTTGTCCCAGCTAAATACTCCATAATCAGGGCCGCCCCAGAAGGCACCAGCATGTTTGGCAAGACCCGGAGTTGTTGCAAGCTGAAGATAAGAAGAATTTCCAGTAGCATAATACATCCAAGCTCCACCCCATATGAATTCATCCCAATACATGGTGGAATTATAGAAGAGTGCGGCATCTGAACTCCCACCGGCACTGTACCTGCCTCTTTGATCCCTTGAAAACTTAAAGAGTGTTTTGGCTCCATGGACCAATTTCTGCGAGTAGACCTTGTTGTCTTTAAAAACTATGGATGCAGCAGCTAGAGCAGCAGCCATTTCGGCAGCTAGATCAGAGCAACTATGACATTCAGACACAGGACGCACGTAATCAATATCCTCGGGACGCACCCAGCAATAGTGATCATTAGGAGTAGTACTTCCTCCCGCAGTAGATCCTACCCCAACCTATGAAGGTTGCATATTAGAAAATTAGTAATAGGCAAAGAAGAAAAAAAATAAAAGGGATATAGGAAAAGTACTGGGTATATGAAGTAAACACCTGGGCAACAAGCCTATCAATGGAATCAGCAGAATGGTTGAATGTCTTGAGAAAGTAATCAGAACCCCATTTAATGATTTCCTTCACATGGTTGAGTTCCCCCGCGGCGTCATATTTGGCACTGTACTCGATCACACTCCAACTGAGCATGGTCATGGCAAAGGATGCAGGAAAATTGAATTTGATGGCGTCTCCGGCGTCATAAAAGCCACCCGCCAGATCTTTGAAAGTGGTGGACGCATCATTGCCATCCTTTAGACATGAGTTACCCCTCCACGACACATTGTTATGTTTTGGGAGTTTTCCCGCTGTGATGATAAGTCAGCAGAATAGGCGCGCTGAGTGTCAGGGATGAATGAAAAAGCTAATCTAACTGATGGAGAAATGAAGAATTAAGGAAATTACCCAAAACAAATAAAAGACAATCATCAAATTCCTCAATTATGGAAGGTTAATTCATGATTATTAGGTGATATTTTCTATTTTGGACAGACAAATCAAAAGTTCAAAACAAAGAACCAAAATAAAAGCACAAAGAATGAACGACGAGGTAAGAGAAAGAGAAAGTAAAACGTACATCGCTGGGCGTTGAAGAACATCAGGGACTTGCGAAGCGCCAATGTGTAGTTGTCCGGGGGAGGGCGGCCGTGGTGGTGACGTGGCACTGTCTTAATGATGAGAACGATGAAGCCGGCTAGAAAGGCAGAAACGAGGAGTGTCCCGACCGTCCAGACAAAGATCTTACGGCTGACGATGATGCATCCTAGATCCACATACTTCTTCTTCTTCTGCTCCCCGGAAGGCCCCAGCAGCCAGCTCTGCTGTGTCTCATCCAGCGGCCGCGATGAGAGCGCCGCCCTGTCCAGATCCTGCAGGTTGCGGCTGCGGTCATCGTCGGTGGCCGAGTCCGCCGTGTTAATCTCCAGCGGGCCCCCCCAAGGGTCCCTTCCGTACATGATTATCACTGACGACAGAAGAGTGTCTTAGAAGTCAAACTGACAGCAGAATTTGAGCTTCCCGGCCGGCACCGACACCGACACTGAAAGAAAGCGAGAAGCAGATCTAAGTGAAATCTTCTCAATCGTCTGGGTCCTTTGGTATGGAATGAGATGTGAAAAGCAGGTGGAGTCACAAAAGTATAATAGTAGTTGCTGGTGTTATAAGAAGAAATAAAGGAAAATGTGGACTGGAATTGGACTTTTTCTGTTTGATTATTATATTCAATCTATATAATTATTGGACGCCGATGGTGCTGCAGCTGCTCTTGTTTTATTTTCTCAAACACGCTTCACAGACAGATCACACTATCACAGTTGTAAGTTGTAACTTGTATTTTCATCATGTGCTTCGGATTCTTTCTTTCCCTAATTTTCTTTTCTTTTCTTTTTATTGGGTAGATAATATCATTTATTTGGTAGCTGACACTGACCTCCCCACCGCTCGACAGCTATAGCATGTCTAATTTTCATTTTTTGTATCACGCGCGTATTGACTCGACTCTCGAGTAAAATTGATTAGCCAACCTTTACAACTTACATTCGTTAGATTACTATTAGAGAACCAAAATGCTTTGCGACTTCAGTTCACATTACTACCATCTACAGACGTCAGACGGAGAGCCACCACCAGCCCAACCGACGTTAGATCAAATTTTATTTTCCAAGTTTCCGTCTCCAGGTTGGTTAAAGCATACCTCTTCCCCTTTTTTAGTCTGATTAACAAAAACGTCTCCAGGTTGGTTAAACTGTTAAAGCATCTACCTCCTACCCTTTTTTAGTCTGATTAACAAAAAGAAAACGAAACAAAGAAATCATTCTACAATTTTTTATTCAAAACCAATAAAACAATGCTCCCCGCTCACAAATTTGGTCTTGAGGTATTCATATCCCATTGTCCATCATATATTGTATAACATCAGATTTTAACGGGAACAAATTTTCTACGATCTTATAGTGGCCTATCATAACTAACAGATAATCTTCACCGAATTGGGTTATTATGTAGCTCGATCCGAACGCTCTAATTCTATACTCCATTTGTTAATTTTTCGTCTCAGCGGTCCCTTGAGGATTCGAAAAGTCAATAATATGAGTGGTTAACAGGACTCTCTTCGAATGATTTTAACCACGATGCCTAAGCCGCTTAGGGCAAAGACGTCCAAAACGGACAATATCGTGTTAGATGAGTCGGGTCCTGACTGAGGAGGGTTGGGTCCTGACAATATCGTGTAACGACCCATCCCGGAATTCGGGATTAGGTTAGAAACTAATCAGGAATAATGAGGGTTAACCGGTGGTTAGTTGGGTGAAATCGGACGAACGATGCAAAATGACCGTTTTGCCCCTAGTCGTGGGCAAAATGTTGACTTTTTATTCAGACGGTCAAATGGACTTTGACCGGTGACCGTGACGTAGTTTGGGACGTCACGAGATCATAGACAGGTGACACGTTCGATTCCGGCGTTCGAGGTGATAGTTACGACGTTCGGAAGCCCAAGGGCATTATCGTAATTTGGACGAAATTAGGGAAAATGTTGAATTTTTGATCGGGAGGTCCGATGGCCGAGGACCGAGGACCGTTAGGTTCGTCTCGAAGCCCTGAGTACAACGACAGGCGGCACGCGTCAAACGGACATCGGGTGACCAAGTTACGGGTCACGGATGGTGAGGGACATTTTGGTAATTATTGCCCTGAGGGCATTTTGGTCATTTGCACGGGTTACTGTTCAATCAACCGTGAAAGCAGAGCCTGCACGCCGTGCTGGGTGGTGCTCTGATTGGGTTATTTTTTTTAAACGGCTTAGTGGGCTGAACATGAAATTGTTTAAGTATTTTGAGGTATTGGACGGCATTGTTGTAACGACCCGTCCCGAATTCCGGGATTAGTTTAGTCACTAATCTTGATTAGTGAGGTTGAACGGTGGTTAGTAGGGCGGAATCGGACAAAATGTGCAAAATGACCGTTTTGCCCCTGGTCGTGGGCAAAATGTTGACTTTTTGATCGGGCGGTCAAACGGACTTTGACCGATGACCGTGACGTAGTTCGGGACGTCACGAGTTCATAGACAGGTGGCACGTTCGATTCCGACATTCGTAGAGAAAGTTATGGTGTTCGGAAGTTGAGGGGCATTTTGGTAATTTGGCTTATTAGGGGCCAAATGTTGACTTTTTGACCGGGAGGTCCGATGGGCGAGGGCCAAGGACCGTTACGTAGGTATCGTCTATACGAATCCAACGACAGGCGGCATGCCGAAATCGGAGATCCGACGACGACGTTATGGTCAAGAAACGAACTAACGAACCGAGGCCGGGATTAAAATAATAATATAATAATGAATAGTGACCGTTGACCCTACACACCTGGATGAGTGACAAGTGTCACTCATCCCTTGAAACCAGAATCCTTGTCTTAGGGGAAACATCATTATGATGTTTTAATATTTATTAATTAATTAATTAATCATTTTAATTTCCATTAATTCCATTTGTATTTTCCTTAACCGTGTACAACCAAATCCAACACTCTCCCAACCAATTCCTCTCCTATTGCTGAACCTGAGAGTGTGAATTTGTGAGCAATTTGAGGGTGATTTCAACTGGGTAAACACGAGAGAGTGGCAGTGAGGAGGAACTGTGAATTCGAAAAATTGAGTTTTGGGAGGGAAAATCAAATTGAAGGAATTGGGCTGTGATGATCGAATTGGAGGTTACAAACATCTTCCTGAGGTTGAGACGAGTCGATCCACATCAAAAACGAGAAGGAATGGTGCAGTTTTGGCTCTGATCGAGCTTCGTGACAGAGGAAGAAATCGAGGCTGAGTCGTGGAGTTTGGGGCTGTGTTTGATTCAATTGTTGTGGGGAAATGCTTTCTCATGATCCCACGATGCTTCTGGGATCATCAATTGAAGGAAAACGTTGGAGAATGGCAGAACTCCATTGTTGAACAGTGACGGTGCTCGAGTTTGAGTCGTGACGTTTGAGCACCGGTTTGATGCAATTGATGTGGGGGAATTGTTCCTCATGGTCCATTGATGCTTCTGGAATCATCAATTGGATGAAACCTGCATCAATTGAGGGACTTCCATGATTGAACAGTGACCGGGTGTTCTTCGTGGATCATCATCGAATCGTGGGAATCTGGGTAAGGAATTGTGTAATTGAGTTTACAGACTTATAATTGGACTTAAAACGAAGCTAATGGATTGATCAATTGAAGGAATTAGGATCGAATTGGCAGGATTGGAACCGGGTTGTGTCGCGGGTGAATTGGACCCGTTTACCAGACAAACGGGTTGGGCTGGTGACACTGTAGCAGGCGCGTGAGTTTCACGCGCAGCCACTCACGGCGGCGCGTGGCGGCGCGTTGGCACGAATCTCGAGGTGAGGTCAACATGACTTCTGTCCCATTTAATGTAACGGACATTTTGGAATTGGTTTCGGGTCGATCAGACACCGTCTCGATAGTGTTCGGGATGTCCGAAGGTTTTAAATTAAGTTTAAAAATAAGTAACAATTCGGGAAAATTACGGGACTTTGATAGGATGTTAATGATGAGGTTAGTAACCCTCTAATGTAATTTGGACAGGATTGGGAGTCCCGGTGATAGTGGTGTGGCCCGGGAGGGCCGGTGGCACGCGTATCGAGGCACACGGTTAAAACGGTCTGTGAGTGGACTTTGGTTTTATAAATCCTATGCATGCTTAAATGTGTTATATGGTTTATATACATGATTTCTATGATGGTATTTGTGAGCATTGATTTTGGATATGTTGCACGTATTTCGAGGTGTTTTCCGTATTTCACATATATCGGGATTAACGGTTTATTGGTGGTTTTGTGTGCTTGTGGTTAAATAAATAATATGATGAAATGGTTTTGAAATTGAAAATATGAACTCGGGCTTGAGGCCCACTTGTTTTGGAAATTTCGGACTTGGAGTCCATTTGAGAATCGGGCCGGGGGCCCAGTTGGTTAATGAAATCGGGCCAGGGGCCCAGTTGGTATGAAATCGGGCTGAGACCCATTTGAGTTATATTATCGGGCCAGGGGCCCAGTTGATTTGTGAATTCGGGCCGTGGGCCCAGCGGGTTTATAAGGTCGGGCTGCGGGCCCAGTTGGTTTACAAATCGGGTCGTGGGCCCAGTGGTTCATAAAAGCGGGCATGAGGCCCAGTTGGATTATAAATGTGATTTTGGGTCAGGGACCCTATATTTAATAATTGTGATTTTGGGTCAGGGACCCTAAATGGAATTATGTGGTTTTATGGAAATTTCGGGCAGGGCCCAATGGTAATAATGTGATAAAAGGATTTAATAAAACTGTTTTCCATATACCATCTGGATACAAGGATATATGATGGTCTCCTCCAGATGTCTGGGACACTGGGGAAGTCACGGTGCATTGCCTGCGAGGGGTCATTATACGGAGCAACCGGACCGTATGATGACTCAGGAGCAGGATTGCTATGATTGACGTCAGGGACGTCAGACATCAGGGATGTCAGATATATGGACCCGGAGAGACCCCGGGCAGCACGCGTAGCTTATGAAACCGTGAGACATGACGTCAGGGACGTCTAGCATCAGGGATGCTGGTGATGGTAATGGTAAAATATGAATTAATGAAATGGCTTTCCGGGTGGATTTATGATTGTGTGATTTTAATGAATTAATGTTCATTTATGGTAGTGGGTGGTGACCCACATGGTTTTAATATGTATGGTGGTGGTATTCCACGGTTTTGGGCTGAGTTCCCACACTTGGTTTTTGGTTAACGGTTTCTGGGCTAAGGCCCTAATGGCTCGGTTGAGCAAACGTTTTGGTTACTGGTTTTTGGTGGCATGCATACGTTTTTATTGGAGGGCATAAATGTCTTATAAATGTATTTGGTAAACTTATTGGTTTTTGTCCACTCACAGCTTTTGGTTTTAATGCCCTTCAGGTTGATTACGGATGCGATTGCAGCAGAGACTGGGACATTGCACACCTCCTCCATCGGTCCTTGCGCACTCTGGATGGCCCGTTTGGGCAGTAGCTCTTGGTTATCCCTTGTCTGACACCCCTTGTTGGACGGGAGCAGGGCACATTCCACGGTAATCCCGGGGGGATTGGGATGGGTCCTGTCAATTGTGGCATGGGCTGAGACAAACCAGTGCACGGGTATTCATTTTCCATGGCTCCGGGTTCTGTTTGCGTGAAACAACCTTCAGTGGAATCAGATGGATTCCCACGAGCTGTTGGCCACGCCGTTCGATTATCTGGGTGCTGAGTGTGCTTCTGAGCGTCATTTGGAACAAGGGAAGGCTGAGCGTTGAGAGAACCAGCTCTGGGAGAAAAATCGAAAAATTGAGGGAAAAATCGAAATTCGAATTGTGTGAAGAATTGGACGAAACTAGGGACAGTAATCGTCTTCTGGGACCCTTTGGAGATCAACCGTAGCTATTGGCAAGGGATTCGATAGCTGTTTGGCCATGATCATTGGTTCCTGTTTCAGAGTTGTGCAGGGACTGTGGACGACGACTTCCAGGTGAGTTCGTGTGCAATTGGTCGTGTTAGAGTGTTCTATTGGGTCCCCTTAAGCTCCTGTTTAGGTTAATTTGGAAATGGAATTAAGTTGAGTGAGTTCGGAATGTCGACCCGATTTGAGGTCCGAGTTTGGATGGATCGATTTAGTCAGTGTCGAGGCTAATAGATGACATAGAACTGGAATTAAATGGTTATAGAAGAGGTTAGGATAAAAAAGGGAAGGAATTGATTGAGAATTGATAGCTATCTAACCTGGTTGTCACGCGGGTTGCAGGACCCGTTTGCAGAGGAAACGGGCGAAGAAGGCGAACTGTTCACCGTCACTGTAGCAGGCGCGTGGGTGTCACGCGCAGCCGCTTGCGGCGGCGCGTGACGGCGCGTGGGTCCGATTTTCAAGGTGAGTTCAAAACGAATTTTTCCCTACACAATGTAACGAATATTTTAGCGTTGGTTTCGAAATTTTCGGACACTGTCTCGATGTTATTCCGAGGGTCCGAAGGTTTAGGTTACATTTTTAATTAACGATTAATTCCCGAAAAATTATGGGGAAATAATATGAGGTTATTTGAGACCTTAATGACCCGGTAATGTGTTTTCGGACAGGATTCGAGTTTCTGGGAAATGCCGGAGATTACGGGAACGAGTATGGCGCGAAATCGAGCCTTAAAATTGGTGTGTGAGTGGACGTTGCTTTCAAATTTAATGCATGCATAAATTATTTCTATGATTTTATGATTATGATTATAGGTTGTGATTGATTATGATTTCCGTATTTATACGTATTTTTACTATACATGTGAAATTACACGTATTTCGAGACTATGATCACTCGTGTGCTTAATGATGGTTTAATGAAAGAAGTTATACGAAATGGGTGTAAAGTGATTTAAGAAGGTGGTTTATGATTGCGAGTGTGACTTACGATTTTGACACGTTTTTCGAGAACGTTCCGGATTTGCACGTTTTACGAGATTTTGAGTTATTGCGATTTGATCACTGTTGATGTTTGAATTGGGGAATTAAAATGAGACTTGTGATTTTGAGGATTTTAAATGTGGGTTTTGAGTATGTTTTGCTTGGATTGTGATTTTGGTAATATTGATTGTGGTCTTGATGTTTTGATAACGAGATTTGAGAAATGAAGTGATTTCAAGGAATTAGAATGGATTTTGAAAAAGGTGATTTCGGGCTTGATGCTCGGGACATAAAAGAAATTTTAACGAACGAGGTTTCGGTTTTCGGAAATTTAAAGTGAATTCTTGGTTTGGGTTCGGGATGATGCTTCCGGATGCCGGCTTACGGAATCATTATTGCGAATTCGAATTCGGGAATGAAAAAAGATTTAATAAAGTGATTTGGTCTGATTTTGCATGCCCCGTGTTTCATGATGATTTGATTATGTTTGAAAAGTATGATTTGGGGAAAATGAATGTGGAAATTCGGACCATGGGTCCTGTTGTGAAAAATATGATTTTGGGGATGGATCCCACGTTGTCGTGTTCGACAAATGTTTTGGGGTTTAAAGACCCCCTGAGAACTGCTTTGGGTTTGAAGACCCGTTGTTGTGTTTGAAAACTGTTTTGGGTTTAAAAACCCGGTGCTATTGCTGGAGCACGTTTTGAGTTTAAAGACTCGGTTAATTGATGACGGGGGAGGACCCTTAATGAGTTTAAAGACTCGTGAGTTTAAAGACTCGGTTACTGTGATACCCCCGAGGCCTATTGCTTATGTTTTGAGTTTAAAGACTCGTTGATATCCCGGGAAGGCCTGTTTATGCGCATGGTTTTGAGTTTAAAGACTCGGGCACACTTGATATCCAGCAAAATGATTGACTTGTGATTTATTGATGATCTCTGATGTTCGGTTGAGTTGGGCAGTGGCCCGGTATATGGTTGATGGTTTTGGATCATGTTGTGCATTTGGTTTTGATTCGTGGTTTTGGGTTGAGGCCCGGTGTTTATGATTGCGGGCTAAGGCCCGATGGTTGAGAAAGGAAAAATGATTTTGAGGTTCATACGAGTTTTTCTTATGTGGAAAATCTTGACCGATTGCGAAATGATTTTGGTATGCATGCATTCGGTTTTTTTACGCGGAGGGTAAAAATGTTTGTTGTAAGTGTTTTGCTAAACTGATTTATTTTTGTCCACTCACACCTTTTGGTTTTTATTGACCCTTCAGGTCGTGGTGCGTTGTTCGAGGCTGTACGAGGGGCGGGGGCATGAGTAAGTACGTGTGGCTATCCCTGGTTTGGCAAGTACTGAGGGTAACTT
The DNA here is from genome assembly GCA_032719365.1 of Prinsepia uniflora. Taxonomy (NCBI): domain Eukaryota; kingdom Viridiplantae; phylum Streptophyta; class Magnoliopsida; order Rosales; family Rosaceae; genus Prinsepia; species Prinsepia uniflora. The sequence continues at coordinate 2,052,481 of CM064872.1, read as the reverse complement.
GGGATTTTCAGTCACCTTGCCAGACGGGAGCAGGACCGGGCACGGTTATCGATGCCCCTTTCGGGGGCGGTCCTGTCAACCCGTGTCCTGAAGGGAACGGTGAACTATCCCCATTTCTGCTAGGGGATAATGGTCTGGGAAGAGAATGGTGATGTGCCTTAAAGGTGTAGGCACACACCTATCTAGCACGAGGCCTTTTGGGAGCTCAGTGGCTTTGGGTTCGGTTGAAACTCCAAAGTTAAGCGAGTTGAGGTTGGTGCAATTCCATGATGGGTAACCCCCTCTGGGAAGTTGCACTGTGAGCTCCCGAAAACAAAACCGTGAGGGCAAGGGCAAGGAGGCCCAAATCGGTCAATATCGTGCTAGATGAGTCGGGTCTTGACTAAGGAGGGTTGGGTCCTGACTGAGGAGGGTTGGGTCCTGACATCCTCGACTAAGAATAATCTGTCGGTGTAGATCATGAACTGATTTATAAAGACATCGGTGAGCTATGCGAAAGAGTCTATGGACCCAGGTTCCATTCAGTAGAACTAATTGATCGCGACCTCGGTGAGGGTGGAACTGAAAAATGAGACATTGAGTTTCGTCGGTCAAACTCGTGAAGACAACGACCGACCGAAAGTTGTTAAGGTGGTTGATTGGGTCTGTCTGTCCCGTGTAAAAGGGAATCTTAAGTGGCTTGATCTCATGATTGTGCTGGAAGTGGTTGATCCGGTCAGTGAAAGGACCCAGGCTTGATTTGTCCCAAATATATGTCTGGGGCAACCCCTTCTCGACCTCGAGGCATCGTACCCGGTCGAGCAGTTGGTTAACTAGTGGGTTGGTGCTGGGGGTCTTTCTCGGGCGTGGCTGGTCCGCGCACTGAGCAGGGCGGTAGGTATCCCGCCGGGACGAATTTCCCTTGTTTCCCATGGACTTGTTGCTACTTGCGGGTTAGTTAGACCATCGTTCGTTGAGAATCTCCTGGGATGAGTCGACACTCTTCGTGACCAAGACGAGAGCGTGATTCCCGTCGTGGGAATACTGTCATGGGTCCACCTTGAGATGTGTCCGACCAGTCTGCTCTATTGTAGGTGGACACATTTCCTAGGGGAATTAAAGTCGAATCGGAATGAGTTGTCTGCGCTCCAGTCGAGTGGTTCCGCATAGGGCCTCGCGAGCATCGCAGAAGATTCTGGTTCCTTGAGCGCCCTTCCTAGATATGGCCAGGAGTTTTGGGGCGTTATCGGTCAGTGCGACCGTAGTGGCTACCTTCTCCTTCCATGTCACTAGGCGCAGTCAGCCACGACCCTCTCGATCCTTCGAACCTCGTAATGGGTGCATCGGGCATTCAAATCGGTCTGTGCGACCTTCATCTAAGCCATCATGTCGATGTATTGCTCACTCAGCTCTGTGTAACGTACCTCGGCCTGAATGTCGTTAACCTTGATCTCGGCTATATCGCAATGTAGTCTTTCCAGCGCTCGGATCACCTCGGGAAAAGTGTCCCTCGGTCCCCAATCCAGTGCGGGTGTAACTTCGTCGTCCACGTTGTCCTGCATGTTGATTGATGAGAAATGAATGTGGTGTTCGGCTAGTAGAGTGGTGGGTAAATTTAGTTAGAGTTCTCACAGACGACGTCAAACTGTTGATACACAAAATATGCCAACTTAGGGAGTGATTGTTGTTTGGCCACGTGTCCTTGGACAAACCTGCAAAAGTGGGAAACTGGTTGGTCGGTCAAAGATAGGTACTGGTGTGGTATCAGTCCAAGGGAGCTTCGACGCCCAAGTCAGTGGTCGGTCTGAAGTGTAAAGGATGTAGTGAATATTAGTACTGTAGAGTAATAGTAAATAGTCAAAGTTACCTTACCTTTACAGAGAAAAGTGAACCCATTTTGTATGAGTGTGATGTGTGTAATAAATTTGTTCTTCCGATGTGGGACAAATGTCATTCATTGTGGGACTGACACGTGGAAAGCTAGGGTCTGTCCACGTGTAGGCGCTGGCTAGGCCTTGCTAGGGTTTGCTTCTCTAAGTGGGACTGCGCCCTTGGGCTTGTGGAGGTGGGTTGGGATAGAGGTGCTGGGCCTCCCGGTCGGTTTGGGCCGACGTGGTATTGATAGAAAGGCTAGGCCTCCCGGTCGATCTGGGCCTATGTGGTATTAACAAAAGGGTTGGGCTTTCTAGTCGGTCTTGACTGATGTGGTATTGATAAAAGGGTGGAGCCTCCCGGTCGGTCTGGGCCAATGTGGTATCAACACTATCCAATTTTGATTTTTTTCCCAATTTCTATTCATCCGTGAATTGTAGCATATTTGGATTGTTGTGGGTTCATCCGTGATTAAATAATTTTGATTTTTTTCCCAATTCTGTTCATCCATGATTTTGGCCCTAATTGCTGTTCAATTTTTGAATTATTGGTTTATGAATTTTGGGTTTTCTAGTTGAATGTTGGTTGTGATGAGCAAAGTAGCCGATGAGTTACTTTATAATTGGTAGGCCAGCTGCCTTGCCCAGGCATGGGAAGAGGCCAGAGTAGCCCCAAGACAAACCTTGCCCAGATCATCCTCCCCTTCGTTAGAAACTGAAACCCAAGAACTAGAGGTCAGGAGCTGCCTTGCCCTGGCTAAAAACCTCCCGTTAGATTTACTCTAATCTTCTCGGAAAATCATTCATTATTACTTTTAAGATTCCTTATATTTTAATATTTTATAAATTAGTCAGTTCAAATTCAATCTTTGAAACTATACGAGCTCTTGAAATTTGAATGCCTAATATTATTGTCAATAAACGAAATTAAAATTTGAGATTACACAAAATTAAAATGGAAAATGACATTTTTTAAAAGATTAAAATAAAAGTATTTTATCATAATACTATATTCAATTTTATTTATTCTATATCGTACATATGTCATCCCTAGAGGCTAGAGCCCATACATTTTATTTAATTTGTACAATTTTATTTAATTTGTACAATTTTATTTCATTTGTACAATTTTATTCAACAAAAGGATATACTTTACGTTTTTGCCCATTCCTAGAGCCCATACACCATATTTTAGTATTTACGTAAACATTCAACATACATATATTACACTATTTATGTACAAGATGCCAATATTCATATGATATATCGGTAATATTGTATATTTTCATTCATTGTAGTGGAGGAGGGGAGGAGGCTAGAGATCAAAACTATGGCTGTTGAAATGGAAGATAGGATGGTCGCATTGTCTCCTAAGGTTGTGTGACCTGATTTCTTTAGCAACACTTGATTGAAGAGTTGGAGGACCACACACAATGATACCCACATCGACATGGCCCCAATTCTTGGTTACGCTTTCAAATATTTCTGCAGTAACAAGAATTAATAATCAGGTATAAAACTACCACATGAATCATGAAGCAGTAATTCAATTGTAAGCATGGACAAGAATTGATTTTTCTGGTCTAGGCCAGGGAGCGCAAGGCATTACCTATGAAGTCTGGTCTCACACCATAACGAATGCCCGTTATCTTGGCACGAGTAGTATGCTGTGAATCCTCGTGAGCTGCCTTATCATCTACTTTCAAGTACTTATCAGCCTCATCATCACATTGTTCCCTTGATGACATTCTTCTTTCCCAAAGATGCCATAAACCAACCACAAAACCACCAAAGATGAAGACACTGGCAACCATACAGGCAAGGAAAAGAAGCCCTTTGTACCACCATGAGGATATATGAAACGGGTTTACGTAGAAACTATCTAATAAACCCATTAAGATAACCAAGCCTACCGTAGATGAGATAATATACAGTCCAGACCATATATTATGTCCAGTGCCAACCAAAACAGACATGCCGCACCTTTTTGTCCTTTTGGATGAAAAGTCCTGCTGCTGCACTGTGTTTTCAATTCTACCCTCTAGATCTTCCTGTAAATAGTAAAAATATCAATCATTCAATCAAAATTACATAAAGCACAGAAAATGTGTCAAAATACATGCAGCAACGAGCAACCAAACATACCAATGGAGGTTCAGATTCCCGAGTGACATATATACGAGTCTCAAGATTTAGTTTATTAGAGAAAGATGGACAAATTGAGTCCATATCAATGGTTGAAAGAAGAGGAAGCTCATCTGATCTTTTGACAGCCCAAACAATCAATATATTTCTTACTAGACAAGGTCTCCCCTCCCTAACACTATGAAGAATGTCACTCAAGACCGCCAGGAAAGGTGAAATCCCAATGCCACCAGCTACCAAGACAAGATTTCCATACCTGACGATGAGATGATCATGAGAGAACAAAATATAATGAGATTAAACAAAGCAAAATTCATTGTAATTATATACCACTACGTACAGAAGAAGATGTTACTGAGGGATTAGATGGAGTACATACGTCAAGTGGTACGGTATTTCATGCCCATAAGGCCCCTCAACCGATGCTGTTATCTTAGAATGAGGACTGAAATATAGGTGTTCGTGGTGTTCAGCCTCTGAATTCTCCAAGATATTTCCTCTCAGCTTCTCTGTCCATTTCCCAAGAACCTTTATGAGGACAGCAATATGGTGCTTACCATCCAAAGGACTAGATGAAACGCTGAAAGGATGCCACTGCAGCAATGATAGTTCCCGAACTTGGAGGAAAACGAAACTGAGGGCATTGTACCGCAAATCTACAAGTGTGATCATGAGCCAACAGTTACTCGTATGGTAGCTAATGATAGAATATGAAAAATTAAAGAAATACTAAATGAAAAACAACTTTTACTTTCTGGTTTTGCAAGGACCAATTCCACAGTTCCACAAGGAAGGCACTTGGCTGAAATTATATCAACAACCCTTCGTGATTGGCAGAACCTCAGAAAACGATCCATAATAAAAAGAAATATTCCTCCAGCAGCCATTGTGAAAATGAAATCGCCAACATGCAAAGCCAAAAATACAATGAAGATGACATATAGCTGATGAGTGTAGAAGAACAACTCAAAATTCAGCTTTCTCACTGGAGGAAGCGACGTGACCCACATCAACAGACCAGCGAAAAGGCTGATCACTCCTGCAAGATTGGCAATACCAATATCCTTCCACTCCAATAGCTGCATCATACAATTGAAAATACAAATTAGAAGCCCAGCTGGCATTGATTGTAATCCAAGCCTTCACCTATTTTCCTTAAGCATGGTTTTTATAAGTTATAAGACCAGAGAATTTACGTCGAGTAGATACATGTACTGTATCATGTATTTAACACATACATAAACATAAACCACAAGAAAATATTCCATAATGGTAAAGTGGAAGCAAAGTTTATAGCACTTAGTTTTAGCAAGCAGCTAAAAGCATATCAACGAAATATAAAGCAATTTATTTAATCCAGCGTGAACACTCACTTCTGGAAGGAGACGGCCTTCAATTGTCCATGCTACTACGTAACACAGGCCGTGGATGGTAAAGAGCAGCATTGTGAGATGTCCCAGCCATACATGATATCTCGTAGCATGCTCAAACGGGATATTTATAAGTCGAAGAAGAGCTGATCCCCTTGAAACCGGAAGGAACAAAAATGCCAAGCAAAACATCCCAATGGAGCCTAAACGAAGTCCCAAAATTCCCAGGAAGAAACAACTTGACAAGTTCAAGACAAGGTAATAGCTCAGTTAATGAAACCAAACTTTCAATTGAAGAAAAATGGCACAAAAGCGCCAAGATTTGCATGCAAATCATGAAAGATTAAGTTTCTCAAGTATTAATTTTTTTCTGACAATTAATTATGAATGCTTCTACTAACTAAGCATGTTGTGCTAAAACAACATAAAGTGAAAAGGGAAATATACTAAATTACAGGTTAATAAATTTCTGAAGTATCCAATATTATACGAATGAGGAATTTCAAAGTACCAAGGATTTAGGTTAAATTTGTTAAAAATGACAAACTTCAAAATACCTAGGAATTTCAAATGATTAAATAAATATATAAATATAAATTACACCTTGACATGTGCTACTTTGAAATCCCCAGTGATTTTGGTATGGCTCTTTCGGTGCATGTACAAACCCCCTCTGTTTAATTGTTGAACTGTGTTGCTTAGTAATAGAGTACAAATCTCATAATACTTTCAAGTTCCTCATCCAAACATAAGAGATGCAAAAAGTAAGTGAATGAATTCCTGATTTTAGGAATGTCCAGAAGATACCAAATTACAGTAATTGTTGTTTACTGCCATTAAACTGGACACAGGAAGGCCTAAATAACAAAACAAAAATAAGAAGACGTACATCAGGAAAAATAAAAAAAAGGCAGATGAAACATAGCTGAATCACCGTTTCAAACCCAAAAAAAAAAGAAAGCAAATTGATCACAAGAAGCTCGAAAATTTAAGTGCTTGAGAGATGAAATGGTTTACAGGACAAGTAGCAGTGTGCAGCTAAACAAACACTTCATCAAATATATCTCAACATTTAACACGAACTTACATCTAATTTACAAGAGTTCGTTCATGCATGCTTATAGTCTTTCCAACCTTGGAACATTCTAAGGGCTAGTTTAAGAGTTCAAATGCTGAAGCAGAAGCAGAGCTTTCAAATGGAGATTAAGAGCAAAGAAGTGTAAAAGTTATTAAATAAATTATGGCCACAGATAGCTAGTTTATCTTAATAGAGTGTTGACTGATCTTAAATATAACATTATACCTTTTCACTCTAAAAGTTAACTGATCAGGCATGGAGCTGAGAATACGGATGGTATAAGCGTAGATAGCCCATAAAACATACACAACAAAGAGTAATATCCCAATAAACTCAGCGGCAGAAACAACCCCAAATGGTCCATTCACAAGAACTGGGAACGTCCACAAGCGGAACCTCGGATATTTTGCAGTTTTCTTCCTAGGAACACAGTTAATTGCATAACAAAAGAGCTTATCAGAACCTGAATGAAAGCTACTAAAGGGTATGTTATACAGGTAAACAGAAGTAAAAAAAGAAAATGGACATACCGGTGTAGCTCCTCTTCCCCAGAGACAATAAGAAATGGTATAGAAAGCAATGCAATAATGAGAATAGGACCGCTAAACAGCAGGAAAAGGCTTCCTGCAAGAGTATATCCAATCCCAAGTTGTAGTAACTAATTAAGAAGGGAATAATTATTTATTAAATTAAATGAATTAATTAACAAGAGCAGAGGCAATTATAATATAATATAAGACATGCCCTACAAGATCAAGGGTATGCTGGCTTGCCCACCTGTAATACCAAAAACAGTTCCATTGGTGGCTTGGACCGATTTCTGAAATAGTTTTTGCACAAATTCCGCTGGGTACAGAAACATCAGAGCAACCCATGAAATGAAAAGCACCCACATACCAGTCTTAAGAACCCATTTTGCTAAGATTACAAAAAAAGGCGGCGGTGTCGGTATGTTACTGGCATAAGTAGCATCTCCAGAGCCTTGGCTCCAGAGAAGGGGTTCCCTATTCACACAACTTTCATCCATCGCCATGGCCATTAAGAATTCAAGATTGGGAACCTTGCTAACAAAAAATGTGTTTCAGGTATCTTAATTTTGAGTCCCCTCAGCCCTGACTGACTATGTCATTTCCAAGCAAGGCCATTCTCGTGCCAGGCTCCAATATATAATGCAGTGCATAAACAGAGCTTGGAAACATCCAAAGTCTAATTAATTTGTGGAGCGGACCATTGGCCATCCCCACAGACTATGAAGTATCAACCAGAACCAGGTATTTTCAAGGATGGAATGCAACTATAAAAATAAATATCCCAAACACTGTAATCACTGATGCGAAAGAATGTTACCCGTACATATGAAATATTAGCAGGATATATAATATGATGAATATATTTTTATATGGAACAGGCAAATTACTGAAAGTGAAAAAATATTATCCACATTTGAGTTCACCTGTCAGTTCTGACTTCAGCTGTACAACAACGCGAGCATGAATGGATAACCACAATAAAAGATGAATGAATAACCACAATAAATAGCCGTAGAGCAAAGCAAAAATGAAAAAAAAAAAAAAAACTTAGATAATTTCTAAATTTTTATTATAATCTTCGGATTTGATATTAACTGAAAGGGTCTTCTCGTTCTTGGAAAAAAAAAAAAGGGTCTTCTCGTTAGCATAGCAAAAACGGAAAAGAAATATGTAAGAAATTGTTAGAACTCAATTGTTCCGCATTGAAAAAATAAAAAAATATTAGAGGCATTTAAAAGGACACCTGGGTTCATTTCCCTTCAAGTGCACTTTCGGGAAATTTCTACCTTCAGCTCTTAACAAGAATATCAGCATTTAATATGAAAATGAAACTCCCATGTGGACTCTGTCATAAGTGGGCACTTTACTGATTGTCATATTCATGGACTCCTCCATGACATTTTTATTATGCGTATAATATTTCAGTGAATTCTTATATTCCTAAAACTGCTAATAAAACTGCCTATGAAATTACAGACTTTGCTGGCCATTGTGATAATATCCATTATTGGATTAATCTAAAACTTTACTAATTATTTAATATTCATCTTTGATATGGAGTTCTCATTTGACCCCAAAAAAAAAAAAAAATCCCACGGCTGATGGGCCAAGTTGTCTACAACTTCGAGAAACAAACAGCCTCTTAATTTTCTTTGTACACCTAAAGTGATATGGGAAACGATAACCTCCACTCAACTTTGAGGAACTAACAGCCACTTAAAGTTTAAGAATCCTATCGGAACTTGATAAAGACAGATCTTTCTCTTCATAACGGGTAAAAAAATTGAAATGTTGTTTTACCCGGTGAATAATAAAGCCTTGCTTTTCGGTAAACAAACAACAGATTTTCCTAACAACAAAAAAAATTTGGTAAATTGGCGGGCTGAAGCCCAAAGAGACCAAGTATTTCATACGAAAAGGCACAGCCCTTTATGTCCGACGTGGGAGTGGGACATTCAAAGTATGCAAGCCCAAGTCCAATTTATGGCCCAAATTTGTTAACCCATCTGCAACACAAGTTTCTTCTCTAATAATGGGAGTTTGCCATTCTAAATTGAATTCTTGTAAAAGAAAAGTACATAACGAATCAAATTATAAATCTAAGAGCATCTCTGATAGAATTGCTATTTATAATTTTGTATACAATTTTAGTTAAAAAATTGCAAATAAAAAACAATTCCCTTCTAGCTTCTAACATAACATGTAAACCCCTTGTATATTTAAAAAGGTAATTTGCCTGTCCTCAATTTGTTTTCTCTTTTAATTTTTTAATTTAAGTAATTTCAAGGGAAACATATCAATAGGTCCTTATACCACTATTAAATATAAGGACAAATTACATTTTACCATCCTAAACTTTACACTTTATAATAAGTTCATACCTGAACTTTTAAATATAACAATTTACACTCTCAACTCTTCAAAATGTTACAATTCAGAACCTCAGTTAACATTTCATTTGGCTTGCGTTAAAAAATTAAGTTGAGATCTCAAACTACCCATATGTCTCTAATACCCTCACTCAATATGTGTATATACAAAAATCATAATCTCAAAATTTGGAAGGTTATCAATTATCCTTCATGTGTTAATTGTATTTAGAATGAACTGTTGTGACTACTCTATTTATCTTTTCCTGTCAAATAGGTACTGTTCTTGCAAGTGTTCTGGAATGCTTTTATTAGTTTCCCCTAGCTCCAGCTCTGGAATCCCAAACCTTAAATCTCTAACAAATGTGAGATATAAATTGTCAACCATGTCTCCAGCCCCAGCCCCACCCTTCTTTATCCCTCAAACGTCTTCCTTTAATAGATCAAAATCACTATCCGTACTGTTATTCAAAGTCATGGTCAATATTACCCTCTTATCTCCCATGGTCTCACGCAACCCATGTGCCCTTTCGCTCCTTCGAGAATCGTACTCGATCAAGAATCCTTCTTGCAACGACCAGATGTGGCTTTGAAGTGGCTCTTCGAAGTGACTGCCGTACCCGATTGAAGCTTTGAAGAAGTGGTTCTTCAAAGCCTATGAAGCAGCTCATGGTGGCCCTGATTCAAAACAAAACCAGTTTGAAGTTTTTACCCTAATTTGAATGCACTAATTGATGTTTTTACCCTTTTTAATGTATTAAAAATTGAACCCATTGATCTCAATTTAATTTTTTAACGGAAGCCAAACGGAATTTTAACTGGAGTTCTGAATTGTAACATTTTGAAGAGTTGAGATGTAAATTGTTATATTTAAAAGTTCAGGTATGAACTTGTTACAAGTGTAAAGTTCAGGTATGAACTTGTTACAAGTGTAAAGTTCAGGGTGGTAAAATATAATTTGTCCTAATTATAATGATGGACTTGCATTAATCAAATTACAACAATCTGGTCACTAGGTATATGTTCTGAAATAAATGACCAAATGGTTCAAAAATTACATTGCCACTGTAGGTTCTGCTTTCGTCTCCACTTTCAAGTTTGAACTCTGTTTTCTAGCTGGTATTCACGTGAATATGATAGCATTGACTTTCATTCCTACTTCATTTATATTCTTTTACAAATTTTATATTTTATTTTATTTCATTTTTTGGCAAATTATATTATATTTTATACTTTTTTTTGTCAAGTGTAATTTCTAATATCTATTTCCTAAAAAAAAAACTCATAGTATATCTATTATACAATTTTGTTTGGGCATAACACCACGTCAAAATTTCCCACCTATGCCTCTTCTTTTTTCTTTTTTTTTGTTTGCCAAAACCACTCATGTCATTAAACTCATACATTATAAGGGAATTTTGTTTTTGCTTTTTATCAAATTGACATTTTTAATTATTTAGTGTGTCTAGTTTAGTTGATTCAAGTGTTGATGTAACACCCCGGAAATTCGTAGATTGTAATATTGTAAAATATTGAATGAAATGACATTTTTACCCCTGTGAATGGTTGGGTCAAATTGTAGACTTTTTGATTGGTGCGTCAAACGGACTTTGACCGACGCCCATGACGTAGTTCGGGACGTCACGAGACCATTGACAGGTGGCACGTCCAATTCGGACGGACAGGGGAGAAGTTGTGACGTTCGGAAGTTCAGGGGCATTACCGTAATTTGGACGAAATAAGGGAAAAAGTTGACTTTTTGGAATACCATGAATTTTCACACGACCCGAAGACCGTTGGATTCGTCTCGATGCCCTGAGTACAACGACAGGCGGCACGCGTGAAACGGACATCAGACGACCGAGTTACGGGTCACGGAAGTTGGAGGGCAATTTGGTAATTATTGCACTGAGGGGCAAATTGGTCTTTTTCACCACGGGTACTGTAGCAACTGTGGGGGACATTGGCTGCACCACCGTGTGTGGTGGTTCTGAGTATCCCCATTTGATTAATCAGTAGTGGGCTGGTTAGTGGGTATTGTTTATGTGGTTTGAGATATTGGGAGTGTGGATTGAGGCTGTTCAGAGCACGGGGAGACTTTAAAATTTGGTTATGGGCTCTGTGTGCGGGAAACAGGTTTCAGTGAAGCCTGAGGGTGTCTCCCACGGGTGTTGGCCATTCTGATCGTTTAACCGAGTAGTGTAGGAGAAAAGGGTTCATTTTGCATCAGTCTGAAGTTGAGGGATTGAGAGAGACGGAGAGAAAATCGTGAAGAACATTTTTGGGTTTTTGGGGGGAAAAATCTAAGTTTAATTTCTACGGCCTATTGGACAAAACTAATCACGGATTGAGCCTTCTGGGAGCATTTGGAACTCGTCCATATCGGAATCGACGGCAACCAGCCACAGAGGAACTGGGACGGTGACCGCCGTGTGTAGAGGAAATCGCAGCGTTTGGACGGCTACTTCCAGGTAACGTATCGTTCAATTGATGGTTCCATTTTGTTAGTCTAGGTCCTCTTACACTCCTGTATGAGTTAACTGGACAATGGAGCTAGTTTGGGGGAGTTTTGGGAATTTACCCGTGTGGCTATTCGGGTTTGGATATGACGGTTTATTGCTTGTCGAGGTGATTAGAGGACTCAGAACTGTAATTGAATGATGATAGAACATGTTAGGATCAAGAATAAATGAAATTAAATAGAAATGGAAGGGTAATCAATCGGGTCACACCGCGGGTTGAAGACCCAAATAACAGTGAATCGGGAAGGGACGACGACACTGTAGCAGTGTCACTGTAGCAGCGCGTGACTTTCACGCGCAGCCACTTTGGGCGGCGCGTGAGGGCGCGTTGAGCACTATCTCGGTTCACGGTCAACATAACTTTTAATCCTCTCATCATTTTGAACATTTTCTGTGAAATAACCATGATGATCTGAGATAGTGAGGAAGGTCAGTTTAGGGCCGGATGTCTCGGGAAGCGTGTTGGACGGCTTTCCCGAACCGATTTCTGTTTCGGACTTTTTGAGAGTATATTAAGGACCTATAATGACACTTGCATGTGATTTGAAATGACAGGAAACTTACGTTAATCCCGGAGACAAGTTCGTACGCGCATTATTCGCAGCGAGAACGTTCTGTGAGTGGGCCCGTTTTTATAAACACTTGCATGCATAACCGTTTTCATTTCCGTATATCTATATGTGTGTGTGAATCAAATAATGGATTTTGATTACCTCGATTTACGGTTGCGACACGTTTTACGGTGTTGGGCTTGAGACCCGTTTTACAGAAATTGAACACTGTTTTGGGTGATATATATATATATATATATATATATATTTGCATGTGGATATGGATGGCTATCTCAGGTACTGCACTGTATAATCCACCGTATGATACTGTCTCCTCCGGATGTGGTACCCCGGAGCGGTCACGGTGCATTGCATGCGAGGGGTCATGCTACGGAGGTGCCGGACTGTAGGATGACTCAGGAGCAGGATTGCTATGATTGGTCGTCTGGGATGCCGTAACCGAACTGGGTTCGGAGTTTGGACTCGGGATTTGAGACCCTGGGTGGCACGCGTAGCCTTGGGACTGTGACCATTATTGGACGTCAGGGACGTCGGACATCTGGGATGTCGTTATCGGAGTGTATAGTGCAGTAGATGTGTTTATATCACATTTCTGGCTTAGTATAATGCTTGTGGTATATTATATGTATTTACGGTTTTTAAATGCTTGCATGCATGTTTGGAAAACGGAGGGGTAAATTATATGTTTTAATTATTAAACTGTTTTATAAACCTGAGTTTCGGCTCACTCACCTTTCATGTCTTGGTAACCCCTCCAGGTCGTGCTACTGAGGTTGGTGGGGACCCCGAGGCTGAGGCATAGATTTCGTACTGCGCACCTGAACCCCTGTCGGGTCAGATTCCCGCAGGATTTTTTTAGAGTCGTGCTCGGATTTTATATTTTGGATTGTATCCCTTGTCTGACATCTGTAAAATTTGGTTTTTGTATGACTTTATATTTCGGACATTTATGCATTTAAGTTTTTAAGGTTAAAATTGGAATTTTGGTTCGGGTGTCAGACGAGAGCAGGGCACGTCCCCTTGTGGTCCCCGGTGGATCGGGACGGGTCCCTGTCAGTTGACTTTTAGATAATCGGTCTCAAATTCGAACCTCGATGACATACTGTATGAATAATTTCCAAAATTTTGCCCCTCACTTAAAAAAAAATTACTTATTGTTGAAGCAGAATTCGTCCTTATTGTTAGCGTTGAATCGAATTACCTTGGAAATGAAATGAGTTCCGCTATTTATAGAAAAACCTTGGGAGCCTCGGAGCGTTCTGATTGGTCGGTTGAATTTGTAATTAATAAATAATATATTATTTAATAATTATAATAATTGCTCATTATGATAATAATGATAATTATTGAAATTTAATATTAATATTAATGATCCATTATTAAAAATAATGAAAATTAACTCTCGGCGAGAATATTAATATTACGGAGGCTTATAACCCGATTAAATAACATATTTAGCGGGTAAATAGATTATTTGATGTGCGGGTGTCTGCAATCCATTAATATTGTTGTCATGGGCAATTTGGTCATTTTGAGAATTTTGAGCCACGTGACAGCTACACAATTTTCCGATGTTTTATGGTTCCACACTTGTAATGCAATTGTGGTTATCATGTATATAAATAATATAATTATGATTTCGTAGGTGCATATTATTTAATTATCATATATTTTTACATATAATATATTTGTAATATTTATTGAATATAGAGTTATTATATTTTATCTCACACGTAGAGTACATATTTAGTTTATCTTAGATATTATAATTTATCTTGTACAAATAGTGCAATTTTTGAGAAATCTTATATGTAAAATGCAGTTTCAGTCAATCTTGCATATATGATATTGTTACCATCTACTTTACATATTGTGTAGTTTTAATCCATCTGGAATAATTACAAGCTAATACATATAATTCAATTTTAACCGTAATTTATCTTGCACATATAGTGCAATTTCAGGTCCATCTTGGATAATTATGATGTATATTGCACATATAGTGCTATTTCAATATATCAAGGAGAGTTATGGTACATCTTCACATCAGTTTCATCCTGTCGAGGAGAATAGCGATCTATTTTGCACATATAGTGCAATTTCAGTTCATCCAAAAGAATTATGAACTAACTTGCACATATAGCTTATGTCCATCATAAATAATTATAATCTATTTTGCACATATAGTGCAGTTTCAATGTATTTTGGACATTGAAATCTATCTTATACATATAATGTAGTTTTCGTCAACTCTTATACATTATGTTTCATGAACATATAGTGTTGTTACACTATATTTTTCATATATGGTACATTTTTAATTTCTTTTGTATATAGTATAGATCTCGACTGATCTTGTATATATAATGCAGTTTCAGTTGATCTTGTACACACACAAATATATATATATATATATATATATATAAGTGTCAAGTCCTTCTACAACACAAGAAACAAGAACAGTTACATTTTATATGTTTATCATATACTTTACATGCACATATAGAGCATTTACGATTGATCTTGAATATATAATTCAGAGATCGATCTATTTTCAACATACATTGGATTACCATATATCTTCCAAATCTATCTTGGGCATAAATAATATAGTTATATATTATATATTTTACACTCACATAACAATTACAATCATATCGAATATATAGTATAGTTTCGATTTATTTTAAAACATATACAAAATAGTTACAATCTATCTTGAACATAGAGCAATTACGGTCTATCTTGAATATAGAGCAATTATGATCTATCTTGAGCATATAACAAAGTTTCTATCTATTTTGTCCATATATAGAGCACTTATAATCTATCTTGCATATATAGCAGTTCCATACGGTTTATTTTGAACATATAATGCAGTTTCAAATCATATACATAATACCTTTTATATATTATGTAGTTATATATATGTGTGTGGGCACTTGAGAGAGATATATATATCATTTCAAATCATTTAGTGAAAATCTTGTACCAAATAGTGTTATGTATTTTTTATAGTTTAGTTCTTAAAATAATGAGAAATAGTGTTATGTATTTTTTATAGTTTAGTTCTTAAAATAATGAGATATAATAAGTAGGGATATTATGTTAAAAACAATTATATATGTATATATTTAAAAAATATAAAGAGGTAGTATATCATAATATTGGAAAACAAAAAGTAGCCAAAGGTTGGTAACTTGGTTGGCTGTTCAATGGAATTCCTAGGTCTGGTGGTGGGAAAAAGGGGGAAAAAAAAGGACAGCATCAATGCCAGCTGCGCCATGTAAAGGCATATATGGAATTCCATATTCAATAAATATTGCACAGGGACTCACTAATAAAAAAAAATTAGAGAACAATACATTTTTGTATTTAATACACACGTTTTAAAATTTGTAAATAAAACAAATTTATATCAAGAATGATCTAATAATTTATTCTAATTTCAAACGAAATTATCATCAATACTCAATAGTCAATTTCTATTTACTTGTTTAATACTCATATTTTTATTCAATAATATCATAATATTAAATATTACTCATTATAAATAATTTATATTCTATTAATATTGTTTGGATATTATTTTTATATGTCACAAATGTAACCAAAATTGAATAAAATCTGATTATTTATTATGGAACTTATTTTTAATAGAATATAAATTATTTACTTGTTTAATACTCATATTTTTATTCAATAATATCATAATATTAAATATTACTCATTATAAATAATTTATATTCTATTAATATTGTTTGGATATTATTTTTATATGTCACAAATGTAACCAAAATTGAATAAAATCTGATTATTTATTATGGAACTTATTTTCAAAGTACATTTTTTACAACCTACACTTCACTTTTATATAAACTTTTTGTTTTTTTATTGAGAATAGAGTAAAATGCAGAATGTTAAAAAGGAATGTGAAAATTAAGTCTATAAAAGAAAATTGAACGTTCACTTTTTAATGTTATTTTTTTCACACAGAATACCAGACTCGTCAAAGGCCGACAATGGTGCATAATGTGATCCTAATCACCATTATCAATTTACCCCAATTTACCATTATAGTGAGAAATAAATAAATTACAACTCTAGAGGAAAACCGGGAAAGACAGCGTGTTTAAAATGTTGAACCAGCTTCCTCTCCTCGGTTACTCAGCCTACAGGCAGAAAAAAAAAATAGGTTTCATTAATCAGTCAAAAGAAGTTGAATTTGTCCCATCGGTTTGTTTGAACTTTGAAGCTCGGATTTCATGGTGAGCAGCTGGTATCTTTTGCTTCTTTAAGAGAGAATTATTTGTTTATCCAATCGATAATAGTATGCTTCTTCTTATCCTTATTGACTGGCGGTGGAGGTGGTGGTGGAGGACCTCTCTAGATAAATTGAATGTTTGATTAATATTAATAATTATACCCTCAGGCGAGTCAAATTGGAGGTGGATGTGGGGAGGAGGTGGAGGACCTCTCTAGATAAATTGAATGTTTGATTGATACTAATAACTATACCCTCAGGCGAGTCAAATTGGAGGTGGAAGTGGAAGTGGCGATCAACAGCTCAAGCTGTATTCTTACTGGAGGATTCCGTCTCCGAATTGCCCTCAGCTTAAAAGGTTTATTTCCTTCAATTCATTCTTTGCAAAATGTAAATCTTTATTTTTGTGTGTGTGCTGCTTGCTGCTCATTATAAATAAATAAATTTAATTTTGGCCAAAAATCACTTTTGATGCATGTAGGTTGCTCAATTCACACTTCCCATTCCCTATTTAGTCCATGTAGTTTCAATTTAATCAATTTTAACCCTGAATTTTCATACACATAGCAAATAGTTTAGGTAATACGGACATGTTCCTCGCGTAAGGGATAAGTTTTGTCATCTAGGTTAGGATTATATATCGCTCATCCTTTTTTTCATGCTCGTGTTTCATATTTTCATGCTTCACAATTTTTCATTTTACACGTGTGTGAGATTTGGCAATTAAGGCTTGTCAAATATTGGCATTTTCAATCAATTTCTAAGGTTTAGGGTTTTGAGTGATATTTTTGTTTTTAATCAATTTCAGGAAAAATAACGGTGGCCAAAAGGAGATCAAGTTGGATTTCATGGATGCCTGAAAAATTTAAGTGAGTTCAGATTCTTCACAGTTTGAATGGAATATTTAGTGTTCTTTCGAGGTTTTTATGCCTTAGTGTTTTTAATTATGTTTTTGTGTGGCTGTTAAAAAAAAATTGCATGCTTGTTTTTTCTTGTTGATAAAAATTGTTTGTGTATGAATTTTTGGTCTCTTATTAAATATATAATCTATTCGCTAGTCGGTTGGGGAGATTGATTTCATGAGCGTGGGGTCTATCTAATGAATGGGCTGGTTGTTGGAACCTTTTGATTTGCATACATATGCAAAGACTCTTCATGTATTGGTCAGAACTGAAATTCTGGGAGATGCTAGGATTCAAGACTCATATGCATTGACAAATTTTGAGGGATGAGTATTTTGAGGAAATTTTCCATAAAGTTTCAAATATGGATATTGAAATTCTTGAAAATGTAGAAATTTTAGAGGTACCCATTCATGAAGAAACTCTTGAGTATGCAGAAATTAGGGAGGTATCTGTTCATCTGCTTGATGAAGAAGATAATGATATTAATTGAGATGATAATACCCTTCCACAAGTGGAGTATATATAAGAATATTCCCTTAACTAATTGGATGGGAATTTGGATGTGTCCTTGAATTGCTTTGGGCATGAAAGTATGAAACTGATAGTACAAAATCAATTAAATTGAAACTATATGGACTAAAGTGGAGAATTGAGAAACTACAGTGACTTTCGGCCTTTATTTTTTGTATTTTAATTTAATTTATGCGTACACCATTACCATATATGGATAGGGCTCAAATACGAATACAAAGCTGTAAATCTGGTGAAGGGAGAGCAGTTCAGTCCAGGTTAGACTTTTCACTTTCACTTCATAATTATCATTAGTGTTATTATTTGTGGCTTCAGTTCAATAGCTTAAATTTCAATTTTTTTCGGGACCACTTCTAGTGGCTGCCCAATACAATTCAATTCAGTTGGAAATTTTTTGGCCTGCAGAGCTTACAACGCTGAATCCTCTGGGCTATACGCCTGTGTTTGTGGATGGGGACATTGTTGTTTCAGACTCATTTGCCATCATAATGGTCACTCTCTACTCTATGTTATTCCTTTTCATATCAAATTTGCAATACATTACGTATGTCATTAAGTGTTTCTTCATTTTGTAATATAGTATTTAGAAGACAAGTATCCACAGCATCCATTGTTACCTCCAGATCTTCAGAAAAAGGCCATCAATTACCAGGACAGCCTGCTTTCTTCTTTTATTTTTCTTTTAGTTACTCCCCTTCTCATATAATATTAATGGAATCATTTTCTTCTTCTGTTTCTTTTCTGAAGAAGAAAGAATTTATCCACTATAATATGGATTAAGTATCCGTTACTTAATCAAAAAGTTGCATGTTACCAGCAACTTTCAAAGTTATGATCCCAATCTTGCTTAATTGTCAAAGCTTTACATTTATGTATGCGTGTTTCAGGATCTTCTATTTTCTTGGCTTGTTTCATCACCATGTGTTTCTTTCTCTATCATTTTCTAATTTCTGGCTAAAATCCTTGGATAAATAAAAACAATAAAGAAATTTTTTGCCTCACCTTTTTGAGATAATTCCTTTTGCTTATTTTGATGAATAATTCAGTAAACACATGATTTTGCAAAGAGTACTAGCTTTTCATGTTCTTGTGGCTGACATCCTATGCAGCTATTTACATAACTAATTTTAGTTTGACATTGGGGCAGGATCTACAAATGCAAAACGCTTTCAGGGTAGTTATGCTCTATACTTCTGTTTTGATTTCTCCAGTGTAGTTCAAAACACAAGAAGTACGCAGACATGCTTTTACAGTTCCTGTTTTAATAGAATATGTTTTCCCACTTTATGAACTTAAATTTGACTTGGTTTTTGGATTTAAACGAATGAGTGGAGCAGAAGTGACTTCCATTAGACCAGACCAACCTAGGGAGGATCCATGAGGGCGCCACCAGAGCCTGAGTAAATCAGTCATAGTTATGCTGTTAAAATAGGTGGAGTATCTGAATTTCTTCGGCCAAGGCACGGCCCAATTGTTAGCCACACATCATCTCTTCTGATGATGAGAACCCAACTCTCTCTGCCAAATGTTCTAACTGATAAGAAAAGGAAGTGAGTATGCCTGGAACAATTCTCGCAATCAACTGCTGTGCTTATTTGTTGTGGTTTCTAGATCATGTCCTTTTGACTTGGCAAAACATGTGCACATAACTTACGCAGAACTGCATAGATGAGATGACATGTGCTTATGTTATGGCCTGTGCATGCTCTGTCCAACATGTGATGTACATGACAGGGATGGTAGTTTCTGTTTGATTATTAGGAGCGGAAAAATAGTTCCATGTGTATCCATCACACGCCCTTATTCTGTTTTCCATGACTAATGATGCTAATTCAGCTATAGTAAACCAGATGACATATATTAGTATTAGTAATTTACTAATTTTAGTTTCCTGGTGTAATGGTGGCAACTCATTATGATTTTCTTTATATCCTAATCTGTTCAGAACCTCTTAATCTTATTATTTACATATGTTATTGTAAGAATTTGGATGTATTTTCTGAACTCTAATTCTTTTGGTTTGGCTCTCATCATTCTATATGTAGGCTGCAACTATTGTCGCCTCAAGCATACAACCTCTACAGAATCCGACTGTACTGGTAATTAGCTGGATCAAGTTTTTGCTTGTTTATGCTTTGTATTACCTTGCTTGTCGAAAGTTGAGGTCAGTTCCCATGGTCTTATAATATAATAAATTATATGGTTCTTGATTTTCTGCTTTTCCATTTTGCAGAAGTGGTTGGTCCTGAAGAAACGCCTGAATGGGCTAAAGTTCATATTGAAAAAGGCTTTGCAGGTAAGCATTGAAAAGCCCGACACCTCACAATCCTCCCCCACGAAATTAAAGATAAAAATTAAAAGAGAATTGAAAGTTATTAGGGTAAGGGAGATAAACTTTAGCAAGCATCCGCGATCAACCTGGAGGGTGCCAAAAACAACAAAACGGGTGAGTGGACAAAAATAAATAATTTCGAAAACCATTTACCGAAATCAACATTTAACCCTTCGTTTTAGAAAGCATGCATGCATATCAATTAAAAACCTTTCTTTCAAGTAAAACAGTAATATAAGAAAACTTCTGCAATCATTGCAAAACCAACACATGTGAAAATATCTGGACACAAGACAATAAATCAAAACATCAATGACCTATTCTCATATCTCCACATCTGTCTCATATCATCTTATCATCATCAGTCACAATATCCAAGCAACGCGTGCAAATATGCTCCAGGACAGCTCACGTTCGAGCACGTCGCCAAAAACAAATCTACGACGTTCATATCGTCGCCGTGAACAAATCAACGGTCAACGTCCATATCGTCGTGTACAAATCAACGATCAACGATCAACGTCCATATCGTCATGAACAAATCAACGGTCAACGTCCATATCGACTGATCTCATACATCATAAGCACTCTTGAGTCCAACCTCCCAGGGCTGCTCGACAACAGGCAGTGCATCGTGATCTTTCCGGGGTAGGGGGACATAGCGCATCTCGAAGGTGAGTAACAATCACCATAGGGTCCTCTCTAGGGAAATACATTCACAACCGGAGGCCCTCTCTGGAGAAATACATTCCTACCGGAGTCATATCCATCATCTCAGAGAATGGTCATAGTAAAAACAGTGGAAACACATTTTCATAAATCTCAAATCAAATCACTGTTTACATAGGTTTTCAGCCCAAAACCAGTTTCCTCAAAACACATAAAATTAGTGTCTAGTCTTCATTTCACAATACTCAAATAATTTAATCAATCAAAACATTGTTCAATTTCACGTTTGACTATAAACTGAGTCAGACTCAATAATCAACTGGGTCTCATGCCCAAAAAGCTATTTTCACGCAAATTCGTAAAATCTTTCATTTTCAAACTATGATCCAACCAACATATAACTCTTTATGCAATTAATCATTCAAAGCAATATGCAAACTTTGCATTTCAAACCATATTCATAAAACATTAAAACATATATGCATGCATCATTTATAAACAAAAGTCCACTCACAAACGGTCCACGTTGCATGCTTAAAACCCTCACCGTAAGCCAACCCAAAGTCTCCGAGACGTCTGAGTCTGTCCAAATCATACTCAAAGGTCACTATCAACCTATATAAGTCCATAAGTAAAACCCCCAAAAACCCTGGAATCGAAAACGCATCCCGAACACGCTTCCCAAGGAGATAAACCTCCAAATGACCTCCGATCAATCTGAAACCATCACCATTGGATTCAGATCGTCAAAACCTTTCGAACAAGACTGGTTTAACCTCAAAATTTGTGCCCTCATGTGCCGGTCAAAGTTTGGTTAACTAAAGTCAACGCTGACATCATGTTGCTGACGTCAGCCTAACATCTGACAGCTCTGACAACTCTGATAGCATGCCACGTGACACACCCTGATTGGTGCCACGTCACATGATGATGTCATCACTGCCACGTGTACTGCCACGTCAGCTCTGATATTTTTGACACACTTGCATATGGCACCACCTCACTGGTCAACGTGGTCTGACATCGTTGACGTGGACTTGCCACGTCAGTTGCTGACTGGTTAACAACTGGTCACATGTCACCCTCTGGTTGGTCACATGGCCTGACATGATGACGTGCCACGTCATCGTCTTCAACCTCCAGCTGGGTCGACCCGGACCCTTGTAACGGGTCGTTCGACCCACGACCCTGACCCGGCCATAACCTGGCCATTTTTCAACCGTTTTCAGCCACTCTTTTTCCATTGTGACTGTCTCACTTCTAGAAATGGATCTACAGCCTAAAACATGAAGAAGGTAGCTGAAAATGGCTGGCCAACCTCGAACCTTCACGGTCAACCTTCAAACTCGAACCCGGGCCTGTCCAGTCGTCCTTTTCCTTCCATTTTTGGTTCCTCGGCCTCGCAGGGATTCAGGGAAGATGATGGGGATTAGAAAACTGAAGTTCAAAACCTAAAATCCAAAACCCGAAAACCAAGCACACACGACTTACCTTTTTCACGGGTTTACAACCACCACCGCAGCTCCGCCACGTCCTTCCGTCTCTCACAACCTCTCTCACTCTCTCAGTCACTCTCTGTGGCCTCAACTGGCACCAGATGGAGGAGATGATGATGGTTGGGGTGGGTTTCGGGTTTGTGCAAAATGAAAGGGAAAATGGTGTAGATGCATGTAAGAAAAAAGGTAGCCATAGGGTGGGTGACAAGTGTCAATCATCCTATGGTCCCCAAAACAAATATTTTTGGGTACCACAAGTCAAACCAAGGTCAACTGCCTCGTAAAACATGTAATCGTAATAGTTCGAAAAACCTTCCTTGACTCGTAACTTTTCCGTCCAATGTTCGATCTTGACGTGCCGCCTGTCTACGTGATCGTAATCCCTCGATCTACGTAATGGACCTTGGTCCATGTGCAATTGACTTTCCGGGTCAAAAGTCAACATTTTTCCCTTCCAAGGGCAAAATCGTCATTTCACCTCGACTAATCCTGATTAGTCACGATTAATCCTTGATTAATCTCGATAATCACGTAATTTCGGGACGGGTCGTTACATCTAGTCCCCAACTCACCCCAAATCTGCTAAATTTCAAACCCCAAATTTATTTTCTTTGGAAAAGCCTATATAAATAAACTCCTGTCTTTCTGTACATTTGTTTTTCTCTACGAATGGTTGTAGGTTAAATTATTTTTATTTGCATGTCTTTCAGCACTTGAAGAATTGCTGAACAATCATGCAGGAAGATATGCAACTGGAGATGAAGTTTTCTTGGTCTGTTTGCTCATTTTATCCTTCTTCTTTTTTTATCCTTTTGAAGAAAAAAAAAATCTCACCATTTTAGCTTGAGGCTGTTACTAGTTCTCTTGGTCATGGTAGGCGTTAGATGATGAATTTTGGTAACTAGAAGAGGTTAAGGGACAAGAAAGTTAAGGTTGTTATAATTTTAGAAAAATAAAAAATAAATACTAAAATGAGGTCATTGAGAGAGGTAAGTAAAGGACATATGCAATTTATAAATAAAACTTCCAAAAACTCCTACAAGTACTAGAGGATACATTAAATATTTGGGAATATTGAAATTGCTGGTTTTAAAGGAATTTGTTGGAATAAAAAGTTAAGGTGTATTCAGTGCAGACTTTGAAAAAGTCCATAATAGTTTTATTGTATTACATTAGGATTTTTGGCTAGTCCAAGTCTTGTGTTATTATTAACATGTTGAACTCCTTAGCTTCATAGTCCAACCTGATAAAGATACACGGGAATCCCAGGAGATTGAGGATCAATCTCCCTGATTCCCAAATCTCAGAAGTCAAAGGAATTCAGCAAATTCCTTCCTAAAACTGTCCTAGGTTCTCTGTAGATACTTCCCTAGTTAGGTTCACGATTTCCTACCTAGTTTATAATTGTTTTCCTACTTAGACTTACCTAGGAACTGTATATATAGGACTCTCCTATTGTAAAGTAATTCAATTAATAAAACAAGGAAATTCATACCTGTTTATGGTATCAGAGCAGTAAAAGCTCCACCGAGCAACCCTAGAAAGCAAACCCTAATCCATGGCTGCCCAACCCTCTCCTGCAGCCGCCACCCTTAGCCCTAATCCCCCACCAACCACCGACACCACCTCCCCCTTTTCATCTCTCATCTCCATCAACGCTGCCCAGTTCCCTGTGAAACTGACAGCCACCAACTTCTTCCCGTGGAGAGCACAATTCAATGCTCTCCTACTCGGCTACGATCTCATGGGGTATGTTGATGGTACCCGTCCCTGCCCACCCACAACTGAAAACCTAGCCCGTGCTCTCTGGTTTCGCCAGGATCAGCTGATCCTCCATGCGATCCTTTGCTCTGTCTCTCCTCAGCTCATCCTCCATGCGATCCACAACTGAAACCCTAGCCCGTACTCACCAAGTTGCAGGCTTACCCCACTCATTGAGAGGGGCAACCTGCTATCTAAGTAGATGTTGTTTCCATATATAAATTTCCAATGCATGAACCCCATGGTTCGAGTTGCATGTTGCACGGTGTCATTTTCAGTTCCTGATGTTCAAAATAACAAGTGCCAATGTGAAATTACTTTATGGTAGAAAAGAATTCAAATAATGTAAACTATTGACAAATATTTGTAGGCAGATATATTTCTAGCACCCCAGCTTTATGTCGCCATTGAAAGATTCCATCTAGTCATGGTAATGCTCATTCTATTCCTGTGCCAGATACAACGGTAGCAAGTGTCCGTAAATTTGTATTTATCTGCCATTTACCTTTTTTTCTTTTCCGATGACAATACAAGTCCAATTGGCTTGTGTTCTGATGTTTCCATCACATGATATGTTGTTATCCTTTTTGGATCAGAAATTAAGTTTCTTCTGTGCACCTTCAGTAGCAACCTACCTTCAACTTTATTATAAGAAACATTGTCAACTCATCTTTGGCCTGAATATTTACTCCTATTATATTAAGTGCCTCTATCCTTGGTAGGTTTACACAGACGGCATCAAGTGCCACTATCCTTCAGAAGTAATTGATTCTTTTATTTTTCCCTGAAATATGGAACAACCATATTACGCTACCCACCCACCCCCGGCTGTTGAACTTGGGCCAATTTGGTATTGATGTGCTTTTTCGAAAAGTTGCTTATGCGGTGCTTTTTTTGAAAAGTTGTTTATGTTGTTCTTTCATAATAAACAGTTGTACACTAAAATAGGTTTGGTAAAAGCAGCTTTTAAAAGCAACCTGCAGATTGCTTCTAAAAGTTGTTGTCAAACGTCCATTGCTTTCAGAAAAACAAGATTTCTCATTTTTACCAAACACTTTTGTGCTTCATTTTCAAATATGCAGCTTTTTAAGAGAAAAAACAATACCAAACTGGGCCTTAGTATGATTCACTAGTAATATTCTTGTGGGAAGAAGTCATTTATACTAGTTCAAGGTACAGTTTTAAATCACAGCAGTATGTTCAGTTTAGCTACTGGTGAACCTCTGACTATACGTCTGATTTGGCTTGTGGGAGCCAAGGGGGTTTTCTTACCCTTTTCATATCAGACAAAGAGGGAAAAAAAAAATTTTAGTCTTTGACCCTTTTTGTTCTACAATGTTGAACCCTGCCCCTGGTCTTTGATCCTTTTTGTACTATAGTGTTGAACCCTGCCCCTGGGCTTTGATATTTCTGCATGTTGCTCTTTATTTCCTTTTTTTTTTCTTTTTCTCTTTCTAGATATTTCTAATGGCTTCACCTTCCTTTACTTGTCTAAGCTTCAAGTGCCTTTTATTGTGGATCCTCCTAAGTCAAACCAGAGGATCAATCTCCTTGATCTACTGCTCCTAGTCAACGGAATCAATCAGATTCCTTTCATGTATAGCTAGAATCCTATGGATACTTTCCTAGTTTCCTAAGTAGTACATACCTAGTTAGGCTATCCTAGAACTTGTATAAATATAGAACACTGCTGTATTTTGAATAATCTATCAAATACATAAATCTTCAAACTTTTTATGGTATCACAGCCATAAACGCTCCACCGAGCAAACCCTAACACACAACCTAATCTCATGGCTGCCCAACCCATCGCCCACCCAGTTCCACCACCCACTGACTCAAACCCAAATCTCCCAACCCTCATCACCATAAACGCAGCCGCCCAGCTTCCAGTAAAGCTCACTGCTACCACTTTCTTTCTGTGGTGAGCTCAGTTCAACGCCCTTCTACGAGGCTATGACCTCATGGGCTATGTCGATGGCTTTCGAGTTTCGACCCTGCCCCCCACCACAGAAACAACCCTTTGCGATTTCTGGGTCCGTCAGGACCAGCTTTTACTACATGTCATTTTGGCTTCAGTGTCACCCCAGGTGATCTGTAAGACCCGTGTCCTTGAGGGAACGGTGAACAATTCCACATTCCTGCGAGGGGGAATGGTCTGGGAAGGGAATGGTGGTGTGCCTTAAAGGTGTAGGCACACACCTATCTAGCATGAGGCCTTTTGGGAGCTCAGTGGCTTTGGGGGGGATTGAAACCCCAAAGTTAAGCGAGTTGAGGCTGGTGCAATTCCAGATGGGTGACCCCCTGGGAAGTTGCACCGTGAGCTCCCGAAAACAAAACCGTGAGGGCGAGGCCCAAAGCGGACAATATCGTGCTAGATGAATCGGGACCTGACAGAAGAGGGTCGGGTCCTGACAATTTGGTATCAGAGCCAGACCCCGACCGGGAAGTGTGCCAGCGAGGACGCTGGGCCCTAAGGGGGGTGGATTGTAAGACCCGTGTTCTTGAGGGAACGGTGAACAATTCCACATTCCTGCGAGGGGGAATGGTCTGGGAAGGGAATGGTGGTGTGCCTTAAAGGTGTAGGCACACACCTATCTAACATGAGGCCTTTTGGGAGCTCAGTGGCTTTGGGGGGGATTGGAACCCCAAAGTTAAGCGAGTTGAGGCTGGTGCAATTCCAGATGGGTGACCCCCTGAGAAGTTGCACCGTGAGCTCCCAAAAACAAAACCGTGAGGGCGAGGCCCAAAGCGGACAATATCGTGCTAGATGAATCGGGACCTGACAGAAGAGGGTCGGGTCCTGACATGATCACTCTCAACGCAGCCGCCCAAATCTCTACTGCTGCCTGGGCACGCCTCACTCGTCTTTATGTCAGCAAAGCCAGAGCCCGTGTCCTTGGCCTAGAGGAACGGCTAACTCTCCTACGCCAGGACTCGCGCCCAGTCTCTGAATATCTTCAAGAGGTTAGACTCCTTGCTGATGAGCTGGCTGCCATCGACACACCTCTGTCTGATGGTGACTTCCTTCTCCATGTCCTCAATGGGGTCGGACCGGAGTTCAAGGATATTACAGGGCTGTGAGGTCCAGAGACACACCTGTTCCCTTCGAAAACCTCCAAGACATGTTGGTTCAGCATGAGGCTGCCTCCAACCGTGCAGCCATGCAGCCCCCAACCCCCCTATAACAGCCAACCCCACTCAGTCCTCTCGTGGATCCAACAGAGGATCCTTTGGCCAGCGGTACTCCAACCAACCCACGGACAGTCACCGTTCCTCTGGTCAACAATCCTATCAGTAGAACTCAGATAGCTCCCGTTGCCTACCCAACCAAGCCACTGGCTACCGTGGCTAGTTCCAATGGTGTGGCACTCAGGGCCATAGTGCCAAGCGCTGCCCTTAGCTCCAGTAGTCTACTTCACCACCCCTATTGGCAAATCCTGCCACTCAGGCCACCTCCCCTGGATAACTCCTTGACTCAGGGGCCTTTCACCACGTGGCAACCAGCTCCCACCATCTCTCAGATGCCACCCAATATTGAGGCCCTAATGAGATTATCATTGGCAATAGTAAAGGCCTTCGTATCACTCATATTGGCTCTTCCTTACTCATTTCTCCCACCCCCCTCCCTTTCAACTTCACAATGTATTATGTGCCCCTTCCACGATCCGCAACTTAATATCTATTTCTCAATTCAACAAGCAAAATAATATCTCTATTGAACTGTTTCCTGATTGTTTTCATGTGAAGGATCACAGCACGGGGGCAGTTCTCCTTCAAGGCCCGAGTAATTGCGATGTGTACGAGTGGTCTCCTGCCTTTCTCCACCAACCTCAAGTAATGGTGGGTGTGACAGTTTCCCCTAACCTTTGGCACCGCCGCCTTGGCCATCCCCAACTCAAAACCCTAAAATGTCCTAAGTCTGTTCAATGTCAGTTTTTCTTCAAAAAAATCAGAGTCCTTATGTAATTCTTGCTCTTGTAATAAAAGCCACCGCCAACCATTTGGCGTTTCATCCTTAACCAGCAAACGTCCTGTAGACTTACTATATAGTGATGTCTGGGGACTAGCCCCTTACACATCCATTGATGGTTATTCGTATTACGTGATCTTTGTTGATCATTTTACTAAGTACTCCTGGTTCTATCCACTAAGAAAAAATCTGATGTCTATTCAACCTTCAAAGACTTTAAAACCTTGGTTGAAAAATACTTTAACTCTCCCATCATCTCCCTTTACACTGATGGTGGTGAGGATTTCATCGAACTAAACCAGTGGGTTCAAAAGGTATGGAATACCATTTTGTTTACTCAATGGGTCCAATTACACCATTTATCTATGTGTTATGGTTATATGTGAGGCACCATATGAACCATTTTGCAAATCTATGGTTGCTTTTGCTTGATTGGTGGATTTCTGTTCTTCTGAAATTCTCTTTTTCAGTTCAGATGAAACTTGCCCATCCACAAGTGAAACATAAAGGCCTCATAATTAAGGTTTTAGTTGAAGCGTTGAAATGTTTTAAAGTACTCAGATGTTGAAATAAGTTTTATCCCATAATGGAACACCGATGAAACTGGAGAATGTTGTAATGTTGAGTGATGCAGCGGTTTGGATTCATTCAAAATAATCTTTTGGAGTAGACTTGTACACATCTTGTGTACTGGGCGTTGGTTTTCTCCATGCTATAAATTCATCATGGTTATCAATCAATATATATATATATTTATATTGGCTGAATGATAATATGCTTGTATTCTACAAGAGTACACCCACCCTAGCTTCAAATGGAACTTTTCCAACCCTATCCTCAAGTTGGGTGTTTTGTGATTTTGGCGAGAACTCATGATACTTCCTCGAGTTATTGCTCTTTGTATTTTATTATCCCAAGGCGATACAGTTTCTAAATTCCCTAGAGACGACTAGGAACACTAATTTATGCTTAGGATCCTATAGTTATAACTTGCTTTTTATTTCTCTCATGGAGGGTAGTGTGGAGCTACCGACTGAGGAGGGCTATTCACATGTAGGCTGAGGGACATTGAAGATACTCCAGGGAAAATCATCACAAGAGAAGAACTTGAGAAGAGAGAGGGAAAAAGAAAAAGAAAAGAGATTGACATTTTCACGAAATCCCTATTCCGCATTGTTTGACTTCTGTTATAGCTTGATTTAACAAATTTAACGAATGGTTAAGCAGGTTAGAGTTGCTGAAATTTGTAAGTTTATAGGTTAACAAATTTAGCAATGCCTTCCATTTTTCAAGCTCTTTCAGATAACTAGTGCTTTTGCTAGTGTTGGTCGAAACGGCACCTTTTATTGCTTTCTGAAAGCGCACCGCTTGTGCTTGTTTAGAAACACTTCCAAGTGCTTCCACAAAGAACTTGAATGCTTAATATAAAAAAAAAAAAATTGATGTGCTTGATAAAGTTTCATCACTGTTTATCTTCCACCTTAATAGGCTAGATTTTTCTATAATCTGAATCTCATCAACTCATTATCTTTTTCTTGTTGAAATTCTTGGGTGCAAGTTAATCCTTTGTGCACCATATCTTGAGCTGACATTCTGTGCATGTGTATGTGCACACTTGTGTGGGCTAGAAAGATGAAAGGGTATATCATATAATTGCTATTTATCACAAATAGACTTTGGTTCCCTCTCATAATTACTTGTGTACTCTGTACAATATAATCATTATGTTTGGGTATCGATTGGAGAAGCTTGTGCGAGTTTCTTTAGATTTTCAATGATCATAACCAGTCTGTTGTTAAGTCGGTTGACAAAGCATCTGGGCATCCATCCAGCAGGATCTAACTGGAAAATCATGAAAACGAGAAGGAAAACAAACAGGTTTAAGTATGTAGTAAGAAAAGAAAGTTTAAGTGAGTGTAGAGAGTATGGAATGAGCACCTGAACAACATAGGTGACCATACAAGAGTCACCTTGAAGCTTCTCCACTACCCATCCTGACTGCAATAGCAGTCCCCTGATTGCATTGTTTTGCTTTGGCTGCAATCCAGCAGCTATCTCCTTTGGAAGTGAAGCAACTGCTACCACCTAAACACCTCCTCCCCATACAATAAATTACACGCAGCTTTTTATTTTATTGTTGTCTGTTGGATGAGTGTGTTTTAAATTTTTAATCTATCTATTTATCTGCTACATAGATCTGAAAATGCGTACTTTTACTTTTTGTTAGAGAATACACAGTTTCATACATATCTGCTATGGTAATTATGATTGCTTTGAAGTACGTAAGTTAGTAGGTACCTACCAGGGTGCCATCTTCCATGGTTTCACGTCGCTCGTAGACTATAAATTCTCTGTTTCTGAATAGAGGCTTAGCATGGTCTCCAAACCTGAGACGGATGATGCTGAGGTTATCCTCAAGATCTTTTATGTACGTTGCTTCTACCAGATTAGGATCCCATTGCTGCAGCAGCAGGCACTTGACAAATTCAGTAAATAATGGGATGGCATTGAAGAAACATGCAACAAATTAGCAAATTAAGAGTAAGAGGAGAAAGTATAGGTTTTTGTAATAAGTAGTTTGGTCGAGGACCTTGGCAGCATCGATAGCATTGGCCACAGTAATGAATTGCTGGGGTGATACTGATGTGAGAAGCCGGCGGCTACGGAAGGTGTGAAAGGATCTTCCAGAGCCAGAACCGGAGCCATAGCCAGACCTGCGTTTTGATATCTCTACTCCGTTGTCAAGAGAAAGAACCTTCCAGCCATCACTGACATCATTGACATTGGCATACCCATGGCTTCCCCCAAGCTTCCTAGTAGTGTTAGTGTCCTCCCTGCTTGTGTATGATTCTGAAGCAGAAGCAGAAAGTAATTCTTGGATGCAGCTTTCACTAGCAAACTGCACGTACCTTTTAAGCGAGTCCTCGCTTATGGACCTGAAAGTACCCAAAATAAAACACAAATATTAACTGGCCTTTAACCAATTGATCCATGGATCGATCGTCAGAATAGAAATGGAGAAGAATGATAGATGAATAAATACCAGGATCGGCTGCAAGGTGGTGTTGGTGCTGGTGCTGGACTACTGGCCATCTCTTGTCTCGGAATTCAAGTCAATTTCAATTGAGCTGGAGTAGGCTTCTTGTTGTCAAGTTATCAGCTTAAGGTAGTTGAGGCCTCAAGGGAGGTTGTGTTTGTAAGTGGAATGAAAGTAGGAAAGGAGGACATATATAATCGAGTCTGAGTGCGAGTCTCTGGCACTGTGCCTACTGCTGCGGAGTACTACTGCTAGGACTGGTGGTGGTGGCTGCAGATGAGATAGCTATTGTTGGAAGAGTGTAGAATAATATGAAGTGGGCCGAGTTGATCGGAGCACATGCAATGCCAGAGGAACCTCCATGATTGGAACCGCACGTCTCTCTCTCTCTCTCTCTCTCTCTCTCTCTCTCTCTCTCTCTCTCTCTCTCTCTCTCTCTCCCTAAAAAATCAGAAAAATAAAGAAAACAATACAAATAGTTAAACGGGGTGGATTGATTCTTTTGTTCTCCAAAAAGGAGTAAAAACAGATGATGCACATGGACTGTTGGTCACTTTTAAAAACAAACCAACTCAAAGGGTTCCAAACAGAAGGAAAAGCTAAGGCAGAGGGCATCCAAACCATCCCAAGCCAAGAGAAGAAGCTAAAGCTTAAGCAAAGCCAAAAACTTATGTTTATCATATACCACAAGCTTGCGTCGTTATTGGACGACAAAACGCCCACCCAAACATCCTCTCATTCGTCATAGGGCCCCGACCAGGTAATTAAAGTTAGACTTTGTCATTATGACATAATAAGAGAGACACATGATTGTGTGCAACTGATCGGATTATGTATTTTGTTTTAGATGGTACTTCTTGTGTGAAGGTAGCTGTGCTACTCTGATTTTCCTGATATGGAATATGTATTTATACATATACCAACAAAGTGTATCATTTTTTATGGCCATAAAACGAATTAATATTCCAATCTGCAATTATTGTATGTCGTATGAGGCCAGGATTTGGGAAAATTGGACTGATGCTCACTTTCACTCTACATCATCGCACGCTGCTTGCGGTTTGCACTAAATCTAATTAAACCGGACACTAGTGATTGTAATGGTTTATCGGAATTCATCATAGTTATAATCACAATAATCACATCAATTGCTTCCTTCAAATAATTTACTTATAGGATATGATCAATGATATCCAGATCCAAGCAAGAATAATGTGACTTTTGGATCCAATAAGTATAATAAAAGAGAAACGATAAAGGTAAAGGTAAAAAAAATAAAATTAAATCATGATCCATGAACGCCACTTTGTATGTTGCCAAGCCAACTATTTCAATGGGGCCATCTCCTGCTTCACAAAGTCTTTAGCTTTGAGGCTCTCCACTGTCTCCCGGACAGCATCTTCGAGCGGTGTGAACACCAGCCCCAGCTCCATTAATCTCTTTGCCGCATCCTTGCATTCCTTTATTCCTGGCTGGGTTTCCCCAGTAAACCTGTACCGCATTGTTCAAGCGAAGATCAACGTCTTGCATTCCTTCGTAGAACTAGCCAACCACACAGGGATATCATAATAACAATAACACAATTCAACACTAGGAACAAAACGTCAGAATTATTCAATACATGTATCATATACATTGTCCAGTCCACAACCTCTACTGATACAAGTAAAATAGTGGCCTGATGATATCAATGATAACGTCTTTAAGTTTCTGTTATTGGTTTTAGTTTATCTTTGGTTGCCCTCCGTTAATTGCCTGCAACAATTTGAACATCTTACTATCGAGGAAAAGTAATGAAAGGCAAGGCTCGTTATAAAAGCTTTGCTGTCAGCTACCCATTGGATATTAACGCTTTCCTTCCAACCATAGACAGATTGAAGAATTTATGCAATGGCAAGGACCTAATCATAATGTAAATGGGGCAACAATAGCTAGCACAAATGATAAGATTTAGATAGCGTTCATTTATTAAAAAGATAGAATTAACCTCATGTCCACTAGCTAATGCACCACAATGAATGAAATCATTGCATTGCATTGCAATGCACTCATGGAAGGTAATCATAGTTCAAAGTCGATTGGCATAACTTCCATTCCAGTTGTTTTTCTTTTGACACCCAACCCCTACCCTTCCTACCTTTCTTTTTTGCAAATATCCAATTCAGTATTTTTAGAGAAAGAATTTCCCTCCTAGCGCCCTTAATAATTTTAACCACAACTGTTTCTTACCGCTCAGTGGATTCTGTTTTGATCATAAGTAGAGCACAGAAGGGCCTTTATGCTTATAAGACAATTGTCCTCTTAGTGCAGACTTGCATGGTTTCACACCCACACACACAGAGAGGTATATTACCTATATATACAGATGAAATGAAGCATAGTAAATAGTATTAATTACCTGTGAAGTGGAAAGTCGGGAAAGAGATTGGAGACAAGTTGAGCAAAGTGAGCAAACTGGAAAATACCATTGGTGCAAAGGTACCTGCCGGAAGCAGCAGGAGTCTCAAAGAGCAAAAGTTGTGCGTTAGCAACATCTTGTACATGGAGAGCCCCAAGCCAGTGATACTCTTGGGTATCTTGGGAGCCTTGGAGTAAGTTGACTAAAACAGCACAACTTGCATTGAGACTAGGCTGCAGGAGCGACCCAAGACATGTGGCTGGATGGATGGCTACCATATCAAATCCATGTTTCTCTGCAAAATCCCACGCTGCCTTCTCTGCCAGTGTCTTTGACACTGGATACCATTTATTATTTTCTGTGATGATATAAATTAACATTTAAATCAATTATCTTTCTGGTCAGTACAGTAGTGATCATCATAGTCATAAAATCATAATTGGGTTCGGGTGGGGAGATATGACTCTGATTTCTAAATTTGGTATTGGTGGATCGTAATCATAATGAATGATATTACTATTACTAGAGAATAGAAAGAGGTGGCTTTAGTACCTGGCGGGCTTTGCAGTAATCAAGGTCAGTCCAAGAGGACTCATCGAAGGGCTTGTGGGGAGGCCACGCGGGGTTGGGGACCATGGCAGATATGGAGGAGGTAAGGACGACGCGCCTGACGCCGAATCTCAAGGCAGCTTGGAGGATATTGAGGGTGCCCTGGACGGCGGGCAAGACCAGCTCAGCCTCGGTGTCTGTGGGGTCCTCGAGGATGCAGGGGGCTGCAATATGGAAGACACCCTGGCAGTTTTCAACGGCCCTGGCGACGGCGTCGAGGACGTTGGCCTCAAAGACCTTGACAATGGTGGTAGGATCAGGAGCATTTGGATTATGAGAGAGCTTGAAGAGGTGGGAGGCATCGGAGCCAGGGTAGACGGAGGCGTGGATGCGATGGTAGCCCTGTTCCAACAATGTCTTCACCACCCACGAACCTATAAATCCATTGGCTCCAGTCACGCACACCGCCTCCTCTTTACTCTTCTTCTTCTTTACACGGCCAGGCCACCTATACTATTAGTATTACTGCACCCCTTCTATATTCTTTCCCTTCCGCAATTTAAGAATCTCCGGTCGGAATCCTTCATCTTTTAATTGGCTCTTAATCTGGGATTCGATACTTTAACACTCCTCACGAGCTCCACTCTCAGGTCTCTCTTCACGTTTCCAGGTATTCAGTAGTAGTATTCATCCATAGTAGGTCTCGTCTCAGTAGTCAGGACACATGCAGGTAACCACCAGTGTGCCGGTGAGTTAAACCAAATTCCCATCTATATTACTATAAATAAATAAAATGTTGGAAAAAAAATTAAATAACTACACTTATATTTTAAAAAAATTAGAGAATTTTACTTTAATATTCCGTATTTTATACTAAATTTCATAATTAAATTTGTGAAATTCAACTTTTAAGTTCGTATCCACTAACTTATATTTTTCGATAAAACTTATGTTAGTGGATGATGCAGTCTGTGTGTGCTAATTCAAAGATGAATATCAAGTTGATTGTAGGTAGGCAAAATTACTTAGTTAATACTTGATTTATCTCATGTTTAAATTCTCCCATCAACATGTTCGGTGAGAGATGAACAATTAATAATTAAGTAATATTTTACTAAAGTCACATTGAGATTCATTTTTAGGTGAACTCGACACATGCCACGTCATAACTAGTAAGAAAATGTGATTATAGGAAAAATGTATAATATTTTAAAGAGTTCGGGACATTTAAATACAAAACTGAAAAAATTCATATACAACTATAACATTTGCTAAAAAAAAACCTAAATGACTATTGAAATGAAGGTGCCAAGTACTTGGTGGGTGTGGGCTATTCATATGTGACTAACCTTTGGGATTTAGAACTGGGGCCTATGAGGCCATATCTAACAATTGGGTCCTAAAGAACCACATAAATGAGAATTTAGGACTCTAAAATTAGTTTTTGAATGAATTGTGTTTGATCTAAAATTGGACCTAAGGTGTAAGACTTGTTGGAGGATCTAGAACTCGGTAGGAGGTGCTGGTTCGAATCCTGCTTAAATTTGTCGAGTGACCTGCGAGGTAAATAGGGAATACTAGATACTGGTGTAGTGCCGGCCTAAGAGGTTTCGATACTTAAGTCAGTAAACGTAATGAAGAACCAATAGACAGATCACAACACAAAGACCGAATGTGTTCAGAGAGAAGTAGATGAGAGAGAGTACCTTGATGAAAGGATTTTTGGGGTATTTATAATAGTAATGAATGTGGTGGTTGAACACTGTTAAAGTAGGTTTCAAGCTACAGCAGGAGATGCTGTCACGTGTCTCGCATATTTGGGATGTGTGTTAGGTGACAACAGATCCCCTAGCATATCAGAGAGTTGGTACTAACAGCTAGTTGATGGACCAATAGTGCCCATCGTTACTGCCGAGTAAACATGTCGAGTGGCTGAGACTTGGGCCTTGTTGGTGCATGTTATTGGTATATCTTGTTGAGTACCATACCTGGTTAGGCCTACCGATTGGCACCGCTAGCGTTGCTTGTCGACCGAAATGGTCAGGGCCGCCTGTCGATTGACTTGTCTGTCGATCACTTGGCGGTGGATCGTATACTTGTGGTGGTGCTACTCGTATTGAGCCTGGTTGGTCAACATAATATCAACAAATTAATATAGAGTTATATTTTACCATCTCCGATAGTTGAGAACTATGTTATATTTCGTTTAACATTTTTTAATTTTTTAATATATTTTTTAGGCTTATATTTACATTTGGTTTTATATTTGATATATCTTTTATTTTAATATATGTATTTTAAATTTTACAAAATTTGAATAGTAATATTTAAATTGACTAATTATTTAAATTTAATTAAAAAAATATTTTTATTATTAATTTAAAAGAAAACAACTTAAACATAAAAATTTAAATATAATAATCAGGTTGATCTCTCAAATGAGTCGCAAATCTCTGGTTTATCTATCTTGTCGAGAGGCGAAGTTGCTTGGGCTCGTCCAATGTGGTATGTCTGCGTATATATATTTTTTAATTCTGATAAAAAAGGTCATATTTTCTTAATTAAAAAAATTGTTTGTCGTCTTCATGTATGAAAATATCGAACATTTCGTTCGATGTTTCGCTTAAACCCTAGAAATTTGGTGGGGAGGGGGGAGGGGGGGAGGGGGGGGGGGGGGGGGGAGACACCTAAAAGGGGTGAAGGAAATTGACCAATATTTCACCAAATCTTCTTGTTCTTAGCCCACAGATCTCTTTATGAGATCAAAACAATCGAGATAAGATGTTAATTAGTGAAAATTAGACGTAAAACGAAGGAGTTTTAGTCAAATCAAGACGCCAGGTTTGGAAACCTGAGTTGTAGACCGGCTGGAGAAAGAAGATGATTGTCACTATTTCTGAGCTATATATTATACATGCTTTAAAATTACAACAACCATGGCTTAGCTGACTTGGCGTTGTGGCTACCCTTCTTTCTTGATCCCTAGGGTTCGTAGCCAATGGTTGGCAAGTTGCTGTTTTTTTTACTATTCCTTCCAATTTTCCAATAAAGTTTGGCCCAATTTTTTTTTTCATATTTTTCCAATTTAAATATATTTGGATTTATTTTATCATTTTTTTTCCATTGAATTTTTTTATGCTTATTGTTATGTTTTTCACTATATTAATATTCAATTAAGTAATACACTTTAATTTATGTTTATATTTAAGATTTTATATTATTAGTCATAATCAGAAATATATTGCATCATATTATACATCATATATTTATTATATCAATGTCATTTTATAATTTTATTAGTCTTATATAATCATTATTGAGTACTTAAGTTTTTCCTAAAATTTAATTAAAAATTTCCGTTATTTTTGTTGACCGTAAACGATATCAATATCAATATTTAAAGCAAAATATTCGTAAATTTGACTAATAATATATTCGTCGATATTTATATTTAAATCCTGATCAGACTTCCCAACATGAGCCGTACAATAAATTATGGGCGAGGAAAGAAAAATGATGAGAGAGAAAATTGGTGCCAAGTGGATAAAAATTGGTGGCGACACAGGGCTCTCTAGTTGTGATTACTGGTTTAGGAGTAGGACCCTACGACTGGGGAAGGATGAAGGTAAATCTGCTGCTTATGGGACTGGAGCTCCACTGAAGAAGACGAGGACCACCGACTCATCAGCCAGAGTACGTGATTGAGAGAGAGTTCCATGAAATGAAATCGGCGCCATCGCCGTCTTCACTCTTTCTGTTGCCACGACCACGAGACTGTCATTATTCTTCTGCTGTCAAGTTTGCTATATCGGCGGCCAAGGGAAAGAACAAGGTCTCAACAACCTTCATCTCCATCTCCTCCAATAGTTCTCTCTCTATTAGTCTGTCTCATTTTCACTTGTTTTCTTTTCCTTTCTTTTCTGTTTTCTTCTATATTTGCAATTGAAAATGCGATTCATTCTATTCTATCTTTTATGCGTTTCATAAATTTCCTTCCTTCATTTTGGAATGTGAATTCATTTTCTACATTGTGCCTGGATCAGATCAAAAATGTGTTTTCATATTTTTCTTGAAGACTTAACAGAAATTAGTAGTCTAGCTGGCTAGTGGGGTATTGACTGTCTTTAACATTTATGAATTATGAACAACTGAACATTGTTTTGGGTCCTTTAATAAAAAAAATTCATTTGTGATGTGCATAGAGCTCTGAGCCAAGTCCTCCCAGGATTACATCAAATGTCAGGCAGAATTTACAGCTTTTGAAGTTATGGAAGGTACGAATCTTGTAAAATTACAATCATGCTCATTACTCACTACTCAGCTGTGCAAAACTACAACTTTTCATTCATTTTCATGGGGTACACGTACTTGTTGTTTTAGGAGTACCAAAAGAGACAATCTAGCTCTAGCAAACCTAAGCACTCTACTAGTTACCGCAGAAAGAAGGTCCAAAAGGAACAGCTTCCAGAAGACTTAGACCTCTACCGTGATCCAACCACGACCCTTTACAAGTAATACTCTCTATCTCTATTATGTCCCATTTGATCCCTCTCCCTTAGGCTTCTTCCTAAGCTATTGTACGATTGCCTCTATGTTCCTACTTTTTGTTTTCTTTTTACAGTACAAACCAGGGCTGGGACATTGCAGTGCCCGTCTTGCTTGTTGATGGCTATAACGTATGTGGTTATTGGGCCAAGCTGAAGAAACATTTTATGAATGGGAGACTTGATGTTGCTCGCCAAAAGTTAATAGATGAACTTGTGACTTTCAGCTTGCTAAGAGGTTTGCAATTTCTTTAATGGATATTGGATAAACATAGAATAAACATTGCACTAGGTAGTTAACTTCGATTTGAGGAAATGGTGGAATGGTTAACTCCAGTTTTGATAGCATGCTGTGAAATGATTGGTTAAGAAACAAAGGATTAAAAGAAGTAGAATAAGGCGGAGGTGTGCTTTGTTGACTGCATTCAATAGACCATAACAAGTTCTGTGGTATTATGTGTTATGAATGAAATTTATTTTCTGTCCTTGCACAAGAACTTTGCACAGCACCTTATGCAATTTGCTTAGCCACTCAGCTTTTTAGGTTTTTGTTTTTGGTCTAATTTTATGATATTTCTTTCTGCCGCTCTTCCAGTAGTAGTTATGTGGCTTGAGAAATACAACAGCAACAAGACTGTTGATCAAGTTTAGGTAGGTAGGGGTTGGGTGCTCTGCTTTTAAGGTTTTTTAATTTCTTTTTTCACTCTACATTTATGAGTTTTTTTATTCCTGATGGAGTGTGTGTACCAGAATGGCAGTGCAAATCAAACTGCTGGATTTTAAC
This sequence comes from Prinsepia uniflora, assembly GCA_032719365.1. Lineage (NCBI taxonomy): Eukaryota > Viridiplantae > Streptophyta > Magnoliopsida > Rosales > Rosaceae > Prinsepia > Prinsepia uniflora. Next base: position 2,012,802 of record CM064872.1, on the reverse strand, counting down.
TATAACAAGCTGGATAGTCTGATTATAAAATACAGTTCAAGGGAATGGTTTTCTTGATTCTCTCTTTTCCTTTTTTTTTTTAATGCCCTTAACCTACTTACTTCTCGAACATTTACAGAGGTGAAAGTGGTGGCTGTTTTTGATGCCATGATGTCTAAACTCCCAACACAGAAGGAAGATTTTAATGGGTACTGTTCCTGACTCAGACTGCAATTTGCCTGTTGATTTACTAGATGAAAAATGTTCATTTGCTCTACTTTTTTTTCTCTTTTTTTTCCCCTCTTTTTTTTTTTGGCTTTTTAAGGTGAGGAAGGGCAGAGTAAAACTGCACTTTTCCTACTGTGCTTTTGTATGTACATTTTTCTTGTGTAGTTTCACTAATTGCTTTAAGCATACTAGTTTAAATAACCTTGAGTTTGGATGCCCAAATCTTCAGCCTGGGGTGAAAGGGCTTAACTCTTGAACCTCTATAACCTCAAATGACTTGAGTGCTCTGCCGTTAAAATTCTGAGTGCATTTCAAAGGAATATAACTTTCCCAGAAGCACAAAACCCTGACATCGGTCAAAACTTGATCTCAATCTTCACTGAACTTGATTTGAGACATTTACTAATAATGTTAAAGTTTCAACATGTTTTTGCAGATGAGTTTCCACTTCAAGCTCATACAAATCACATATGAGGTTTTGACTACAAAAATTTATGGGGAAGAATTTCCTTGATTTTTCTACCCTAAACTTGTTTCATGGAAAGAATTTTCTTAAAACCAAAATCAGATTATACTGAATACCAGAAAGAAAAATTTTCCCTTAACCCTTGTGTTTCTTTAATATTTTCCACTTTCATTTTCTGGGCTCTGCCTGAGTTGACTTTTTGAATCAGATATCAGGAGATTCAGGAATATATGATTGCAGCATACTTGCATTTGCATCTTTAGACATCATAATAACCTTTTTCCTCTTTAAATTTAGTTGACTGATGGAATGGTTTTCCGTGCCCTGATTTCTCTCTTATATATATTTATTTGATTGGAAAAAATTTCTATTAGTTACTGTATTGTTCTGTTATTCATCAAGGTCTTACTGAATGGAAATAAAAAATTCTTGAAATCTCCATTCTTAACTTGATAGAAAATAGTAACTCAGCTGTTAATTAAAATAACTTCGTATAAGGAATTGTAATCCTAAGAATTCACGATGTTGCAGTGTTGATGTTGTTTACTCAAGTGAAACTTGTGCTGATGCGTGGATTGAGAAAGAGGTGAGGAATCACTTGAGGCTGAAACCAACAATAGATTTCTGCTGCAGTTATTTCAATAGTGAAGGAAAATATTTTGTTCGCCTGATTTGAGTTCAGGGTTTCTGTTTTGCTGGTAACGCAAAATCCATGCTTGCTTTTTCTTCATTTGATGTATGAGATCCCTTATGTTATTGAACTAACGGTAAAAATTATGATCCAGGATGGAGGGATGTAGTAGGCTTCTGGCTTTAATACTTAATGGTCCAAATCTGACTTAGGATCTTTGGTTACTGTATATAAAAGTTAGGTAGGTTTTTATAGCAAGATTTTTTGGCAGTAAGGTTTTTTGGGGTGGAGGATTTAAAGTGAAGGCTTTATGGTGAAAATGGAAAAGGTCAGGAAATAAAGGGAAAAGGAAGAAACCAGGGCAGGCTGCTGTTTTGTGGCTATGTGCACTACTCCAAGAACAGTAACGCCGTTATTAAGAAAAAAGTGGGCTAGGTTTTGGTGGATACAGAACTTTGGAAAGCAGGGGTTTCTTAGTATATTAAACACATCGATCACATGTACAGCTGCAGGAATCCGGATTTGTTCTTAACGCAAAGCTTGGTGATCAAAACCCATGTAGAAGGACAAAGAGTAGGATGTTCTATGATTCTATAAGAATAGGATGTTCTATGATTCAATCAGTTTCGTTTGTTTGGTCCATACATGAGAGTGGTAAGAAACACAAAATAAAGTGAAAACCCCAATGCCTTCCTTCTGGTCCATTTTTTGGTCAGAAAGAATGTTGCTGTCTTCATAATAAGTTTATAATTCCCTATCAACGCACCTACAAAGTACTGTTATGCTTTCATGAAATTTTTTATAAGTAAAACCATAGCACAAATTACATAATACTTAGTGGAGGGGACTTGCTGGAAAAATATAATAACAATGGGGTTTATGTAGAGGATTACAAGGTTTCAGGAGAATGATTTTCTTATACATAGAAAAGTTATTTCTGTATGGAATCAGTCACAGAAACCTCTCCACCAGACTGACTCTAGGAAACTTGGATGGTTGGTCCAGCACTAATTTCTTTTGTGATCTGAGAGTATCCTATTTCTAATCAGATACACAGAATTTGATATGTATGAAGTACGAAAGTTTGAAAGAGTTTGATTTCCTGAATCTCACCCTTAGTAACCCTTAGTACACAACTGAAATTGTGCACTGATCTAGGCCTGAAAATGGTGAGCTTCGCCATACCAGTTACAATTACACTGGTATTTATTTCTCAAATCTGTTTTATGTACAGTTTTTCGTCTGTTTTTCTTCATCTGTAACTTGTGATTTTACCGTATGTAACAGGTTGCGGCCTTAAGGGAGGATGGTTGCCCTAAAGTTTGGGTTGTGACTTCTGATCATATTCAGCAGCATGCAGCACATGGAGCAGTATGTGTTCTCCTCATTTTTCTGGTGTAATTGATATTTTTTTCCCATCTTGTTAACTAAGTTTGTACAGTTATCTTTATTACACTATTAGGGTATGTTTGGATGAGGAATTTCAAAATTCTTTGAAATTTAAGTTATACAACAAAAAATGCACTAAAGAACAAAAAATATGGGCATTGTTAGTAGGTAGCTAAGCAAGTAATATGGACGCACATGAACATGAGCATAACAATCCACTAAATAAGAGATTTCCAAAGTAACACCTCCATAGTTGGAACTTACAATTCCAACTATATACCTTGCATCTAATCATTTGTAAATTCCTTAGAACTTCGAAGTTCCTCATGTTTAATAATTTTGCCTATATACCATGGAACTCGAAGTTCCTTATCTAAACAAACCCTTACAGTAATCAAAGAGTTTGAATTTTATAATCAAAGCATATATTATGCTATATTTTCTTCAATACATATCCCTTGTGCCTGTGCACCATACTATCGGCAGCCAGAATCTTGAGTTTTTGGTTGGGTTTAAGTTGTGCTGTAATCATATTGGTCTATGAGTCAGCAGAGCAATCTCGCAACGCTGTTAAAAAGGTTTGGTATTTAAATTCCTCGGACTTGAAAAATTTATAGCTTCTGAGATCTAGTGGCATTGGCTTTCTTGCAAATTACAGTATGCCTCCTGGGTTCAAAACCAAGAAAGGCTGTGGGGGTCCCCCATCCCCCCGAATTAAAAAGCAACCAATGTTTCCTTATTATTGTGGATTGGCCTATGTTTTTCTTGTGGCAATTTTATACCCTTGATATTTGGAAAACAATATTTTCTGAATAATGGCCTTAGTAACCTGTTATTGACTCTTATGTACTGTTATCTTCAGGGAGCCTTCATTTGGAGTTGCAAAGCATTGATTTCTGAGGTGAGGCCTTTTTAACTGGATCTTGTATTGGTATTTTGTTCAATAACTGCTAGCAATTTGAACAATCTAGCATGTACTAATGAAAATTAGTAGCTCTTATAGTTTCCTAATATGCATATGTTAGGAATGCTTGGAACGGTTAAATTCATTCAGAAATCACCTTTATATTTAATTGTCAGAGTGGAAACGTGTATGAGTTCCTACAATCCCAGTGATTTGTTCACAACACACCTTTATATTCAACTTGAGTGGCATATGTTCTGCTTTTTTCCTGTCTCAAACATCATTGTTTGATTGTTCTATGCAGTTCGTATTATTACTTAATAAAAGACATGCTTTATTTTATTTGTCTGTTAAACTTACAATAAGAAACACAAGTTAACTGTCAGATCTTACTTTTTAGCGGACTACAATAAACAGGCTAAGAGAATACATAGGGCTAGAATCCTATAATTTGACTTATAAACTCTGTTTTCTGTGTTCATGCAAATTCATGTGTTTTGTACAGATTAAAGCATCACAAAAAGAGTTTGAGAGGATGCTTCAAGAATACAGGTCTGTTCTAACTGAGATGAAATTTGTTTTCTTGTTTACTGCTCTAAGATAGCATGGATAATTTACTTTCATTCCTTCAGAATTTCGGAACTCTAATCCCGTGCAACATTAGGATGGTTTAATTGAGCTTGAGATAACCACAAGAGCTATTCCCGCTTCACTTACCAATATTTGGGATCAAGATGTTCAGAGGATATGTGTTACGTAGTGAATTTCTCAGCACCAGACCATAGAACACTACCTTTGTTGGATCAGACTATTACTTACTGGTTCAGAGCTGAGTCCATATAGGATGAGAACTTTTAGCTATTAATGAGGTACTCTAGCATTGTAAGGGCCAATCTCATTAGAGGAAGTTTCATGCCTTTTCCATAGAGTCTTGAAACATTTAGAATCAATCATATTCTACTCAATGATTTGAGACACTGACTTGAGAATCGCATGGCTAGCTATGTGGCATGTTAACTCCTGGAAGTAGATGCATGCTGATACGTATGAAAATAATAACCATGCATAATTTTCTGGACAGAAATGCCGACACTTTGAATGTCAGTGTTCCTGGGTGTGCAACACAGCAATTTTTCATCTCTTTTTATTTATTATGACTAATAAGATTAACAAGCATTTAGGCATCTTCGTGCCCGATTTTGGTGGTGGGTGAAGAGAAAATGTCAATTTGATTTCTGGTTTACCTTTTTCAGGTCTACTTCTTTCCAAGGGAGGTTATTGAAGCACAATCTTGATTCAGAAGTTGTAGATGCTCTCAAGGATCTTAGAAGGAAGTTATCTGAAACTGAATCAAAGTAGCTGGACGGGTTTAGTCTCAGATCCCGATCAGCTAGGAAAGAAGTTATGTGATGCTTATCTTGTACATAAATATAGGATGATGGGGGTCTTTAGGAAATTCTACTGAAAATCAACAATCTCCCTGGCCATGGAAGATTTCTTTAGGTTCGGCCCCTGGAGTGGCTTCCATATTCCATGCCCCTGCTGTTGGTTTTCAAAATTATTTGGAACATTTGACATACCTTACAATCTTCGCTTCTCCTTTTATTAATAAAAGGGATAGTTTTAGCGATACCCCTCAACTTTACTCCTTGTGAGTTGCGACACTTGACTAGCTACTCTCCTTGTGGATAGTTTTGAGGCTTTAGCCTCCCTGTCCCTGGGTTCCTAGGTCCTTTTTCTTGGTATAAAAGCTTAATTATCCCCCAAACAAAAAATAAAAAATAAAAAGCTCGGGTGATATTGCTAAATTTTTCCCTCTATGAAATCAACACTTTTGATCAACAAAAGTTTGCAAACAAGAGGAGCTTGACGAAAAAAATTTATTCCAGTTTTCACTTCGATGAATCAATCATTATATACTCAAACCTACATTAAACATGAACCCCTTACAATGATAACCTATAGATATAAAAGAATCAATTGGGCAGTAAATGAAACATAATGGAAACAACTATGGCTCCACACTCGAGCATTCATTCTTTCATGCAAAACCAATCATATTAACCAGCAGAGGCGGAGGCAACTAGACATTTATATCCGAGCGCTTTGATCTGGCTGTGTTGCTGATTTCCGGGTAACTCATATGGGAAAATCTAGGAAGGCCGTATTTTTCAGAAACCGAAACTGGCTGCTGGGGATAAAGCGTGGGAGGTGGCGTCAGATTGCGTTGTGCTGGAAGAGGGGGGAGCGTGTTGTACTTGTAAGTGTCACCACGCAAGCTGCCGACCAAAAGGCGCAGCTTATTAAGAAGCATTAATCCAAACTTGGTAACACAACCCCCATGATGAAGAAACGGTTATGGATTGTTTTTCAAAACATATCAATCACGGTTCACATATTGAAACCATCAACATAAACTATTTAATGATGATAAGTTAAATACTTGGGCTTAAGCTACCTGGCATTCCTGTAGGAAAGATCCTCGTCACTCCAATTTTCTTCTGTAGTCTGTGCAGGCCTTTCAACTGGAGAACTAGACCACAGATTTTGTGCAGGTAAATCATCAGAAAAATATCTTCTTCTGATTAACTGAAACAGCAGAGACAAAGAAGAGTTGGACATCTTTCATGGGACAAAAGAAATGAGCCAGCAAGAACACACATACAGACCGTACGAAAAAATTTCATCACAGCTTCCTTATCATATCTTGCTTCTTTGGCAGCCTGCATATGATTAACAGACCATCATACTAGAATTAGAGCAACTGCTGCTGAAATAATTTGATAAACAAACTTTTGGAATTCCATATACCAACAAGTCCCTCACAAACATAACTGCTGTATGACAGTATAATCCTAGAGCTGTAGGATAGAACACTACTAGACCTGTATAGATAGACATACACGTGTACACTAACATTAGACACCTGTCCTAGGTAGTTACTGGCAGTTAGTCAGTTACTAACTGCTGTTAAGATAAGATTAGGACAGATATAACTGCCTGATCTTATCTCCCTACACTTGTGTATATATATACAGCCGTTTGGCTATGTGAATCACATCAGAAAATTCACCAATTCTACATGGTATCAGAGCAGAACGTCTGACCACCATAGTTCGATCCTCCTTTCCTTCCTGTCATGGCTAGTGACTCCTGTGCCTCCCCTTCAATCTCACCAAATCATGTCTCAACCCTAGTGTCCATCAAACTCACCGAATCAAACTATCTTCTCTGGGAAAGCCAGATCAAACCATTTCTGATCGGCCATAACTACTGGTAGTTCATCAATGGAACTCATTCCCCTCCCTCTCCTACCCTTCCCTCTCCGGTCAATGATGAATCCTCTCCCCAATTCGATTCATCATCCTCTGCCATTACTGCATCTTCTGTTCCCCTGCCTAATCCTGCGTACCACCAGTGGTACCAAATCGATCAAACTCTCATCAGCATGCTTCAAGCAACGCTGACAGAACCTGTTCTATCTCAGGTTGTCGAACTGAACACTTCCCGAGAAATTTGGGAATGCCTACGACAAAATTTCTCCCAACAATCCCTAGCAAATGCCACTAACGTCAGATTCCAACTCATGTCTCTCACGAAAGGCTCCCAATCTGTCTCTGAATATCTCAACCATGCCAAAACACTCGCAGACTCTCTTGCTGCCATCAACAAACCATTCTCTTCTCGGGACTTGGTCACTGCTGTTTTACGTGGGCTTGGCTCAGAATACAGCATGCTTGTGACAGCCATGCTCAACTTTCCTCCTCTGCCTCCCTTCACTGATCTCAGAGCCCGGCTCCTCTCCTTGGAAGCCCAACAAGCCTCCACCCTCCAACCTGCTTCTGTCAATCCACGCACCGACCTATACACTGCCCACCATGGACCTGCCAATCACCGTGGACGTTCTGGTTTTCAGCGAGGCCCTCGACCAAGTCGTGGAACCCGCTTCCCCAACCGCTGCGGTTCTCCACGCGTCTACTCCCCAAATCCTTCCCCTGGTGTACTCGGATCGTCTCCATATTCCTCCAACCGCCCCACCGATCCTCAATGCTGGTCCTGCCACCGCCATGGCCACCTTGCTGCTCACTGCCCCAATCTGTCCCAGTCTACAGATCTCAACCTGTCCCAAGCCTTCGCTGGTCTCCACCTCGCCAACGTTTCAGACCCAAATTGGTACCCGGACACAAGTGCCACTCACCATGTCACCATGGATCCTTTCTCCTCCCCACAACCTCCAACTTCCTCCCCTGAACAAGTCATGATCGGCAATGGCACCACCCTCCCCATCCACCAAACTGGTACAGTCTCCTTCTCCTTTGGTCCTTTCAATTTTCAACTCTCTGACGTCCTCTATGTTCCCTCTATCCAAAAGAATCTGCTCTCAGTCTCTCAATACACCAAAGATCACCAAGTCAAAATTACCTTCTTCCCCCGCCACTTTCTTATTCAAGATTTACTCACTGATCAAGTTCTGTTTCAGGGCCCCTGTAAAGATGGTCTTTACAGGATCACACCGCAATCCGCACCACCCCAAGCCTTCCTCACCAGTGCTGCCCCGCCCCTCTGGCACCAGCGGCTTGGACATCCCCCTTCCCAAGTCCTTCGCATGGTGGCAACCCAAAATAAATTATGCACTCCTGTATCTTTAAATTCTGCACCCTTTTGTAATCATTGTGCTCTCAATAAGAGTACTCGCCTGTCTTTTTCCTCTGCTGTTCATCAATCAATAAAACCATTTACTTTAATCCATTCAGATGTTTGGATGTCCCCTGTACTTTCTGTCTCTGGTTTTCGATATTATGTACTGTTCACTGATGATTATACTCGATTTACATGGATCTTTCCCTTAAGACACAAGTCTGAAGTATTCACCCATTTCACAAAATTCTATTCCTATGTTCAAACTCAATTCCACACAAATATAACTCAGTTTCAGAGTGATGGTGGCACCGAATACACTAATCATCAATTCCAAGCTTTTTGCTCCGCACATGGCATTCACCACCGTTTTTCCTGCCCCCACACCCCTCAGCAAAATGGGTTAGCTGAAAGGAAACACCGTCACATCTCCGAAATGGGACGAACCCTCCTACATACAGCAGGTCTGCCTCACTCCTACTGGGCAGATGCCATCACCACTGCTATTTTCCTCATTAATCTCCTAACCACCCCTACCCTTCACTGGACTTCTCCCTACACTAAACTATATGGTCAACCACCACCATATCATATTCTCAGAACCTTTGGCTGTTCGTGCTTCCCCTTCCTTGGACCCTACACTAAACACAAGCTGGAACCCCGCAGCCTACCCTGTATTTTCCTTGGTTATAGCCCACACCATGCAGGGTACCGTTGCCTACATGTACCCACAGGTCGAGTCTATATCAGCCGTCATGTTGTCTTCAATGAGCATGACTTTCCTTACCCCAAGTCATCCCCTCCTAACCCTCCTCTATCCTTCACCCCCATAATTTCATTCGATCTTCCTGCTCACTCACCAGTCCCAGCACCACCAGCCCCCAATCCTTCTTCCTCCCCTCCACCCACACCACCATCCTCACCACTACAAGAATTCCAACCGGACCAGTCCTCTTCCATCAGTTCTGCAGCATCTCCAGGTTTCTCCCCTTCCTCCTCTCACCTTACAAGACCCCCCAATATTCACCCTATGACTACCCGCAGCAAGGCTGGGATTTCAAAATCCAGAAACCTCCTGTATACCTCCAAATATCCCCTGCCCCAGGCCTTCAACACTACTAAACTTACCACACCCGAACCAACCTCCTACACACAGGCCTCCAAATCTCCTGAATGGACAGCGGCTATGCAAACTGAATACAATGCTCTTATGAAGCAACACACCTGGTCCCTGGTTCCCCTTCCCTCTCATGCCAATGTCGTGGGGTGTAAATGGGTTTTTCGCCTAAAACAGCGTGCAGATGGCTCTATCAAACGCTATAAGGCCCGTCTCGTTGCCAAAGGTTTTCATCAACAAGAGGGACTCGACTACAATGAAACCTTTAGTCCCGTGGTCAAACCAACAACCATCCGAGTAGTTCTAGCCATTGCAGTTTCTCTTGGCTAGCCTATCCGTCAAATGGATGTCACTAACGCCTTTCTCCATGGCACTTTACATGAAGAAGTCTACATGGTTCAGCCCCCTGGCTTCACTGATTCCCAACACCCTAATCATGTATGCCGCCTCCATAAGGGTCTGAGTGAAGACACCTTTCGGCGTGATACCACTAATTTCTATGGGATTACCAAATTGTCTGATTTTTCTCTTAATCTTTTCTTACATTCAAAAAGCTCTTTGAGATACATGTACCTTTTCTCCCTTTGTCACATCCTACAGCAATTGGATCACGAATGTAAAACATCCTAAATTGCTAATGCTATGCAAAACAGGTAGATTTTCTATGCTAATGTAAGACCTCTGAGTAAAAAGTAGCATGAAAGCTCAGCATTTAAAATTGCTAACTATCCAAGTCAACTAAAAAGGGAGGGTAGTGGTAGCCTATGCAAAGACATTCATCCCAACTGTGGTTTTCTAAGATGAGGAATTTTGCTCATGAAGTAAGGCATAAGCCTTTAGAAACTTATATTTTAAATTAACTATATACAAATAAGTAAAAATGGTAGTTATGCAAGTCTATAGAGGAACGAAAAAAAAAATCAAGCTTGATCAATCAGAAGATATGAACATGACGCTTATGGGTGGAATATTTGGTGATTAGAGATCCATGCAGAAAGAAGTCCTCGCAGACTAGTATTTCTCCCGTCTTTGCCTGATCATAGGGATGGACAAAGAGTTTGACAAGACAGAGTGGAGAGAATTTACTTCATGCTTATCTTTCAAACTAATTTATAGACTGTTTCACTCCATGCTTAAACGCTAGAATTTTGGAAGAAAAGCTGGGGGAGAAGGTATCATCTTTACAGGACAGAGGCTAGCTTTGACGGCTTTGGAAGCCTCTGACTTCAAGGATATTCCTTTTTCTATTCCTCATTCGGGTTGGGTAGTTGCTGTTAGGTGACTTTTGAGCCTTAATTTTCTCAGATTTGTCTGTATGGTCCTCTTGTACAAATAGACTGTCATCTGTAACTCTTCGAATGATTAATTAATGAAATATTTGTTTCCATGAAAAAACTTCTCGAATAAATAAAACAGGGGCTCCCCAGCAAAATAGGAACCCAGCCCTTGAGGCTGGAATAAAAAAAAAAAACAATAAAAACTTTCATAGTGAGCTGAACAAATTACTCCTTTTAGAAAGCAGTTTAACCCACATGTCGGTCAAGTAAACCAACAACACTTTTTTCACCAAAACGTGATCTAGATATTGCCTCAAAAGTCCATATTAAAAAAAGGAGGACAATTTGATGTCAATTTACTTTGGGAAGTCTAATGCAACCACAACCAAGTCCAATGGATGCTAAGTTACAATATGCTTAATCATCTGTAATCACATGTACAGTGGCAATAAACAAGGAGAAAAAGACTGGAAGCAAAATAAAGTAGAAAAACATGTTGCTTACCGCAAAAAGGCCTCCAGCACCAGGAAAACTCTCAGTCAGTGGAAGTTCCTCACTGGATGGAAGCAAACCTTGTTTCTCAACCCACTGTCGAGCTGCGTCAACAAGATTGCCACTGCTTCCCCCCTCTTTTGCAGCAATATCAGCTTTATTACCTATAATAATATATGGGACAGGAAGGCCACTGGGACCTCCAGAGCCTAGTGGAGCCGAAAATGTCCCAGTTGCAGCAATCTCAGTTGCCCACTTCTGTAAGCCAGTTTTCGTCCTTCTTTGGGAGAGATCATGAACAAAGATTACACCTGCAAATGAATTCAAGCATACCATGAGTTGAAAAATCCAAAGTCAAGCTGCAACATGTTTGTTCCTTTCCTTTTGATAGGCAATAAAACTTAAAAATAGATGTCTTAATATGGTCAAGTAAGCTGCGTATAATCACATTAATCATAACTGTATACCACCATGACTTACCACAACTATTTAATCGACGCCTATCATGCTCATTTGCATTATTAATGCATATAACATGGATGCATCAAGAATATGTCTGAATATGTTAAATGCACGCATTTACAAACCCAAGCAGGGCTGTTTGTTTCTAAATTAAAGATAAATCATCAATAACTTCTCTAAAAGTTTGTGTTTTTCACGGCCCTTGCTCTAAATTATATTTAACACACATGAGGAGAATAAGATGATTTTATAAGGAGAGAGATCCCAAACTTGCCATTAATTTGGGAATAAAAAAGAGACCGGCATTCTTTGTATCTATCATGTCCAGACACATCCCAGAGTTCAATAAAGAAATCTCTCTCAGCGTCACCTTTAATGCTGCTTGATGAGCTGCCGGAGTTTCCATAAGTCGTATGCTGAATAGAAAAATAGAAAACACTTATTGGTCAATTTAAATTCAGAAATAGTTCTCGTTGTTCCATCAGAACCAAAGTAGTTGCCATTTGTTACCTTTACACCAACTGTACAACCTACTGTCTGAGGAGGGTGAGCGATGGAAGAACCTTTGACCATCAGATGAACAAGAGAAGTTTTTCCAACACCTATCAATACACCAAAATCTAAAGACGAAGTTTGATATTTATAACTGACAAGAACAAAATGGCAGAGATTGAACAAAACATGTCCTCCCAAATGCATTATGCAATTGCATTTATGCGCATGTTAAAATATAGATTGAGAGTTAGTTTCGCACTGCATCATCAAAAAATGTAAGCCACTACTCTTCTAGTACGCTAAGATGATATACTTTAACAATCAAAGCATGTGCGCAATTGATCTTGATACAATCACTTGAACCAGACACATATAGAATCACTCCATGATGACCTAGCATCAAAATATTCAGTCCTGAGAAAGTCAGTTAGAGATTTCATCCCTATCTAATCGACATATTTCCAGAATGCAAGGAGACATTGATCTTTCTTAAAATGAAAAATCAGTGTCCCCAAGATAATATGTTCATTTTTCAATCTAGGACTCTACAACCACCATTTAGGACAAGAATATTGGTTTGGCCCACACTTCAACCGAACTTTCTTCACTCCAACATAGTACTCCTTAATACAAAAATCTCGAATACAAGTATACAACTAATTCAAAGAGCAGCAACCACTCTGATGAGAACTGTAACCAAATTCATATTAACAAGAATATTTCCACCAAAGTTGCAACATAGTTTGACTTTCACGAATCAATTCCTCATCTATATCTAACAAAATAAAATATTTGGAAAAATAAAGTAGAAGTAAAGGAAACAAGAAGACAGAGGAAGATAATCAAATACCTGAGTCGCCAACAACAAGCACTCGAACCTGCCCACAGGGCGGTCCACCACCGTTTTGCTCTTTGTTCTCCCTCTCACGGTCCCTCCAGAACATATTGTCCTCCAAGATTTTTCAAAACGGATTCACCTCAAAACGTAACCAAAATCAAAGACCCAAGTCCTTTTATAACACATTCGAGAACCCAGACCCACAAATCAAGTCCCATCAAACACACACAAAGACCAACAATTTTTCCAAATGGGTACCCTCAATTCAAATCTTAAATCCATTTTACATCACGATCAAGCCAAGAGCAACGGTGCACACATGATACCCATTTCCAAACATGTAACAGAGGACCCAAGTAGAAAGCCTACCAAGGTGCTTAAGAACCAACCTAGTTCCACCAATAGATCTGGCAAAAAAGTCTTGTAAGTTGTCTCCTAACGTACGACTTAAAATTTTAGCTATAAAAACAATACCTGGTTCATGAATTTGGCTCCAACCTTCGAGGTCGAGTTTAAGCACTGAATAGAGCAAGATCTGATTATGAAGAGGTTAATACAAATATTCATTAATAAAATTGACAATTTACCGTAAAATTTTAATATATAGTTGATTTCCGTATTAAATTATTTTATATCGTTATCAAGTCCTCTTTATATATATCATTAATAAAATAGACAATTTACCGTAAAATTTTAATATATAAATTTCAATATTTAATTATTTTATATTGTTATCAAGTTATCTTTGTATATACACATTGTTGATGGAATCATGGAATAACCTTGGAACTTGAATAATTTTTTTTACATAAATAATAGTAAGCATGTTTCAAGAAATAAAATGAATTTCTTATTTTGTAAACGACTTTCAATTTGAAATGAAAATTTGATTTTCAATTTAATATGAAAAATTCATTTTCAATTTAATATGAAAAGTTAATAAACAACCATATATTATATGAGTATTGCGTTACTTTCATATTAATGGATGTGCACATTACCCTATATTCATTTGTTAAAAATTATGATAAAATTATCCTTATAAAAATATTAACAAATTGAAGATTTATTAGTCATTTGTTTATGTATGTATATATATATATATATCAATCAAACTAGTAATTGAGGTTTTGGTCAAAGTTGTTGCGCAAGCCCTGCCTACGCATTCATTTTTCCTGCTTGTTTTAATCCGGCTGGGAAGGAGGTTTTGGTCAAAGTTGTTACCCAAGCCCTATATACATATTCTATGAGTGTTTTCCATTTGCCTAAATCTATGTGCCATGAGCTTTCGGCTAAGATTGCACGGTTTTGGTGGGGGAAGGCAGGTAGAAAGAGTATCCACTGGATGAGCGGGGGCATGTTGTGTAGACCCAAGGGCAAAATGGGGGTTAGGCTTTAAGAATTTTGAACTCTTTAATCAAGCAATGATGGCTAGGCAGACATGGAGGCTGTTGGAACATCCTAACTCTTTGGTGGCTCGGATGACGAAAGTCAGGTACTTCCTTAATTGTGACTTTATGGGGGCTGGAGTTGGATATTTGCCCTCTTTTGTTGAGAGGTCTATCATTTGGGGGCGTGAGATATTTCAGTAGGGTTTGGTTTGCCGAGTTGGTACTGGGGAGTCGATTGATATGTTTTTGAGATAAGTGGATCCCACGTCCTAGGACTTTCCGGTCAATTATGAACTGAGGATTAGGGGGGATGAGAAAGTGTTGTCTCTCATTCATCCTAGTGGTGGATGGAATGCAGGGCTACTGGAGGCCTCCTTTTGTGGAAAGGATGTGTGTGATATCTGTAGTATTCCCCTCCCCTACCGGGATTCCTTTTCTGATGGGCGATATTGGTTATTTTCTAAGTCTGAAAAGTATACGGTTAAGTTTGCATACCATATCACTTTTCAGCTGGGGGTTGTGGATGTGAATAGTGGTGTTGAATGCTCATTTGATGGGGCAAAGTGAGGTTTGTTGGAAGCATTTATGGAAGATGAAGGTTTCAAATAAAATTAAGATTTTCTACTGGCGGCCCTGCTCTGAAATTCTACTTACGGCCCATAACTTGGTGGCTCAGAAAGTGTTGATGTCCGATGTATGTAGTCGTTGTGGGAAATACATGGAGGATGCTTTCCTTGCTTTATGGGCCTGTAAGCACAGTTAGAAAGTGTGGCGACTGTCTGATCTTCCACTAGCGGGTTTCCCTCCCACGAGATCCTATGTTGCTATCTTTGCTTATGCTTACGCTCACTTCTCTTCTTCGCAATTACGCCAAATTTGTCTTTATATGTTGGTATGACACGACCCATCCCAATCCCCCCGGGATTACCATGGAATGTGACGTGCTCCCGTCTGACAAGAGGCGTCAGACAAGGGATAACCGATTGCCATTGCCCAAACGGGCTTCCAGAGTGCGTAAGGATCGATGGAGGAGGTGTGCGATGCTCAAGTCTCTGCTGCAGTCGTATCCGGAATCAACCTGAAGGGCATTGAAAACAAAAGCTGTGAGTGGATGAAAATAAACAAGTCTGCTTAAACATTTATAAGACATTTATGCCCCTCAGTAAAATCATATGCATGCACCAAAACCAATAATCCCATATTTATTTAGAAATAACCATTAGGGACTTAGCCCGGAAACCAAAGCATAGTTTCAATTTCCAAAAGTAAATTCAATCAGTTATTTCAGAAATCCAGTAATATGAACCATAAGGCATATAAACCATAATCATTATTTTAGCCACTGCACTATACACTCCAATCCGACATCCCTGATGTCTGACGTCCCTGACGTCAATAAGGTCACAATCACAAGGCTACGCGTGCCACTCGGGTCTCAATTTCCGAGTTCAATCCCCGAACCCCGTTCGGGTACAGCATCCCCGATGCTTAGCGTCATAGACGCTGGACGTACTAGACGTCCGTGACCTCTCCGGGGTACCTCGCCGGAGGAGACAATATAATATGGAAGGATCTATACAGTGCAGTACTAAATACATTTTATCGATCTCCACATGCAAAACATATAGGTATACATAGGTAAAATCCGAACCGATCGTTACAATTTCATCAAACGGGTCTCATGCCCAAAACCGTGAAACGTGCCATGACCGAAACATCATCAAAACCATTTATAGATTCCAGCATGTGAACATATATAAAATGTAAACCAGGAAACATTTATTCAATTCCATTTAGGTCCCCGACCCGCAATCACATGTAGAAATCAACTGGGCCCCTGGCCCGATTTCACAAGTTAACTGGGCCCCTGGCCCGATTTCATAGTTCAACTGGGCCCCTGGCCCGATTTTACATTATTCAAGTTCGTAACTGTTTCATGAAATCATATCCAACCACATTTATGGAAATCGGTGCAAATCCAGAAACCTCGGTTTTCGTGCAAATACGTAATTTACCTCGAAATACGTGAAATCATTTAAAATTCACTGATATCCAAAGTAAATCATTTAATCATAATTATAACAATCATAAAACAGTTATGCATGCATCGAATTTATGAAACCAATGTCCACTCACAGACCGTTTAACCGAGCGCCTCGATACGCGTGCCATAGGTCTTCCCGGGCCACACCACCAACACCGGGACTCCCAATCCTGTTCAAATCACATTAGAGGATCACTAACCTCATCATTAACATCCTATTCAAGTCCCGTAATTTTCCCGAATATTTAAGTATTTTTAAACTCGATTTAAAACCTTCGGACATCCCGAACAATATCGAGACGGTGTCCGATCGACACGAAACCAATCCCAAAATGTTCGTTACATTGTATAGGACAAAAGTCATGTTGATCATACCTCGGGATTCGCACTCACGCGCCCCCCACGCGCCACCGCAAGCGGCTGCGCGTGGAAGCCACGCGCCAGCTACAGTACCCGCACAGTCATCCCTCTCACCCGTTTGTCTGTAAAACGGGTTGAAAAACCCGCGAACAGACCCGGTCCAATTACACCCAATTCGACATCAAATCCATCCGTTCTTTCAACTGATCCCTTGTAATCAATCACCATTTAAGTTCTGTAAATTGAATTACACAATTTAGGGTCCAAATCCTCACGACTCTCGATCGATTCTTGACGGGTTTCCAATTCGGGTTCACCGATTCCGTCCCTGATTTCCAAATTAATTCATAGAGTAAGCATCGTGAGAGTGTAAGGGATGTTTCTGCACAATCAATTTGATGAATTCACACCTCTAACCTGTTGAACTCAAGCTCGAAATGAAGCTGCCATGGAAGCTCCGTTCTCCTTCAATCCGACACGGTTTCCCGTCGTTCTTGCGGCAAAACTGATCGTTTTGATCCCAGAAGTCGAACTGAATCAACAATTTCAATCCTCACGGCTCAAATCATCCATTTCGAATTTCCCTCCCAAAAACTAAATTTTCGATTTCTCAGTCTCCCTCACTCAGTCACTCCCCCGTGTAATCCCAGGCTGAAACAAATTCAATCCTCTCCAATTTTCGTTCACAAATTCAGTGGATAGGGAGGGGATTAAGGGTAGAAGAAATTTGAAGTTTTGGTGTACACGGTTAAGGACTGATCAGAAATAGAAGGGAGGAATGAGATGGACGGCTGTGATGCAATCTGGGGAGTTAGATGGATGGTTCAGATCAAAAACAGGGATTTAATTCTAAATAATTACATAGTGGAACTTTTAGTATATAGTTTATGATTAGTGGATCAAGATCCAATCTAGCCGTCGGATGAGTGACACTTGTCACTCATCCAAGTGTCCTCCAACCACCATTTCAGAATAAAATAATCCACACAGTTACCGAGACGTAACTTCCCCGATTTCACGTTCCAGACCATAACTTCCTCGTACGAAGTCCGATTTCGGCGTGCCGCCTGTCGTTGGATTCGCATCGACGATACCTACGTAATGGTCCTTGGCCCTCGACCATCGGACATCCCGGTAGAAAAGTCAACATTCACCCTTATATCGTCCAAATTACGAAAATGCCCCTGGACTTCCGTACATCATAACTTTCACCACGAACGTCGGAACCGAACGTGCCACTTGTCTATGAACTCGTGACGTCCCGAACTACGTCACGGTCATCGGTCAAAGTCCATTTGACCATCCGAATTAAAAGTCAACGTTTTGCCCACGCCCAGGAGCACAACGGTCATTTTGCACAATTCGTCCGAAATCGCTCAACTAATCCCAGATTAGTAATCACAATTAAATATTATTAAATCCTGATATTCGGGACGGGTCGTTACAACCTTCCCTCCTTAAAGAATTTCGTCCTCGAAATTACCAATCTCCTCATTCCACAACCGCCTTGTGGAAAAACAATTCGACCTCGTGTCATGTGTACACCTGTACACCCACTCACTAGAACAACACCAGTCTCGTCTGCACCCAGACATCCCATCACAGTCATACGTCATAGTCAACGACACTCGACCACCTCGAGTGAAAATGATCACCTGATCCGCGATAAGATCGCTCAACCATTAAGCTGACTCCTTCAGCTAGATGGTTCCCTTCCATTGCCAATATATCTTACATTTGCTCCCATTGGGAGTCACCAAATCTCATTTGTCAGTCCATGCTGACACCATCAGTCAAACTGTCACCACAAAGCTTCACCATCTTGTAAAGCCCAACCTGTCGGTTAATCAATGACAACACCATGTACTACATCGCTCTCGATGCAGCGCAAGATCAACCACATGATCTCAATTCGCAGGCAAGCCCATTCCTGCGACATAATACATCTCAATGTCCATAACTGCCGACTCCGTCAGCGAACCCTAACGCAAAAATGTCACGGCGTAGTAGCAACACGAAAGGCTACTCGTGGTTACTCTGACCACCACTCACTCATCCTGAGTGTACGTATACCGTCAAAATCAAGTGGTGTAACTGGAACACATTGAATACCAGCCCAGCAGTGATCACACATCTCAAAACTAGGGTTCCACTAGCCAACCATGGCTAAGAGCACCTGCCCATACAATCACTGAACCCGACAAAATCGCTCTGCACAGCGCACAGTATCCAATGTCCAGTCCACAGTCACAACCAACAATGATATCGGAACCAAGCCGATCACCAACACGTTAAATCACACACCACGGTACACCCCATGTACCGCCATTAGGCATCACTCAGCCTAATCAGTATCAATCCTTGTACAACGTACCCTGTACGTACATCAATCCATCAATCCACCTACAACCACCCAGGTCATAGCCAAACACGTTCTAGTAACGGAGTACATTTTCCCGACCAACCTGTGACAAAACGAACTCCACCCATCATCTAGTTCCAATTCCGAATCCGAATCCGCAATTTCGTAAGAAATCCCGAATTCGAACCCAACATCATAATTATAATCCATTCCCAAATCCGAATCCGAAATCATTATTCCGTAAGCTAGCATTGGAATAATCATTCCGCACCCAAATCTAGTAATCCATTTTCGAGCTTTGCAATCGAATCCTGAATCGTCACCCAGAAATTCGATTCCAAAACCCAAAATCTCGTTTACGTCCATCAAGACGTAACATAACCGATCCTATCGGTTACCCGCTCAAAACACTCGATTGACTTCATAGGGAAGCCAATCCCAATATCCACACGTCAAAAGTTGACGAAATCCGACCACATCGGAAACCCTACTCACCTGAGTAACAAACCATATGGACTCCACTTCGAAACGAAGTTCGGTCCCGTCGTTTACGACTCGCATACCAAGGTAAGAGTGATAAGCTCACACCCAATCTGGATCATCAAGATCACGACCCAGATCCAACACTACGTCATCCGAAACGTAATACCACGATCCTAGATCGTCATACCGTCCATAGTTAACAACATCACAAATCAGATCCACCTAGGATCCACACATGTCCACATAGCTAACAAACCATCTGAAAGCTGATCGTAGGGTCTTACACCCTCAATGAATCATTCGTCAAATTTCCCCTTAGTGGAAAGATGACCACGCATTTCACCACCAAATCCAAAATCATACACAACTTCTTGTGTCCAATGACCCCAAGCCAAACATGGGTCCACCTACCAATACACGCTCAACGTACTGGTAACAACAATCATGATCTGCCACGGCAGGAAATAGGAAGTCAACCCCAATGACTTCGGAATACCAATCACCAATGTGGAAGCGAGCACCCCTCTCGTCTCCCAATCATAACTCTCCCCGAATCGGGAGTTCCAACCATGTTGGAAACAGACATGCTCCCAATGAGATGTCAAGTCCAACCACTGGACTGCCCATGTCCATACCTCACTTGGACCACCACGTGTCCAAAATCAAATCATCACTCGGACCTCACGTCCGCCAATACTCATGTATGCACACACCCCGATTCCGATCGGATATTTCCACGACACTGCCTGGATGTGCATACCCAACTACCTTCGCCTCACATCTCAACCTTTACAGGTTCAATCCTCAGGTTCCAAGTGATCCACAATCACAAAATCACACGTCAATACCACGAATGGTTTTCCCGACTTTTCCAATTTCAATAATTTCCTTGTATTCTCAGGGGATATAAGCAGTACACAAACTTACCAATCTCGGAGCTGACAACAACTCCACAAATCCACCAATTCTCATGACATAGGGAACATCATCCCTAGATTCCTCAAGTTTCAATCATACCTTTATATCCATTCATCACTTGTCATCATATACCTGTTAGGACTTATCCCAACACATCACGACCTCCACTGGATCCCATCCAGTCCAAGACTCAACCACCACTGAGTCGCAGATACCAATCATCTGTCCATCATGACAGAGTCACACCCCAACTGGTGGCTCATCGTCATCACAATTACTGTCACCAGCACCAGCGCTAGTACCAGCACCAACGCACCATCATCAACACTAGTATCAGCACACAGGCATCCATACCAGTATTGGCATAAAGGTATCACCATACCAACATCCATACATAGCACACGAACATCCACACTAGCACGCGAACACCCACGCTAGCACACTGTGTGCAAAGTTGTTACCCTGGATCTCCGTTCATTACGAACGACGATCCCGTAACACCACTCGTACCCCACGACTATGGGTACCTCCAATTTGACCACTGGCACATCAGGATAATGGACGTTCCCTGAACATCCCCTGATCCTCAAGTGTGAAAGCCACACAAAATACCCTCGATAGTCAGTCATCTCGACACAACTGTCGACCAACAGTCATCGTTGTCAAGATCCGTATCCACACATCATACTAACATTCGATCCAAACTAGGATTCCATATTTCCTAATATCCGTATCCGTAGATCGAAACCCATAAGACTCACTAGAGTCATCCACATGGTCATCCACGACCTCAGCCGCACGTCGCAGCACAAATCCTTAATTAAAGTTCACTTTTCCGGTCCATCAATATAAATTAGGGTTCCAAAATCACACCCTAGGGTTCCACCGAACCCAACTGCCCTTTTGCAGTAAAATCCACAACCTGACCGACCCCGCGGTTCCGACATCGCAGAGACGTCAAATCCAATCCAACGTGGGTTCCATCGTGGGTTCCACCACGAAGGTCATCGGCTAACTCCGATGCACCAACACCCCGTACACTAGCCAACACTACCAGGGTCCAAAACTTAGACCAATACTCAACTGAGTTTCGTACTTCCAAAACATTATTCACATGGGGTTCCCTGAACCCAGTTGTGCCCAGTAGCACAACAATCCATCATCACGTGACCGAACCGACGGTCCCGCATTACCAGTTAATCGTATTCAACCCCACTTGGGTTGAATCGCATCTAGGCACGGCGTATCGGGCCAAATACACCCAATCCACCATACAAACCCAAAACTATCTATCAGGTTGACAACGGAACAGCAGCCCAAAGAGACATCACACCCTCGTCCTTCGCGCACAAAAGAGCAAAACCTGCTCTGATACCACTTGACACGACCCATCCCAATCCCCCCGGGATTACCATGGAATGTGACGTGCTCCCGTCTGACAAGAGGCGTCAGACAAGGGATAACCGATTCCCATTGCCCAAACGGGCTTCCAGAGTGCGTAAGGATCGATGGAGGAGGTGTGCGATGCTCAAGTCTCTGCTGCAGTCGTATCCGGAATCAACCTGAAGGGCATTGAAAACAAAAGCTGTGAGTGGATGAAAATAAACAAGTCTGCTTAAACCATTTATAAGACATTTATGCCCCTCAGTAAAATCATATGCATGCACCAAAACCAATAATCCCATATTTATTTAGAAATAACCATTAGGGACTTAGCCCGGAAACCAAAGCATAGTTTCAATTTCCAAAAGTAAATTCAATCAGTTATTTCAGAAATCCAGTAATATGAACCATAAGGCATATAAACCATAATCATTATTTTAGCCACTGCACTATACACTCCAATCCGACATCCCTGATGTCTGACGTCCCTGACGTCAATAAGGTCACAATCACAAGGCTACGCGTGCCACTCGGGTCTCAATTTCCGAGTTCAATCCCCGAACCCCGTTCGGGTACAGCATCCCCGATGCTTAGCGTCATAGACGCTGGACGTACTAGACGTCCGTGACCTCTCCGGGGTACCTCGCCGGAGGAGACAATATAATATGGAAGGATCTATACAGTGCAGTACTAAATACATTTTATCGATCTCCACATGCAAAACATATAGGTATACATAGGTAAAATCCGAACCGATCGTTACATTTCATCAAACGGGTCTCATGCCCAAAACCGTGAAACGTGCCATGACCGAAACATCATCAAAACCATTTATAGATTCCAGCATGTGAACATATATAAAATGTAAACCAGGAAACATTTATTCAATTCCATTTAGGGTCCCCGACCCGCAATCACATGTAGAAATCAACTGGGCCCCTGGCCCGATTTCACAAGTTAACTGGGCCCCTGGCCCGATTTCATAGTTCAACTGGGCCCCTGGCCCGATTTTACATTATTCAAGTTCGTAACCGTTTCATGAAATCATATCCAACCACATTTATGGAAATCGGTGCAAATCCAGAAACCTCGGTTTTCGTGCAAATACGTAATTTACCTCGAAATACGTGAAATCATTTAAAATTCACTGATATCCAAAGTAAATCATTTAATCATAATTATAACAATCATAAAACAGTTATGCATGCATCGAATTTATGAAACCAATGTCCACTCACAGACCGTTTAACCGAGCGCCTCGATACGCGTGCCATAGGTCTTCCCGGGCCACACCACCAACACCGGGACTCCCAATCCTGTTCAAATCACATTAGAGGATCACTAACCTCATCATTAACATCCTATTCAAGTCCCGTAATTTTCCCGAATATTTAAGTATTTTTAAACTCGATTTAAAACCTTCGGACATCCCGAACAATATCGAGACGGTGTCCGATCGACACGAAACCAATCCCAAAATGTTCGTTACATTGTATAGGACAAAAGTCATGTTGATCATACCTCGGGATTCGCACTCACGCGCCCCCACGCGCCATCGCAAGCGGCTGCGCGTGGAAGCCACGCGCCAGCTACAGTACCCGCACAGTCATCCCTCTCACCCGTTTGTCTGTAAAACGGGTTAAAAAACCCGCGAACAGACCCGGTCCAATTACACCCAATTCGACATCAAATCCATCCGTTCTTTCAACTGATCCCTTGTAATCAATCACCATTTAAGTTCTGTAAATTGAATTACACAATTTAGGGTCCAAATCCTCACGACTCTCGATCGATTCTTGACGGGTTTCCAATTCGGGTTCACCGATTCCGTCCCTGATTTCCAAATTAATTCATAGAGTAAGCATCGTGAGAGTGTAAGGGATGTTTCTGCACAATCAATTTGATGAATTCACACCTCTAACCTGTTGAACTCAAGCTCGAAATGAAGCTGCCATGGAAGCTCCGTTCTCCTTCAATCCGACACGGTTTCCCGTCGTTCTTGCGGCAAAACTGATCGTTTTGATCCCAGAAGTCGAACTGAATCAACAATTTCAATCCTCACGGCTCAAATCATCCATTTCGAATTTCCCTCCCAAAAACTAAATTTTCGATTTCTCAGTCTCCCTCACTCAGTCACTCCCCCGTGTAATCCCAGGCTGAAACAAATTCAATCCTCTCCAATTTTCGTTCACAAATTCAGTGGATAGGGAGGGGATTAAGGGTAGAAGAAATTTGAAGTTTTGGTGTACACGGTTAAGGACTGATCAGAAATAGAAGGGAGGAATGAGATGGACGGCTGTGATGCAATCTGGGGAGTTAGATGGATGGTTCAGATCAAAAGCAGGGATTTAATTCTAAATAATTACATAGTGGAACTTTTAGTATATAGTTTATGATTAGTGGATCAAGATCCAATCTAGCCGTCGGATGAGTGACACTTGTCACTCATCCAAGTGTCCTCCAACCACCATTTCAGAATAAAATAATCCATACAGTTACCGAGACGTAACTTCCCCGATTTCACGTTCCAGACCATAACTTCCTCGTACGAAGTCCGATTTCGGCGTGCCGCCTGTCGTTGGATTCGCATCGACGATACCTACGTAACGGTCCTTGGCCCTCGACCATCGGACATCCCGGTCGAAAAGTCAACATTCACCCTTATATCGTCCAAATTACGAAAATGCCCCTGGACTTCCGTACATCATAACTTTCACCACGAACGTCGGAACCGAACGTGCCACCTGTCTATGAACTCGTGACGTCCCGAACTACGTCACGGTCATCGGTCAAAGTCCATTTGACCATCCGAATTAAAAGTCAACGTTTTGCCCACGCCTAGGGGCACAACGGTCATTTTGCACAATTCGTCCGAAATCGCTCAACTAATCCCAGATTAGTAATCACAATTAAATATTATTAAATCCCGATATTCGGGACGGGTCGTTACATGGTAGGTGTGGAATTGGCAGAATAAAGTGGCCCATGATTTGCAGGTTAATAGTGCGGAGATGGTTTATGAGACAACGATGACTTCATTTTTGAAGTTTAGTGAGCTTTCACATGTTCTTTTGCAGGCTCCCTTAAGGCGGGTGCCTAGGTGGGCTCGTCCGATATAAGGGGACTTTGAAGCTTAATTGTGACACGGCGGTGTGCAAGGAATCCCTTCAGCGGGGAGTGGGTGAGGTGCTTAAAGACTCGACTGGTGTTCTAGTGCCTGTCTTTTCCAATTTAAGACCTCCGGGCGGGTCTATAGTGGCAACTGAGATTGATGCAATTTTGCGAGGGTTGTTGCAGGGTTAGTGGCTAGGGTTACATAATGTGGTGGTGGAGACCAATTGTTTGAAGGTAGTTAGGATCATCAAATCCGCCCACCATCTATGGACACCAGTGAGTCTGATTGCTAAAGAGGTTCTAGCGTTATTACAGGTTCTTCAGATCCCATTGGAGCCTCTTACTTGTGTGCATTAGACTGCGAATCTTGTTACCCATCATTTGGCCCAAGAGGGATGACGTACTCAAGAAAGAACTTGGTGAGGGTCCTATGTTTCCCCCTTGGTTAACACCTTTCTTAGCTAACGATATTGGCGAGTAATTGTCGTTCTCGTTTTGTTTTTGTTTTGGGGTATTTTTTTTCCCTCATTGGATTTCTCCCGGGTTAGCTGGGTTTTATGATGAAAGTTTTAACAAGAATATATGCACTGCATATGGTGCACCCATCTAATGTATTCTTTTCCTACTCATTTCATTAATAAAGAATCTTGTTTGAATAAAAAGAAAAAACAAGTGATTACTTAACATTTCATCATAAAATCTACTTATTATCAATCGTTAATTATTTTGATAAGTAAGTAATATCAAATATCAATCAATTTGTATTACTATGAATTTAAATTATATTTAAACATATTTCAATATATTTGAAATTTTTTATTTTTTAATATGCATGAATGAAATCTTAAAGTGATTGAATGAAATTTTAATATGAATGTTAGAATTTTAGAAATGTGAATGA
This sequence comes from Prinsepia uniflora, assembly GCA_032719365.1. NCBI lineage: Eukaryota > Viridiplantae > Streptophyta > Magnoliopsida > Rosales > Rosaceae > Prinsepia > Prinsepia uniflora. The sequence goes on along the minus strand of CM064872.1, from coordinate 1,986,930 downwards.
TGTTTTCGAAGAGTATTTTTTGTTGAACAATTTGGAATAAAACATTATTCATTCTATTTTCGGAAATCCCAATTGTGTTTAACTTTATATACTTTTAGTGTATGGATTTGAATTCAATGATACCGTATCGCTTCAAATCGTACCCACTCTCAACTTGCAACTTTAAAGCTTCACTATTCAACAATGGTGTGATTGGATATGGAAGGAGAACTGGGACTTAGTTCATTATTTTATAGTAACTTTCATATAGGATTATATGAGAAATACTGAGAATTACCAAGGGAAAAAATTATCTACCAAATGGTTTTAAGATGATATTAGAGTTTGAAGTTCAAACTTTTCATCTACATTTAAAGTTTAAATTTTAAATTGGTTTTTCTATAGTAAGGTTGATGCAAATTCTTATAACATAAAATTGGGGTTTCAATGTTCAATTTATTTTCTTCAAAATTTTGAGTTTGGATTTTGAGTTATAAGAGCATGTCTAGTGGTAAAGTTAAGGATGAGAGGCAAGAAATAAAGTTTTGTCTCTCAAATGACATTGTTCATGCAATTTACTTTTTTTTTTTTTCCGTTGTTTCAATGGAGAGAGGCATACAGGTGGAAATTCAATTTTTTTTTTTTTAAAGATTTACTTAAAGTTGGTATTGTAAACATCTTTTATTATATTTTAACATACTATTTAATTTCATTTTAAAGGGTGATAAATTATGATTAAAGGGTAAGTGCTTATATAAGTAAAAAAAATTAAAAAAAGAAGAAATTCCAATGGAAAATAAGACAAAATGAAAAAGTCTTAACTTTTTTTGAAAAAAAAAAAAATTAAAAACCAACAGCTAGAATTTCAATCTTAAGTGTCGTGTGGCACTTTCTTATAGGCTAGCAAAAGCTACATTGGGCTCCTTCACATGAAAATGGGCTTTTGTTGTCTCCATCTGGGCCCAACCATAGCCCCCATCATGTAGGCAAGGCTGGCCTCATGGCTTGCTGGCTTGCCCAGGCAAGCAATCGCCTAGTCTCGTTTGGGTGGGTTAAAAATAGATTTAGGTGGATTGTGGGCTGGATTTGGACTTGCCCAGTTCAAAAGACAAGCACTAGGCATGCTATGATATTATGAATTAGAAGAAAAAAAATTGAATTTTTTTCATTTTGAGTTAGAATTTTTTATGATAAAATTGACGTGGACTCTCGCAATAGGATACTAAGATTTCAAAGTTCTATTTTTTTCTTATGAGATTTAATTTTGAATTATAAAATTTATATGAACTCTAACTTTTGATATAAAGATTTGGAACTTCTCTATTTTGAGTTTGGTTTATCAATGACAAGGTTGATATGAACTCTTCATAATATAAAACTGGGGCTTTGATTTTTTTTTAATTTCAAATTTGGATTTTGGAATTATACGTTTCATATGGACTATAGCACACATCGTATTAAGGGTTAAAGTTTTTTTTTTTTTTTGATATTCTAAGTTTTGAATTTGGCTTTATTATGGTAACGTGACGTGAAGTCCCATAATACGAGAATGGAGTTTTGAAGTTCTATGTTTTTTTTTCTTTCCAAAATTTCAAAGTTGGATTTTGGAATTAATTATATGTTTATATATAGTAACTCAAGTATTTGATATAATGCATACCAGAAGAAAGAAAAATGCTTATGGGCCTTGCGTACTTCATTAAATCATTATGTATTTTGTGCTAATTTTGAATTTAAATATTTAAAATTAATTATGTTATGATTTTTTATCCGTTGATGTGCATGCATAAATAAAATCTTGAAGTGGATATATAATGAAATGTAATTAACATGAATGTTGCAAAATTTTAAATGGTGACATTTTGGAGGATTTTTTGCTTTGGTAAATAAATTACATAAAAATTTTATGCCCAAATCATTCATATCGATCGAAACAAACCATTATTAATTAATAGTCTTGGGATTAAAATGAATCAATTCAGTTGTTAGAGAATTCAAATATATATATATATGTACCGATCGTATTTATAAATTGTTAATTATTTAAATATGTTTTTGAGTGATATACGCATCAATACGTATATATATTAATTAGGTCCATTGATTTAGGAAATTATGAAACTACCACCCGCGCTGCTAGGTAATGCGAATATTACGCTAGCAATCAAGGATTTGAGATCAGTCGTGTCTTTCCCGTGACCAATGGAACCCGTTGGATTAAAAAACTATTCAACAATTATGAAATGCAACACAGAGATACGAAATCAGCACATTTGTTTTGCGATATAGAGTCGAGATGCTATAGTTATGTGCTTTTAATAGTACAATACATTATGACCCCGATCCAAAGGCACATGGAAATTCGACAGAAAAAGTAGAAAACAAAGGGCTAAAAAAATAGGGGATAATTCACCCATCTTCGACTTTAACCATACTCTCTTTGATTAAGACATAACGGGATCAAATGAGGTAGTTTAAGGAACAAAACATCCAAAATTAATTAAGCCAACATCAAGAAATGCAAAAAAAAACCCATTAATAATGTTGAACTTGAAGTAACAGTTATAAAATCCAAAATTAAAAGTAGATCCTTTAACTCATTAACATATAAGCTCTTATTAATATTCACTTCATTGAATCTTAGGGCGTGGATGGTAGCTTCAAATTGAAGGAAAAAAATCAATTAGAAAAGTGATTGACCAAACCATATGACCAAAATCCACAACCCGCAAGGACAAAAGAATTTCAGAAGCTCTTATTTGTTCATATCTAAGCTAAATTTCTCCTTCAAATCACCAAAAGAAACACCACATAGCAGCCAATTAATCTTTTCCTTTTGAGCCCAAAAAAAAAAAATCTCTTATTTCTGAGCTCAAAATCACAAACAGAGAATGAAATACCCTTCGAGATCAAACGGAAAATGAATAAGTGAAATTCACTTCTCGGCAAATATCTCTCATTTCTTGGTACCCTTGGAGATAAATGCCTATATATATATTTGTAATTCAATTTTGATTTTCTTCTCTCTGCTACCCTTGGCCTTCAACTTCAAGTCCTCTTCTTCAAAACCAAGACAAAGCCCAAACCAGAAAAGCAAACAACACCAGCCCCATATCTTTTTCCTCTTCTTCGGCTTGTTTTTCATCCTAGGGTTAAATTCAAATTCTTATGTAGTTTGTTCTAAACTTTCTATATGTTGTTCTTCTATTCACTTGTTCGACAGTTATCTTGGAGTCATTCCGAAGAAATTTCCAGCTAGTGATTAAGCTTTTGTGGCTTTTCCTAAGTACTCATTCTAAATGCCTTCCCACCATAGGTTTTCTTGTTAATTTTGTATTGTCGTTCGTAGTTGTACCATAGATTTTGTAGAACATATTTTGTAAACCAGACTCCCATCCTTTAAACATTTTATTCTTGTTTATGTTGGTATGTTATTCTAAATCCATAGCGTTTATTTTTATTTATCTTGGTTTGATTTCGAATTTGACAGGCTGAAATGGCTAAACACGATGAGAAGGAAACAAGGAAACTACAGGATGGCTTGCAGTCTTTGCAGTTGAGGCTTGCTGCAAGAGAACACATCTACAGAAATCTACAAGAAAAAGTAATTTATTCTCAAGACAGCACAAAGGGACTACTTTTCTGTCACCCAACCTTATGAAACGGAGATTAATTGATCTTCCTGCTAGGTGGTTTTTATATGCTTACTCATATCTAAACAACTGAATTTTAGGTTTGAGACCATGAGAACCAATTGGCAAAGGAAAGGAAGACCTTACACTTACTCTTTTTTCTCTTTTATGTATCTTGTAGCTTTGCACTTTGATGGTCCAAGGAGAAGGTTTACACTTATACTTGTACTCAATGTTAAGATAATTAGATTGCATTAGACTTATATTTATATAGGATACTAATCCAAACAACCTCCACATATCATAATAACTCTATTACAGATGGGTTGTATCTAATCTAACAATAATACCTAAGTTTGTTTAGAACTAATCCAACAATAATAACTCTATTACACTTATATTTATATAGGATAATTACATTGCCTTACACTTATATTACAGCTAGCCTATAGCTAATCTAACAACAATAATGCTCATATTCATATTCATCATATTCATATTGTTCTTTGAGTAAATATGCCCTTATTCTATGAGTATTCAAATAACTATTTACCACATTTATGAGATTGACTGTGCAAGCTAATGAGTAAACAAAATTTGGGGGAAGATCAGCACATAATTTTACTCATATAAGCCCATAATTTTTCACATATTTTTGTCTGTTTTCTTGTGCTAAAATCAAGCAAACTCAATATCATTTATAGTGAACACACAACGCTATAAGAACACACAATGCTATAAGAGCACACAATGCCTCTATAGTGTACAAATTCATTTATACTAAAGAGAAAAACGTTTCAAGTATTGTGTAGTTTAGAAGTTTACCTTTCTTGGAAGACTGCCTTGAGCTTTGACCCGAAAATCTTCTCCTACCTACCAATCTAGGCCTGCACCTCCTCGGAAACGAGCCTTTCTTTTTAAGCTGTTGGTGCTTGGCTTCTACAAGAGGATATTTAAGTAAATCAATTAGTCTAGTATAGCATATGATAAGCTTCTAAGTAAATCAAATACCAAATACATAAACTAATTAAGATTAACCCAAACAACATGGATAAACAATATTAATAATGGTACTAACAACAGTGGAGTATTTTATAAAGGGAACATGCAAAGATGTTGGACTTGTATTTGTTCAAATCTAAGGTTGTTGGAACAGGGAAAATATGGTTAAGCGAGGGAATGCAATTACTGTGATTAGTAATATATATTATGTCATTAATTAATATATCTATATGTAGATCGATCACTACCAAGAGTCTATATATAAGAGAATACCACAGTAATAAGGTTATGCGCGGGAATGCAACCAGCACTATCCCTTCAAGTTCAAACCCTTGGTAAACTTCACAGGCATAATTCGACTCAGCCAAAATTCGGGACCAACAAGACTTTGCGCCAAAATTGAAGTTCCTTGAATAACCCTCCGACCCAACGGTTCTCCTCACACATTACATCTCTCCCAAAGGCAGAAAATAAAGAAATCAACTATGCAGGTGAAAACTTTCTTGTTATGGACTATGATTTATCAAATTCTACCCACCCTATACAACACATAATCGTTTTTACATCAATGTGATTATACATTTTAAATTTACTCTTCTCAATTTCCAATAATATCAGCTTAAATGCTTATTGTTTAGGGGTTCTCTCTTGAGTTTTTGACAGCCTAAGCTCCACTAACACCTCCAAAGAGACATTCTAGAACCCTAAACTAGGGACCTATCAACCTTGTATAACTCATATCATAATATGTCTTGTCTTTCTAAACCATAAAAACCTCAAACACGATTTATATTTCAAAAGAAGGAAGATACTTTTGGGAAGCTACTTCTGGAGTTCTAGTCAGCACTAGAAAGAAGATCTAATTGAATTAAGTGCAGTTAAAATGAATCCAAGATTGAGACGCACACAGCAAACGGATCGCCTTGGTCCAATCGAGATCAGGTTGAAACAATTACAATTCAATTTCAGGCAATGATCTAACAATCTGGAACTACCAAAACAAATCGACAAACAATGCAAAAATTGACTGAATCATGAGCCAGAATTTGATTCCAAAAACAGAGTGCATGAATGCAGGAATTCAATAGAAACTTAACTGAGAAAATTTGATCTGAAAAATTGAAAGGATGAGAGATGAACCTTCTTGCGGAGACCACAGGTTCTTGGCTTTTGGCCATCGAAAGGCTTAGTCTCGACCCGTTTACTCGGAATGGAAGAGGGATGTGACACCGCCCGAAGAGTGCTTCACTAGCTTAAAGGACGGAACTCCAACACACTTATTGAGCTAGCCGATCGTATATTGGGGTGCTCCCCGCAGGTTGTTGGAACAACGCGAGCCAGGCCTCGATTCAGATTTCTCTCTGGAGTACAAAATGTAAGATGGAGGATGCTGAGCTTTGGAAACTTCTCTGTGGAGCGAGATTGGAATTGAGAGGGTAGGCTTAGGGAAGCTTCTCTCTGGAGTGAAGATGAAGGTGCGCGTTGCACAGAGAGATGGAGATGTTTCGCGCAAGGCAAAATTTGTCCCCAATAAAACCCTAAAACAACGTCATTTCAACATTTTTTTAATACATGTGCAGGCAAACTCTAATTTTGCCAGGAGAGGTTCGAAATTTTCAGCGGGAATTAACCTTGCTCTGTTTTTTCCGGAATAAATTGTGAGTATATAATTAACCCTAAAATTATTTTTTGGGAAAAAACTTCGCGAGGAAATAATTTGCCGCCATAGACCCATTATTTGTCGCCTAAACTATAGCTTAAAAACTGAAATCACCAATTGAACTTTTTTTGGCAAATTATGAATTTTATCATGATAGTGTCTCTCTCGGGACAAATTTGTGCTTTGCCGCGAAAGCTATCAATTCATATAGTGTATATTGCATGGTTTGTGGCTTGTAAGAGCAGTATAGTCATATATATTGTAGGCATGCATATTAATTTAGGACTAGGAGGGAATATTGGGGGTGCACCAGTGCAGCTACGTAGCTAGCTAGGTAGCTGTCGACTTCTCAGTTCTGAGGTTTGTGACTAGAATTATATTAAATAAGAATCGATCACGGGAGTCCTGCTTGCCTGCCTCCATGCCTTCACAAGTTCACAGTACAATATATATATATCGGCCCAGCTTATAATTAACTTGCACCTACTGCTTTCTAATGCTAACTGGTAGCTGGTTAATTATATTAACTTATCATGCAGCAAGCAAACAAACAAATCAATCAAGCAATTCCATGCATCAATATCAATATTTATTTATTATAAATCAACGGTAATGTATTAATTTAGATGAGTAGTAACCAAATACAAAAATGTTGCTTTTCCACAGAAATATTGAAAGTTAAATTTATGAAAATATCGATGAATAATTTAATAACGATGTCGTTTACGCTTAATAAAAAATTGTTGAAAATTTGGTCCAAAAATTGAAATTTTTTGAATGAAATCCTGGAAAAAAACTTAAGCATTTAATAATACTTAGATTAAACTTATACGAATATATAGCATGAAAATTAATGTACATTAATTCCCTACTATTTTTATATCAAAATTTCAAAATATAAAGATATTACGAATATGATAGATAGTTTGATCGATCTGTGGTAGTAACACGGACACAAACTCGAAGTACCATATATATATATACTCTTGTTAGAGAAAGGGATACTAATTAAGGTGGACCCATCTCATAACTACTGATTTTTTTGTTTTTAATTTTAATATTTTGTGAATTTTTTCTTATACATTTACTATTCATTTCTTCTTATACATTTACTATTCTTTTTCCGATCTGGCTTATTTTAATATTTTATCTCTGCAAAAGGTTATAAAGTAATATAAGGAATTGAATACTTTATATTAGAAACTTTAGATAATTAGGATAATATTTGCATTTAATTCTAGTGATACTTTCATGCACGTATTAACTTCTTGATTTATGAAATTTTTTTTGTATATATATATTATAATTGGAACTGTATATTCGTTATTTAAATCATTATTTGAAGATCATTATACGTGAAAATTCAACTAAATTGAAGATCATTTAGTCATTTGTATGTATTAACTAAATTGACGGTTTTCCTTGAGAATCTTAATTGTAATCAAAATCATTGATTTATTTATATATATGTATAAATTACTAAACTTCCTCCAATTATTTGTTGATTTTTTCACAGGAATGATCTTGAAAATGATGAGGACTTTGTGGGTAGAGGCAAGCCGCACCCGGGTGGAAATTCAATGCATTTTTTGAACTTTTGATTCAATTGATATTCAAATGATTGAATTTCAAAAATTTGACCGTTTAGTTTGCAATCTTAGATGCATAGACCTCGTACGTAAAAACTTGTGAGGTTTTGAGGATTTAAAGCCGTCCAATTGTCGAAAAAGATTTTGAAACCGTCGAATCGTTGCGTACTGTTACCTTATTTCCGAATTTCTAAATTGGCTAATTTTTCTCGTAGGTGATCTAGGAGTATGGGCAATAACATGAGATGGTTAGATCGGCCAAAATTGTTTTTTTAATTATTGAAAATCGTAAATGAAGCTTGTTCATCAAAGCGGTTGAACACTTTATGGAAATTCCATGCATTTTTTGAACTTTTGATTCAATTGATATTCAAACAATTGAATTTCAAAGATCTGATCGTTTAGTTTGCGGTCTTAGATGTACAAACCTCACACGTCAAAAATCGTGAGGTTTTGATGATTTAAAGTCGTCTAATCGTCAAAACAGATTTTGAACCGTCGAATCATTGAGTACCGTTACTTTATCTCAGAATTTCCAAATTGGCTAATTTTTCTCGTAGGTGTTATAGGAGTCTAGGCAATAAAATGAGACGGTTAGATTGACCTAATTCATTTTTTAAATTATTGAAAATCGTAAATGAAGCTTGTTCATTAAAGTGGATGAATTGATATTCAAACAAGTGAATTTCAAAGATCTTTTGTGGTCTCAAGTGCGTAGACCTTGCACATTGCAAATTGTGAGGTTTTGAGAATTTAAAGTCGTCCGATCGTCGAACTAGATTTTGAAATCATCGGATCGTTGTGTATCATTCCCTTATCTCAAAAATGTTTAAATTGGTAATTTTTCATATAGATAATCTATGAGTATGCATGGGAAATAAAATGGGACGATTAGATCAGCTGAAGTGAACTAGACTTAAGTTTATGAACTAGAGAGGAAATAGGAAGAAAATATGTTAAGGTGAATTACATGAAATAGACTTTGCCTGGTGAGTTTTTTATTTGGCGCCAAACAAGCACTTACATACGCCAATTTTTAGCCCAACGAACGTTTGTGGTCCAATTTGCTAATACTTTTCCGTTCGACGGGCAAATATAGCTTTAGTGATAATTTTCTGTTCATTGGGCAAAATTTTGTCGAGCGAGTACCTTTTTCTTGTAGTGGACCCTGAAAGGGAATTAGACCTACATTTATGAAAATCTCTCGATATATTAATTTCGATTATGCTATAGGCACATAAAAATCATTATGGCAGCAAAAGGAAATACAACTAATAGAAAGAAATATCATCCAATTTGCTAATACTACACTGGACATCAACTGTACTCGCTAGCTAGGGTTAGGGTTAGGGTTCCAAATTAACAATATGAATGGATCATCAATAATTAAGTTGGAGGAGGCAGAGTTACACAGGGACATAGACGAATAATATAATTGAAGTTGGAAGTCGCACTGGTTGGTTGGTCTTTTAACTGACCGGATGGATCCAACAACATTCATTAAGGAAAATGCCATATGTGTCAGAAAGTCAATCCAAGGTCAGGGTCTGGCTCATGTCTGGTCTGGTCAGACGGTCAAACACTTGACTCCATCTTGATTAAATACTTGATTCATTTTTTTTATCAGAAAATGCTTAATTCATTAAGGATCCATATATCCATCCATCGACCTGCTTCTGGCCACCCGAAATAAATGGATGGTTGGATGGAAGGATAAATCAAACGGTGCCTGTGGAGTGTGGACCCTTTCATGTATTGTTGACTGTGATGATAATTCATAACCTGTGAAGTCACCTCCCTCCCGGCCCTAAGCTAGCTCCTCCATCTTTTAATTTATTATTCTTGTTTGGGTTGCGATTTTGTTTGTTTGTGATTGTGCAAATTAAATATATGTAAGCAAGCATGACCGATCCATGGAGTGGTAGCTATAGCCAGTATGTTATGAAATGACAATTGATATAGATATGTAATGGATCTCACCCGACACTCACCCAAATTAATCTCAGTAATATATATCATTATCGATTACCGCAGAAAATTAATGCAGTCATCGTCCAATTGCGCGGTGGCGGTGGCGGTGCATATGTACATCCACTCAGATATATATTCAGTCCATTAATAGTCGGCAGATTATATATTTTCCTTTTTTTTTTCAGATATATACAAAATGTTTCTTTTGCTCTGCTGAAATGTGTCGCGTATAACAAATTAATAGCAATCATGACAAGATATGGAATCAAATTAGTTTGTAGTTTTGTACCTACTGATGAGATGATTTTATAACTGACAAGTCCTTTTGTTTTGTGCTGTGTGTTGTGTTCCATTCATCTCTATTCTTTTCCATAATTCTCCTAGCTAGATAGCAGCTCCGAGAGACCAATGACCATACGTTATATCAATATGACAATATATACAGTTATTTGCATTATATATATATATATAAATGAAATCAACGGTACGTCTGGGAATGGTACCTGGTGTGGTCTTGTTAATTGGTGGGGTTTCAGTTTGAGCGGTGCGGTCATGGATTGTGATTTGTGATAGCTCACATTCACAGACTCGCAGTTAGTTGTGCATATATTGCATATATATATGGTCTTCGCCTATTAGGAGACCACCAGAGACTTTCCCATATATATTAAGTGCCCGCCATTATGACATTACCAAACTTCACCGATGAATGATGGATGATGGGTGATGTCATGATGATGGATATGATTATATGAACATCATCATTCATTCTTCATTCTTCCGATCGCCGCCTTATAATATTTTAATTACGCACGTACACTCACGCTACTGTATATATATGCCTCTATATATTCCATGCTCTTACTGTCTACTCTATCTTACACTTTCTTTTTCAAACCCTAAAACTAAATTACAGCAAATTAAGATTCTCTAAGCATACCTAATTTATTCTGCCTTACACGGGCTTTCCGGAATAATTTTAGATAGTATCCTATATTTGTATTAGCACGTACTGGTAATTAACAAAAACTAATTCTTATATATGGTCAATGTACTATTAATTTGATAATTTATTTTATATATATAAATTATGATTAAACAATGATTTCTAATTTCGTTGAATTTTTTTTATAAACAATCTTAAAATAATAATTTAAAAATAGAACGATTCTAATTATGACATGCATCACAATAACTTGCTTGTAAATTTCTTCTTCTTTTTTAAAGGAGGTTTCCAGGTATAACACATGCATCTATTTTCCTATATATATGTATATATATAAATTCAGGTTGTGATGGAAGCAGCTGCTCTATGATGATGAAACTTGAGCATGGATGCAACGTCATGCATGCTAAAAATATGCATGACATACATGTTACATGTGAAAGGTCTGGCATTATGTTAGTTAAAATTTTGTGTACTTGTAAACTTTAGAATGATATATTATTTTATAACTTGCAACTAATAATTATATATATGTATATATATATATATGCATGAATCATGATGCAGCCGTGGCCATATTAGATGGATGATATATATGGTCGGTGGTGGGCAAGGCCAGCTTTCCCAGCCCCACAGGGGCACAGGGCCGAACCCCAACTTGTGCGATCCATCCATGCGAATAGGAATTTTGGGAGTTCATGACTTGCTACGTCAAGAAATCAAGATCAACTTGTGGTTAATTCTGTCACTTATCCTACAGATGAGTCTTAGTCTGACTCCCATCCAAATAAGCGGGTTGACAACCGCCAAACTGGTCCAAGCCACGAGATGCCTGTGGCCGAACTGGCCTGTGTGCCAAAAATTAATAATGTGCGTATCCTCTTCTTCCAGAAGTAACCCAGCCCTAGCGGCGGGTCCATATGATTGTTCTTATTATCTACCCAGGTGGCCCCCCATAACCTTACTATCAAAAGCATGCATCAGCTACCCGCTAGCGCAGGGCTAGCTACCTACGGCGCATGATCCAATTTGTGAAAAGTGAAAAGCAAACGACCACGTACTTTCTTATTCTCTTATTAATTTGCTCTTTAAATTAGTATTCTATTCCTCCATATCATTTACTAAAGTAGGAGTAAAGTAATTATGCGGAGTAATAGATTCACTTTCTCCTTCTATTTATTACTCCTCTTTAAACAGATGGAATTTGTAAAATATTACAAGGCTAGAATCATGTACATAATACTAGAGTTGCATTATCTTAATAGTGTTATTTTATTACATAAAATTTTATCACATTCAATGACACATTTGATGTAACATTTTATTTACTATATAAAATAAATACAAAATAATTTAATAAAATTTAATTATATTATATTCTAACACTTGAATTAAATAAATTATCATACGGGGTAATACACAACCATGATATATTTGTACTCCATGTCTGCATCAGCGCACCACCTGCCTTACCATATGTATCGATGACTCTCGTACGATTCAATCCATTTTCTATATATTACATATTTGTACTGATCAGCTCACGGCCTCCACCTCCATCTATATATTGCATATGCTTATGAACTGTTTCAGTCGACTATCACGATATCAATCGAGCTAGCTAGTTGCATATATGCATGAGAAAGCCCAGAGTATCAATAAGACACACTACACCAAATTTAGCTTTAGACAACACTATATAAACAACAAAATTTATAAACTGTTCTCTACACTAGTTTAGATAGTTTTATAATTAATGTTGTTTAATGTATAATATAACATTAGTAGTCAGATATATATACTGCTGTCTTTACCCCGTAATTATTTAACAACAGCAAAAATTTATTGTTGTCTTTAATTACCCCCATTTAACACCAGTAAAAAAACCACCGTTCTCTAAGATAATTGAAAACTTGAAATGCTTTACAAATTGTAAAAGCGGCAACTCATATGCCAAAAGCACACGAGCCATTCTTCAAAGAAAGAGAAACTTTAGGCGAATATACAACCGATTTTTTCTGTTGTCTGAACAAAATTAAATTTGTAGATTTCCAATGCAAAACTCATTTTTTCTTGGCTGTTAATTGGATCCAACGTAATTACACCAAGGATACTAGTTGGCATATATTATTGAAAAACTATTATTCGTTTGGGAATTGGTGTTTCCGTCGATAATGGCATATTGGCATATAAAGGTAGTACTTTTTTTTTTCCCTGAAAATAAAGGTAGTACTTAAAAGCACGTCAATATTAAAGGAATAGAGAATGAAATAATTTGTTAAATAAATCAAGGAAAAGGTGAATGGTGTAGAATAAATTATTAAGTAGTGGGCAGCTAGGGCTTTCTAGGGCTAGCTAGGCAGCGCTACAACTTTCCAGACAACGTTTCAAACATAAACAGAATGTAAGATATATTACTAATTTATTTGTATCAAATTATAAATCCGAGTAGGAGTAGGGGGCCAGCCAAATGGTCGGTCCACCCCCTGAAAATGACAATTTCATATATAGAGTAATAAAAATTAGGTTAATTAAGTATGAATTAATTTCGTACAAAGTCAATGTTGATCGGCTTGGTGAATGGTGATGCATATGATATCGGAAGTGGGTGAAAATTATAAGCCTAACTTCATCATTTTTGTTAAAGTTAGCCCATCGCCCACCTGCAACATATTCACACCCAATTACATTACATCACCCAAGTGTTAACCAAATCTTTTTTAGCTATAAATCTGGATTTAGTTAGTTGGAATAACAGGACTCATATATATATATATATATATATATATATTACACAGTTTTTTTTAATTCAAAGAGAACTTCATTACTAAGGAGAATAAGAAGAATATATATATATATATATATATATATATATATATCACACTGTTTAATTTGCTGATTATTCTTGTTGATTATATACGTAGGGTTTTCAGCGGCCAGTGCCTTCAATTATTAATTACTTGATATACTCTTTTTTAAGGACAATATTTAACTCCTTACTAATAAGAAATGAGATTCATCATTAACTCCATTTATTTGATGACACCATAGATTTGTTATCATAAATATTAGAATTAAAAAACAAAAATATGGAGATTTCAAGTAGGTGATTAAGCAACATATTTAATAGAGAATTAATTATAAATTAATCCAATTTTAAGATATAACATCTAAATTACTCCATTTACTAATTTACCATATTCTTTTACATTGGGTATAATATACCTATGCCCACATAGAGATAGAAACAATTTCTCAGGTAAATATACTTCAAAATTACTAGTCTTACCATGAGATATTATATGTATTTTTCTAAAAATAATAATAATACATACGTTAAATAGCATGCTTGTATTTTTGGTAAAAAATAACAGACTAAAATAAGTGATTCGGATGATTGATTCAAACGCTATGCCTAGGGGATATGGATAGAGAAAGACGAAAAAATCGAACGCTAGAAATAGGCCAATTCAGCAGTTTTTTTGTTCAATTTCTCGTGAAACCAAATTTCAATTGAAATTAAATCTTTAGGATAAATCAATGCAATTTAAGAGGATTATTGTGTGATATTTTGAATTCTCATTACTAGTGGAATCGAAATGATCTCTGGATATCAAATTCTACTAATTCACCTGCCATTACTTCATCATGACCATAAATATATACGAGTAATGATGTCGCCTACTTGAAGTGCAGTACCGGTGTTTAAAACTTTTACTTCTCTGTTATATTGCTTAATACGCTCGCGGATAATACGAATAATTCCGACAACTAATTTAGGAGAAAAAGAGGCATTCACCTATTACATGTTGGGATGTGAGGAAAATTGTCCCACATCGGAAAAGTATTGTTCACAATTTGTGTTAATATAGGCTTGGGCTACTCCCCCATCGCCAATTGTTTTTGGAGTGGAATCTCAATTTCTACATGGTATCTGAGCGGGTTGTCCTACGTGTGAATGTCCATGGTTGGCTACACGTGCCACACGCACCCATTTGTTGTTATGCACGTGTAGGCCTTTGGTTTGCCTCACATGAAGGGATGTGTTGGGATGTGAGGAAAATTATTCTACATCGAAAAACCGAAAATCCTGGTTGGGGGTGTGTAAGACCGAAAATCATATTGATTGCAGCTTTCTCCAAACCTCCGGGAAAAAGTATGAAAAAAATGGCTCGAATGGTACAATCCCTCCATCATTGAACAACAGTCCAAAAATTACGAGATTCTATATTTATTGTAATAGACTAATTTATAACTTGTACACTTATAATAAAAAGATCTATTACATTTATCAATAAATTTTTAAATTTAAATAATAAAAGTAATATTATAGTTAAGAAAAGCGAAGGCTGTCCGCCGCTGTCGTGATCATTGAAAATTCTCCTAATTTCTTGTTGGGTATCTGTAATATATATATGCCACGTCCCCCTCTAGCTTACAAATTATATATATATATATATATATATATATATATATATATATGGCGTATTCATTGCATTAGCCTTTCTCGGTGAAGAGTCAAGTGAAGTGATATGATATTTCTGGAAGGCAGCTTCATGTAAAATTGTTATTTTGTATAATTTCAACCCATTTGAGACTTGTAACAAAAGGACAAAACTAGGCGACGCCATCACTCGCATTCCAGACGATATCTTCCAAACAATTCATGACTCCAGTTTCTTTATTTCTTCACGCGTTTATATTCATTTTATGTGTCTACTGCTCCTAATTACTGTCTAGCAAGAAATCGATGTATGTAATTAGTAATATATATTATATCATTAACTGATATATCTATATATAGATTGATCACTACGAAGAGTCTGTATATAAGAGAAGACCACAGTAATAAGGTTAAGCGCGCTAATTCATTATCAGCCCATTATGATCTTTTTCTTGGATTCCTCCGGACCCATTTTGATGTATTTAGTCCTCTAATACGACGCGGTCTGGCTTTTTCATAGCAAACCAAAATACAAAAACCAAATAATTTTATTTACCAAGCTAGTACGTACGATGACGATGACATGATATTGGATCAGGAAAAGTCATCATCATGCGAGCTAGCTAGTGTACTGGTGATTAATTTTAGTGAATCAAAAGTTCCCAACAAAGATTGTATATATATATATATATGGTGATCATGTTCAGAGAATTATATAAATCCGAATGGATCGATGATTAATTAATTTATAATAGATTCAAATTAAGTATGAAAAAAAAAAATTCAAATTTTGTCAAATCAAAAAATAGAAAAAAAAAATCATAAAAGAAAACATATTTTATGTTCTCTACTATATTTTACTATTATTAGAATGCTGGGAAATTTACCAACATACTGTACATATATATCATGTGTACTTACCACTACAGAAAACAGTACTAACGGACTAACCCAACAAAATTTTGCCCTATGAATAAATAATTTGTCACTAAATATAACTTTGCCCTTCCAACTTGCGTATTGGTCGGGCAAAGTCTTATCTCTTGTAGTGATATACGTATCAATAGACTATTATATATTGTTCTCTTTAATATATTTTATCTGTATGATCAATTAGATTTCAGTTTTTCAATTAATACGCGGAATATTATTTAGTTTTTTTTTTAGTATTCATATTTTATAAAGTTATTAATTGTTTTATATACATATATATATATATATATGTTTGTCCTCATAACTATGAACTGGTCTGTGTTTTAAAATTTAGTCATTAAGGGCATCTTTAATAGCACTTGGGTTTTTATTTTAATTAGTTATATATTAAGATAAGTTAAAATGACAGATGAAAAAGAGTGGGAAAATGATATAGCGATCGAAAAAATGAAGAATGTACAAATGCAAAAAGCAGAATACACATAATGAAAACTAAAAATTAAAACATATATATGTTAAGCAGAATACACATAAAGAAGTTCACTCAAACTCGATGAATATATACTTAAGGTGCATAAAAGAATAGAAGTCGGTATTATTGAGTGAATTGTATAGAAGATATAAGTTAATTAATAATTATGTTTAATTAAAATCAAAAGAGAGAGAAAACGAAACTTACTTTATGTCATAATCAGATATAAAGAAAAGAAGTTGGTCACGGGTTTCTCTTGACTCACAGTACTCCCACATATATATATATATCACATATGCACAGTATATATGTCTTCAAGTCCATATAAAAAATCATACATAACGGCGCATCATGCATGCCATCATGCATGCATGCATGTCATCATGCATGCATGCATGCCATCATGCATGCATGCATGCCATCATGCATGCATGCATGCGTTGCCCCTAGCTCTCAACCCCCACACCGGCCGGCCATCACCACCTTCCAAATTACTGTCATACAACTTGGATGCATAATGCGAATTACTTTATTATCCTTGTTTTGTTTTGTTTTTTCCGCACATAATTGAAATTTCGTATATATGCTTCCAACATAAAAATCAAGAAATATTCAGTAATTATTATCAACATGTATCTATTAGGTCAAGAGCAAGAAAAAATATCAAGAAAAGAGAAAATCGACTGCGGCCGAATAAGATGGGCAAGAAATAAATACTATAGAAAAATTTGATTTGGTTCAGATTTGATTTTACTTTTAACATCTAACATTGACAGTTTTTATTTAGATTTTCAAACAAAAACTTGAAAAACAAAAACCTGGAAATAGAATTAGGCATTTTTAAGATTTGAGCACACATTTAAAGTTTGTACGGGCGAGTTTGTATCCAAAACTTTCTCCCATTGGAGGGGCAAGAAATGTCATTTGACAATTCATACTAGGGTAATTTCCTATACGATTCAATAAACAATCCGAATACACGCGATCTTGGTTAATAATGGTTGGTAGTCATGAGTAAACTCTTATATAATAACATTTTAACTTATTTAATAAACGTGTCCATCACTAATCCATTTGCATACATTATTACCTATTAAATTTTAAGATTACTTGAGGTTATAATTCATAATTAGTGGTGGTATTTGGTACTGGATATTAAATGTTTAGTATTTGCTACATATATTTATAAAATAAGAAGACTAAATGGTTTAAATAGGTTACACATATTATAGGTTGATCAGTTATTAAACACGACTAATAGGAGCATATTTATGCAACATTTTATCTTGTTTTCTTATGCTTTTTATTAGCTTGTTTTCTATGTTTTCTTAGTAATTAGTTTGTTTTCGTGTTTTGTAAGAATGTTTTGGAAAATTAAAGGAAAAACTTTGAAATAGTATGCAGATTATGTGTCAACTTCTCAGAATAAACTGCACATGCTTAGGAAGTATTAGCTGATGGGCCATATATCATTGGAAAGATACGGAAGTATAGTTTTTAGGAAATTTTACGGTTCGTGAATTGGAATTTTCTAAAAGGAGTTATGGGCATTTTAGTACAGTAAGGTCAGACTGCGCGAGAATTCAACATTCCGTTTATTTCAAGAAATGAACTTGCACACAAGAGAAACAAATGCTTGCTCTCCCTCATTATGGCAATAACTCACTCAGTAACAAACGTTTTCTCTCCATTATTTGGAGTATTCAAACCTCATATTTACTTGGTAACGGCAGTAATGAAGAGTCATAAAACTCCTTAATAATCAGCTGAAACGCCTCCAACATTGAAGGGTGAAAAGGGAACTGTTCTCTCATTTTCCTCTATAAAAGACAACATCAATTTTTGTCCAAACACACGAAGAGCAACATCAAAAAGTCTAAAGGGATTCGGCAGTGACAAGGGGAGAGCTTTTAGGCAGCAAGTTTCCATCTTTTTCAAGGGCAGCTTTTGTCGTTTGACAAGAAGCAAAATTTTCACCATTCCAAAATTGACTGTGTCGTTTGTCGTTCTCTCCTTAGCTTTATCTTTTATTTTTTTACACTTATTTTCACTTTCATATTTGATTACGTATTGCATTTCAAACATAATGAATATGTCTAGCTAATTTTCTTTATAGCTAGGGGTGATTTCAAAGCCTCAAACATGTGTTTAATAAATTAATTTTATTCAGTATTTCTTTACTCATTGGTGAATATGTTTTGCTTATCTTTTTTATAGATAACTTATTCTTATTTGCTTGTAGGCCAGTAAACATGATAGGATTTGATGCTAGAATATAAGAAAGTTTCACGTAATAGTCATGATCTTATATTCATAAGTAGTAACTATCGATGGACGTTGGTATGTTAAGCGAAACCTAGGTTTAATTAAGATGCAATTCATACTTATGTTTGTCTAAATAATGTCTAAATTTTTCATAAATTTTAATGATCTCTATCTGTTTATTTAACTTACAGTTCATGATTAAATGACATGTAGAGAATTGGTTGAAAGCGACGCGAAGTTTAATTCAACAAAATTGGGAAAATAATAGGATTAATTAGTATTTTTCACAATTGATTCTAGACTTTGTCATTCACCAGTTCGAAAAGAAATATCTGGAAATTAATTCATGTGCATATGTTTGGTGTGTGGAGATTCAACCTTTAGCTAGTTTCTCACATTTCAATCTTACCTTGATTTTTATTACATTTGCATTCGTTTTGTTAGACTCTCACAATTCTCCCAATTTAATTATTTTCTTTGGTTTTCATTTTTTTTTCTTTCATGTTAGTTAGCATACCCTCTAATCCCTAGCGTAGAACGATCATTGCTTATCCTATATTACATACTACAATTTTTGCAGGATATTAAATTGTGTGTTAGCAATTAGCACATCAACGACCTATTTATTAAATGGTTATCAGAGTTACTTGGATTCATTGACGAAATGGGTTTAGATTGGCCATCATTGAAAATATATTAAATGGGTCAATCAGATTCATTTTGGATATATTTGGATAAAATAGAGTTTAATAACCTCATGGCCGATTTTCAGTCTTACCTCCGACATCCTAAAATTCCCTTCTTGAGGAATAGGTTAAATCCTATCGACGTATAAACCTAACTTTGCCCTTTTTACTGGCATAATATATATATATGTTCGAAAAATATATTTGAGAGGGGAATCAATTTTTTATAGAATGGGATCAGGTGAGTGATGATGAAATACGATGGAGGAAGAATGAGATTGACGTTATGATCACTAAGGCAATTTGCGTTAGCAATAATGATCGAATATATGATGATTAATTAATTAGGAAGAAAATAAATGAAGAATGCGAAGGCACTAAAACGACGAAGAAGGGCGGAGAAATGAAGGTTTAAAATAAAAACTCTTAAAAACAACAGATAATTAGGCTAATTTTTTTTAAGGAAAGGAAAAAAACCTACAAGATTTCAATAAAAAAAATACCTACTTGTAAACTAATACAATGTTAATTATAATTTCTAAATCCTTAATTCTAAACCGTATTCATTCAACTTTTTTATGTATTATTTGATCAATTAAATGAATGGTATATACTATATATGGATGCGTATTTTTTTTTAATCAAATGGACGCATTCAATGTCGGTCATATGTTTTTTTTTATACTTATATTGATATTAAAATTAGATTAGAATATCATATTTTATGATACGAAATCCTAGCTAATTCCTCCTAGCTAATTCCTCAACAACTTTAACTTTTAATATTATATAAATTATTTCTAACTTTTAATATTATATAAATTACTTTTAACTTTTAATATTATATAAATTATAAATGTTCATGCATATTTCCTTTCTAAAATTTAGACACTTTAAATATAAAATGACCCTCTTAAAAAAAAATTACTGATTCCGCCATTGCATAGTGAGAAATGGTAAAGATGGTGGCAAATGTGATGAAAGTGGATGTAAAGGTCGTTGATGGGGCGGATCCAGGTTTTATTTTTGGACAATATCATTTTTTCGATACAAAAATTGTCTTTGTATATATATATCTCTCATAATAAGAATAATTTATTCTCTAAATCATCATATCAAAATCATTACCGTAAAAAAATTAACAAAATTGGATTTTTTTAGTCATTCGCATATATAAACTAAATTGACATTTCGTCATGAAAATTTTAATTCTTATTAAAACCGTTGATTTATTTGATATGTATAAATGATTAAACTACTTTTAATCTTGTTGATTATACGGAGATTATTTTGACAGAATTTAGAGAATAAATAATTGCGAATTCCAATTATATTATTTTTTTTAGAAAGACAAATTTATATACTCACGTTTTGATAGGATCGAGGTGGCAGAATTGAAATATTTTTCTATTCCGATGATTGAATTTTAACATACATAGTTGTACGTACTTAGAAAACAGTTAATTAACCATATCAATTAACCCGGCCAAGTGATATGACAATTAATAATGAGAAATTCCATGTAAATAAATTAAATCAACTTATATTTATTTATTTTCTTTGTAGTCAAATGAAATTAATGCCACATTTATTGTCATATTAAATATATTAAATAATATGATAAATTAAATATGTTCAAATAACAATACTTTTTTTATGACGTCCCAATACTCTTTTTATAACAATACTCTTTTACTGTCACATGTACTGTCACAATACTCTTTTTATCAACTTATACTCTTTTTATACTCTTTTATTTTCTTTGTTGGCATGTACGAGTATGAAATTATTAAAATAAATAAATAAAAATAGCAAGAATAAGGGAATAATGAATTGTAATATATAATATTATAATTGACGTAAAAATTTGGAACGATGAAATAAGAAGGGTCCAAGGGCACCGCTAAGAGTAAGGGCTGTGGCCACCCTGTCCTGATTTCGAAATGTCGCTTTCTCATCTTAAACACCTTAGCGCATAGCATACCTCTTCTTCTTTTTCAATGTAGGCCCTGAAAGCTACATAGATCTTTCTATTAACTCCGCTACCTCTCTATTTTTCCTTTTTTCTCCTTTCTCTCTCGCTCTCTTGATTTTCCTAGCTAGTTCTCATTGCTCATCTCCTGTAAAATTAGAGAGTGTGTTTCACCGGATTAATTGCACGGATATTAATTAACCGTCTCTCTTTGTGATATTATCTTGGCTGCTACCACTTGATTGTAGTTGCACCAGAGAGACAGTTAATTCCTAGAAATTAACAGTTATAAGTGAGTTTTTGGTATAAAGAGACTGCGGGACGCCAAACCTATCTTGTAAGCTATATTATATCAGTTTATGGCAATTGCAGCGAAAACAACTGCTTCATCATCACCGTCATCAAGTATGAGCCAGCTGGTGCAGGAGGATTCGAGCAATAAGGCGGATCACGATGATGATGGCGGACATGACCATGAGCATGAACATGATGAGCATGAGCATGACATGGTGATGCCGGGCTTTCGCTTCCACCCTACCGAAGAAGAGCTTGTAGAGTTCTACCTTCGCCGTAAGGTTGAGGGCAAGCGCTTCAATGTTGAGCTCATCACTTTTCTCGATCTTTATCGCTATGACCCTTGGGAACTTCCAGGTATCTCTCTCTCTCTCTTTCTCTCTCTCTCTCTCTCTCTCTCTCTCTCTCTCTCTCTCTCTCTCTCTCTCTCTCTCTCTCTCTCTCTCTCTATATATATATATATATATATATATGTAAGTACCACATCCGCATGTGAAGTTAATTAATTTTGCTGATCCATCGATGATCGTTTATATATCGATTGCGTGCAGCTATGGCAGCAATTGGGGAAAAGGAATGGTTCTTTTATGTGCCAAGAGACCGCAAGTACCGTAACGGGGATAGGCCTAACCGTGTAACTACTTCTGGGTATTGGAAGGCAACAGGAGCAGATCGAATGATCAGAAGCGAGAGCTTTCGGTCCATTGGGCTCAAGAAAACCCTAGTGTTTTACTCCGGGAAAGCTCCCAAGGGCATTCGAACCAGTTGGATTATGAACGAGTATCGCTTACCTCATCATGAAACCGAAAGATATCAAAAGGTACCCAGCAGCTGCCTCCTAATCCCAGGAACTAATTTGTAATTAAGCTAGCTAGTAGCCATATACATAAGGAATAAATTAAATTAATTAATTTGGGTCGATTGATTTTGTGGATGGATGGATATGTATACGTATGCAGGCAGAAATATCGCTGTGTAGAGTGTACAAGAGAGTGGGAGTTGAAGACCATCCATCGCTCCCTCGTAGTCTCCTGGCAGCGGCATCCAGATCGTCAGCATCCACATCACGATCATCTTCCCTACTCGCGGCTCAATCCACAACCATGTCAGACGTAGTCAACAATAAAAAACAGCAAACTGATAATATTAATGTTGACCTTCGTCATAGTACCAGTAGTCTGATGGAAAAAATCCAAGCTTTTAATGATGGCCAAATTCATCGCCATCATCATCATCATCGTGATCACGACGCAGGTGGCCAGCCCCGGGTGGTGGTGATGCAGCAGCTGGACCAGAAGATGAGCCTCGAAACCACCGAAGGAAGCTCCGCGAATTCGGATGACGTGACGACAGTTCTTGGGCTGTCCAAGCATAACAATACCTACCACCACGACACCACGCTTGTTCATCAAACTCACCATCCATTGATCAGTGATGAGGAAGGGATTTCGATGGCGGCCTTCTTGCACCACTCAAGCTCCAATTATTCAAACTCAAATTCAAGCTCAAAGCAAGTAGCTGCAGCAGCTACTTGCTTTCCGTTGATCCCAACCACCATTAGTACTAATTCGTGCGCCGCGCTCTTCACTGGGGGTTCTCCTTCAAATATGAATGCAGTTGATGATCTTCATAAACTTCTGAATTACCAACATCTACAGCAGCAGCAGCCCAATCATCATCTACCACTGCAACAATACTATGATCATCATCATCATCATTCCCAGCCCAACAACCTTTTCTCCGCCAGTTTCCCTGCAGCACCGCCACCGCAATCAGTTATACCGCCGCAGCAGCTGCCTCCAAACCCACTTCCAACCGCGGCTTTCTCTGACCGCCTGTGGGACTGGAATCCAATCTCAGAGACAAACAGTTCCGACTACAATCCATTCAAGTAATCAACCTACCAACTCAACTGACGATCATGACCAATATATTAAATATTATATTATATATATATATAAATATATAGATCTATAATATATAGAGAGATTAATTCCACCCATGATACATGGTACACTAGCTACTTAATAATTAATTAATTATGCTAGATAGCACTACTTCTAAATTCTAATTAATTAGTTAAATTCAGATGATGAGTTATCTCACTTCTTAATTATAGTCCTTAATTATTGATCTGTTGATATACTCTTGTAGCTACCTGCTTTTAATTGTTTTTATATATACGTGAGGCGTACTGATCATACATCATCACTATATATATATATATATGTTGCTAATTAATTATTTGGAACATCTGCTAGCTAGCTGGTTAATTAGTACGTTCTAACTAGTGTTTGTGTTTGTGTATTATGATCGAGCTAGTGTGAGATATAATTAAAATGAATGCACAGAATTTACAAGTTTTGGGTTGCTGAAATGAAGAAATACTGCATATAATATGATTAGGATTTCAAATGAATCCATCAGATTCATATAAACGGCCTGGGGGTCAATCTCGTTTTCTTTCTTTTTCTTTTCGCTTTGTTTCTTCTTATTCCAGGAGTATATCTCTCGTTGAACCTGTCTTTAAGATTTCAACAGAATTAGTTAAGTTATGTTTATGCATATATAGAATGAATGTAGTACAATATAATATGCACGTTAAGTAATGGTGTGCGTATTGCTTTTTTTTTTTTGTTGGTCAGATGGTGTGCGTATTGCTAGGCGTTAAGCTAGAGCGCAGGTCGCTCATTAGTCTCTTAACTTACCTGAGATTCAACCTGTAAATACTGTTTCCTCGGAATCAACTGTGATGTATGTCAAAACTCAATTGTGCATAGTTTCCAGTTGATGAATTTGATCATCTCCAAAATATGTGAATATATATATATATATGTGTATTATATTTTCCTCTTACCAATAATCAAAAAGCGGCAAAATTGTATATATATATATATTTTCTGAGTCGTTTTTTCCCTTAATTAAGAATCTGTTAGGTTCATAATTTAGTCAAAACATATATATATACCAATACTAATTGGAAAGATATTTTTAATTCACCCTTGTTCCCACTAGTATTATTGAAGTTTTCTCTATGCATGCGTCTAAATCAATTAATAAGCTGATTTCTTGAGGGTATAATATGAGTTTCAAAATATTAAAGAATTGAAGTTATATTAAAAAAAAATGCATTATACACAAATTATCTAGAAGAATCGAAAAAGTACTACTACATAAACATGAAAATAAACCCGCTAAATTAAGGATTCTACTAACATTACCTATTGATAATAAGTAGCTATTTATTCTAGATAGTGAAATCTCTCCATATCTAATGTTTTGTGATACCTTTGTTTTATTAATAAATATACTTAACCTAAATTTATTGTATTTTGAAACTTCTTATCTTAAAATTGTCTAAATTATCATATAAAGTTTTTGAAAGATCTCAAGTTTGACTTTGCGTTTGTAATATCTCCGTACTGTGTTTTATAAGTAAAATATATAGCAATGCATCCTCGTCATCAATAATATATTATTTAATTATACGATAATATTGAAAGAGATAGATTCAATACATATATTGGATCGATATCAATACCATTTTTTTCTATTATAAGCTATTGTGACATAGGAGAATGACAATTAATTTGACTAAGTTTTTTATACATGGATATTAACCTTTTATTATTATAAGTTTTTGCCTCCAGATCGAGGCTTAGCGAGAAGTTGTTTTGGGGTTGGGGTTAGCTATTGTTGAAGCACAAAATATTCCAACTTAGGATTACTCATTGTCCAATCATTGCTCATTGCGTGTCCCTCGTAATCCATTGACTAAGAAGAGCAGTGAGTCTTCCGTTAGGGATGAACATCGGTGTAGTGTTAGGTCTAAGGCTATCCGACGATAAGTCAATAAGTTTGTTTGAAATTAAGAAGAAACATTAAATAATAAGTTTGGTGGTTATTAAAGTTCTTTTATTATTATAATGATGATTTTTTTACAAAAAACATTTGGTTACTATAGAACTTCAAATAATTGAAATTTCTTCCGAGTCTAATGTTGTAAGCTTCCACTGGAGTAAGATGAATGATTACGATATGATGAAGTTGAAGGTAGGCGGGAGAGATGATGATGTCGTATGTTCACAAAGTTATTCACGATTAATCTTGAGCAATAATTAGTACGGTAGTTAAGTTGTATTAGTATCTTTCGAATATATATGAAAAGTCGAAAATTCAACTATCATGAATGTCCAAGACGTTATATATTAGTGTTGTATCTGACAACTAATTGCTAACCCATTGTGTGACTTAACCTGAGCCCCCTTTCCATTCCTCAAGCAGAGCCTACACCCTAGGATTAATGGGGAGCCCCCATTCATTATGAGTAGGCAGCAATTCTCACAAATAAGTGGAAAAAAGTTCCATATTCAACTTACTCCATCACATAGCCACTTAGTATTAATATTGTGTAGTTATATTCTTTTCTACACGTTGTATGGTGAGAGATCGCAAATTCAACTCTCGTAATAATAAGGATTGATGCCCAATATTTATAATACATATAGTTATATTTTTTTTCACTTGGTATATATATATATATAGTGGCAGATTGCAGATTCAATTATCGTAATAACAAAGTTAATGCC
This sequence comes from Prinsepia uniflora, assembly GCA_032719365.1. Classification (NCBI taxonomy): domain Eukaryota; kingdom Viridiplantae; phylum Streptophyta; class Magnoliopsida; order Rosales; family Rosaceae; genus Prinsepia; species Prinsepia uniflora. Next base: position 1,960,496 of record CM064872.1, on the reverse strand, counting down.
TAATATTTATATATAAAGAAGAGAAGAAATTGATGAAACCAAAAAGAGCAATTAATTAGATATAGAGCTTGTACTGTAAAGCTAAAACAAAAGGACAAAGGAAGGTATAAGTTTGAACAAAAACCACTCCTGATGATTAATAATTCTTCCAATATTAGCACTATTTTGATTACAATAGGATGATTTATACTTGAACGATACAAATGTATTCGGGTAATCCATACAATGAGTATTGTTAAAATTAAATATTAATTAAACCCAAAAGCCATAATATTACGATTGCTACTCTATTTTTATTATTGGCCGGCTCACTATGTATTTTGAAAGGTTTTTTAGGCTAAATGCACAAGAAAAAAAAAATCATCTTAAAATGCACAAGAAATAAAAATTTCAGTGTGCTGCATGAACAGGTACAACGTCAAGACCGTTGTACCATCCGTCAGTCAATATTACTAACGCCGTTAATCATGATGATGTGGCAGTAATATTACAAAATAGTAATGATAATTAAGACATTTTTTTAACTTTATTATATTTTCTATTAAAAATGCTTTTAAAAAATTAAAACAAAATTTAAAATCTTCTCACTCTCCCCACACCCATCTTTCAGAATAGACCCTCCCATGGCTACCACTGCCTTCTCTACAACTCCCCTTCCATGGCTGCCATGGACCTCTCAACAGATCAACAATGCAATTAACCAAGAAATGGAAGACTTTTACTTGAGAGAAAAAAAGAATCATTAAAACCTAACATTTTGCTTTTGTCGAAGACCTGCCAATATAAAAGGCAATAATCGTTGTATTTAGGCCCATAAATAAGAAAAACTCAAAGGCAGGCCATTAACAGTGCGAATCAACCTTATGTTACTAGGAACACTTGTTATTTAAATGAGGCATATGAGAGGTCACTTCAAATGCATGTCTTATCTTCTTAGTAATTTCAAATATTCAATCTCAGAGATAAGAAAGTTCAAGCATGTTCAAGCACATTTTATGCATAACATAGAACAATCATGTTAACGACACAATTACTGCAGAATCGTATTTGAATACAGAATGACCAAAATAACCAAAGGAGGGGAGTTGCAGTTCTGATCTGTTGAGGTTCATGGTAACCATAGGAGGGGAGTTGCAGAGAAGGCAGTGGTAGCCATGTGAGGATCTATCATCTATGGTGAAAAATAGGCGTGGGGAGAGAGAAAGGGAAGATTTTAAAATTTGTTTTAATTTTTTTATAATATTTTTATTAGAAAATATAATAAAAGTAACAAAATGTCTTAATTACCCTTATTATTTTGGAAAATTACTGTCACACTATCATCATTAACGACGTTACTAATATGGATTGACGGATGATGTAACAGTGTTGACGTTATACCTGCTCCTGTAACACACTGAGACAAATATCTATTTTTGATGCATTTTGAAATATTTTTTTACATTTCTAGTGCATGCTGAAAAAATTAATTTTAAAATGACCGAGTCGTTTTACTCTATATATTTTCCGTACAATCTGTCAAATGGGCATTAAAAAAATGATAATTGACTAAAATGCCCTCCACATCACCTTACTTATCCTCCTCGCCCATGCTCACTCTCGATTCTTCTTCTTCCATGAGACAAACACGCATGCGTTTATGGTAAATACTAGATCTCTGATGACCCAACCTTCAACGACAGCATCTTCCTGCATCGACAAGCGAGGCAAGATTGTTGAGAAGATGACCCAACCTTTATGGCCTCTCGTACCCTCCCTTTCTTCATCACCATGGTCGAAAAGCTCAAACCCCACACCGCCCTTCCAATCTCTCCCTCCCATCTGAGTACGTCGTTGTCATGGCCCTCTTCAATTTAGTTCTCACCTGAAATTGTACAAAATCCACAAGTGTCCTGTCGACTAAGGGAACAGTGAGAGTTGCCTTGCCGCATACATAGAGTCAAACACCCTTTCAAGGCTCAAAAACTCGTCAATGGCAGAAGATTCGGTTCCCAGAGATTGCCGACAATTCGAGAATTCCTCCCTCCAGCTTCCTCTACATTGGCACCGTCGATCCCTATATAAATTCACTCAAACACTCATGCAAAACTAAAGTATCCAAACCCGAAATAGCAACCCGCAATCCTCTCTCTATGCGTGCAAACAAAAAATTTGGCGATAACATCTCTTATCGCGAGGAGTGACAAAAGCATCTCTGTTTGGTTGGGAATTGTTTTTTTTAGGCTTTTATTTTTTATTTTTTGAGAGCAATTTCTATTGAGAATTTAGCTTATTTTTCTATTTGTTTTTTAGAAAAAGGTGGGAATTGAAAGGAAAATATGTGGAGTGTTCTTTAATTCGCCATTCAATGCATTTGAAATTGCAGTGGAAATTCTTTTCTTTTTCAGTTTGGAATTGTTCAATGCAGTTACCATGTCAACCAATATCCCCATTATAATTTATGTGCAATTGAATACTCTATAATTAATTGAGAATCTTGTAGATCTATCACTTCTCCTGTATTTCTAGTCAAGATATAATTGATTCCGGTTGAATCCTAAGTTGCAACCACTACCTCTTTTGTCCAATCCATTAGTTGAATAGGGGCTCAGTGAGGCTGTTTGGGAAGGCCTCGCTTGCTCTATGACCCCGATTGGTTAACTAGGAGCCTCATCTCCTTGCGGTTTGCCCCTTTGGTTGAGGCTGATGAAGAGACTTCCAGATAAAGCGATCTTTCAATCCCGAGGCCACAAGGATGGGGGAGTCTTGCCCATAACCTGTTTGATGGAATGCTTATGAAGGGATGATGAATTTACCTGTAAAATGGGTGTTCTGAGTTGGGATGATGGATTTATCCTAAAATTCCTAAATTATTCTTAAAATTGATATATTCTGAGTGAGGCGGCTCGGTTGTTTATAAGTGCATAGTGAGTCAATAATTAAATAGGGTATAAAGTGAGATTTTCATACGAGAATAATGTGCATTTAAATTTAAGAACCCGATATAATTTAGTGATATCTTTTCTTATTATGTAATGAGTAATTTTGAACCAAACTCTTATCAAAGTAAAATCAATACTTGAAATAAATAATCTATATATATGTTCCCTAATATGTTAATTTGTATTAAGAGAAAAGTAAATAATTCAAACGGATATAACCCGTTGTTTATTAGAAAATTAAATTAAATACCAATAAAATCAGTAAATCATGCAAAAAGTTTAATTTGTAATTAAAAAAGGACTTAAACCTAATTCGGTTGGTAGGAGTTTTAAAGTTACACACCAATGATCTTGTTCAAACTCAAGTGGCACAATCTTATGTGGTAGAGGTCTCAAATATCTTCTAAATTGCCTTTCCGTCCTCAACTTATCTCATTATACTCTACAAACTCAAATTTTCTCCTTAATTATCTCAATTTATCATTTTTCATGTATTAAAAAAAAAAAACTCACTCTGTTCGTTAAAGTTTACACAACTTTAAATCATATCTCCACGACTCCACACACCAAAATACACATAAATACCCTCAAAAGTGCCAAAAGAAACTAATTATTTTGAATGAAATTGATAATCTAGTTAAAATTAAAATCAAAATCATAATTTAGAATTTTTATTGTTACTAAAGCTAAATAATGACAATCACAAAAAAATTATCATCAGAATATGAGGTCAAATGAGTATAGTTCAGTTAGTTTTAAAGTTGATTTATAGACAATTGATCTTAAATTCGAATCCCGATGACATATTATATGACAAATTTCCAAAAATTTTCCTTCCCCTATAATATAAAAAAAAGAATATTGCAAAATGGATACAGTAATTTCATTGTACCATACATTAATTTGGAAAGAGGGGAGAAAGAGAAGGAGAAGGTGCAAAGTGGATAGGCTTGTGCCATATGCTAAGTCGGGAAAAAAATGTAGTTACTATGGGCAAACTGCAAAGTAAAATTCAATTACAATTCAAAATAGGCACAATGATTTTAGATTTAAGTAAAAAAGAAGGTTAAAAAAAAGAAGAAGATTAGATTTTAAGAAATTAGGGGGAAAAAGTACGTAATTGAGTTTTAAGATATAAAAACTTGAAACAAGGTGAAAATTTGGAGTAAAATAGCCAATTCTGATAGGGAGGGAAGAATGAGAGCGCAAGGTAAAGTTAATTTGGGAGCAATATTTTCAAGTAAAATCCCTCTCTATATTTTTCCCGGAGCAGAGCGGAAAGGCGAGTTGCGATATCTCCAGCCCTTCCTTTAAATCCTCCCCCTATTCCTATCCTACTCATTGTCATCGTCATCATCATCATCATCCATATATATAATTATTATATTTCTCTACCGTTTAGTCTTCTTATACATAGAACGCCTTTCTGCTCAGTGCCTGTCTAAAAATTAAAATTTGTTTTCAACAGCATCAAACAATTAGAATCCCCAATTCACCAAACCAGCAAACCCTAATTTCCCATTCACAACAAAATTCAAATACAATTATTCGATTCCAATTCAACATGTCCTTCTGATTTTACCTTTCAACTCCTGTAATCGCCAATAGGTAGCAGTTGAGATTGAGGTTGAAATTGAAATTGAAGACACAGATAGCATAATGGACGCAGCCATACCGCACCCAATACCTCGAACAGTGGAGGAAGTCTTCAGCGACTTCAGAGGCAGACGCGCCGGTTTGATTAAGGCCCTCACCACTGGTTCGCTCGCTTTTCATTTTCGTTAACCTTTTTATTGGTTTACATATTTTGTACGTGGATATAATTTCCTTTCGCGGTTTAATTTATGTTATTTATTTTTTTAATTTTTGTTTGCAGACGTTCAGAAGTTTTATCAGCAGTGCGATCCTGGTGGGTTATCTTATCTTTTTTATCATGTGTATGGCTTTTTCTTGATAAGTTATTTGTATGTTATTTGGTTCTTAGAGTAAGCGCCATTGTTGTGTGTGTGTGTGTGTGTTTTTTTTCCCATATATATGTTTATTATATTTTTTAATTCTTGGAGTTGGAACTTCTTTTGAATTTTTCTGCACCATGAATATGAATCTCTGTAGCTCTATTTCTAGGATTTATACAAAAGAACTAAGTGATATCCCCTCACTTGGAATGCAAAACATCCTCATGAGCTTCTCTTTTTTATTTTACCACATCATGATGTATAGTTTCGCTGTTCTCTATAATAGGTAGTAGGCATTCCCAAATTAACCTGTCCCAAGTTTTTTGACTTTGACTTTCATGGTCTTCCACACTTAGAGCAAGGGTCCCAAAGTCAAATGCTATAGTTTCCCGGTTAGATGGGTTTAAATATGCCACATTTCTCCAGTTGAGAAATCCCATCCAGGCTATAAGATCATGGTCAATACAATCAAATAGGCAATTGGAAGTAAATCTTCCACCTTCGAGGAGGGGTTGACTGTTAATTCTGTTAGCTTTTTCTTTATTCTCAAGTGGTTACTTTATTAGAGACATCAGTGTATCTTGAGCAATTACTTTCCTATTGGCAGTTGATCAGAGTTCCTTTCTTTTGGAGCAAATTATGCTTTTGTCCCAAGTTATTTAAATTTATAGCCACTTGGATTTAAAAGCTCCATATACATTCAATGCTTTGTTTACCTCCTCCTACTTTTTTTTGTTTGGAGATGTGAACTATGAAGAAAATTTATTACCTAAGTGGCTGATCTATGCCACGGTTTTTTTTTCTTTTTTTTCTTCTCAAAGTATGGTAGGAAATACTTTTTATATGCCTTTTTTATATTCTGCTCATTACCATAATTGTACTCGATGGATGTGAACGTGCCTCACTGTGTACTTAAGCATTTGAAGTTCTATTTTGACGCAATTCCAATAGTTTTTACGCAGTTATGAATCATGATAGAGTAACTTTTTCCTTTTGTTTATTTTTTTGAACACAAATGTTGTGCTTGTAGAGAAGGAGAATTTGTGTTTGTATGGACTACCAAATGAGTCATGGGAAGTTAACCTGCCTGTGGAGGAGGTCCCTCCTGAGCTTCCCGAGCCAGCATTAGGAATAAACTTTGCTAGGGATGGGATGCAGGAGAAGGACTGGTTGTCACTGGTTGCAGTTCACAGCGATTCATGGCTGCTCGCTGTTGCGTTCTACTTTGGTGCACGTTTTGGGTTTGGTAAGAATGAAAGGTATGGAATAGTTTTCCCACAAAATGTACATAACCTATTTGATCTCTACATTATAAATTTCTTTAAAAAACTCACCCCTTATGATAACCTAATATCAATTGGGAAGGACACAAGCTATATAGGTGGATTTTACTGTTAATCTTATTGTAGCCCAGTACTCTTGTGTCATATTGAATCTAATTATTCATCCTTAGTTAAAACTTCTACTTCTGCGAACATATTGAAATTTGGTTTAGAATTTAGCTGTAATCTGTAGTACAGGAGTTACTTTATTACTGGGAGGGAAAGCATATTATTTGGTTCATTCAGTATCATTTCTTGCAGAACTTGGCACTCCTACTAGGCAGGGCATTAAAGTGATGTGGTCTAAGCCTTAGACCCTAAGGGCACATCCTGCCCATCATGGGTAGGCAGCAAACAACAAATGATAGCTTAGCAGAAAAAAGAGTTACCTGCCATATGAAACATTGGATCAAACACTTTCTGCTCATTTTATCTTATTAGAACTGAATCTATGTATCTTTTTGAGTGCAGTTTGTGGATGTTGTGGCATCTTGTTACTGATGTTCACTTTGCATATGACATGATAAGCTGTTCACATCTTTTGTATGCATGTTTGAATATGGTATTTGCTACTGCAATGGCATCATATGCGGATGGTTAAAGTGAAGGAGACTTAGAAGGTCTAATCTGATTCACAAATATAATGCATCTACTGCTTACTGAAACCTAGTTTTCATCCTCTCTTTTTTATAGACTAAATTCCAAGGAAAAATGCCTTATGATTTCTTATGATTTGTTTTCTATCCTTATGGTTTATATAATGCTACAAGTGAAACAAAATACATTAAATCATAGCATTGAGTTAAGTTAAAGAATCAACTATTGCGTGGTAGCTAGCAATGATGACGGATATTTTTGCATGCATGTTCAAATTAACTGAAATTGGAGGCCCCTTGTACTTCGAATTATATGTTTTGCGATTACTCTTTGTTGCATATAGAAAAATCTTTTGAAAGATTTATACTTTCGGAGGCATCATTTTTTATTTGCTCCACTGCAAGAAAACTCTTTGCTATAAGCTGTGTACATTTTGTTGCTACATTGAGTGACTTAGCTACTGCATCATCTGTCATCACTAGTTTTACTCAAAACCTTACTATTGGCTTCTTTGAACCTCAATCATCATTTGGCTCTGGATTGAACATTAATTTGTTCATTTCGTAGGATACAGTTACTGAACTGCAATTATATGTCTGTTTTGCTTAAGAAATTGCTTTCATACTCCATAATTTTCATTTTTCCCAAATTCATACTCGAGAAACTGTTTCCATCCCTTTGTGTGCTTGTATGTGAGGGTATTAATTCAATAATTTGGCGGAAAATCTTTTAAGAAGTTAATGATTGGATTCCAGCATGTTTGTTGTTTTGGAGATAACTAGTGCTGCAACCCGCACGTTTTGGAGATAATATTCCCAGGCATTGGAAACCCAACAATTGTCCTTCTTGCATGTGTAAACGTTGTGTGGGTGTTTTCCCTGCCAGAGTTTAGTATTTAGATCATGCATGTATTAAATCCGTAGAGAAAGGTAGGTCACAGTGTCCTTTCATTTATGTCAGCTTCTATCTTTTTTCTCTCAGTAAATTACATACAAGGCTTTCTCCTATTCATGGCTAAGTGGCTTGTCCACCTGAATTTGAGAGGATTGATGGAAAAATATAGATTCTTATCAGTACATGATGATATGTTTTGTGCTTTCTTCCTTTGAAAATAGATGGAACCTTTTAAAATATTGAAATTCCTTTAGCTGTTAGAGCACCACCTTTTAGACTTGTCATTACTTGGCTACATAGAAGTAATGAATTTGATGATTAATCAAGATATTGCTATGATGTTGGACAAGTGGATTTATACGTTGACGGGATTGAGATTGTCTGAATAGAGCCATTCATATTGTAGGATGGGGAAGCATAACTCTGGCTACCAAAGCCAAGTGATAGGAGCCAAATTTTCCTGCAAATATCGTGTAAATTATCATTGGAAGGTGGTCACATATATATTTTTTTATGGCTTTCAAACTTGCAGGAAGAGGCTTTTTCAGATGATAAATGATCTACCCACCATATTTGAAGTTGTGACAGGAAATGCCAAGCAACCAAAAGACCAATCTACTCCTCACAACAACAGCAGCAAGAACAAGTCCAGTGGAAAGGTAATAAGTATTTGACCAGTTGGCATGATTTTATTTTATTGTTTATATGTCTTCCTTTTTAAACCTGTTTTTTTCCTTCCCATATTTAATCCTAGCTCTTGCTTTGTTGGTGCTGTCTTTAAGCAGCCTCGACAGTCTGAGCTTCCCCAGAGCAAAGGAGTTAAAATGTCTCCTCTGCCGAAAGAAGAGGAAGAAAGCGGGGAAGAAGAAGAGGAAGACGATGAACAAGGCGCGACTTGTGGGGCATGTGGAGATAACTATGGCGCTGATGAGTTCTGGATTTGCTGTGATGTGTGTGAGAGATGGTTCCATGGCAAATGTGTAAAGATTACACCCGCAAAGGCTGAGCATATCAAGCAGTATAAGTGCCCAAGTTGCAGTAGCAAAAGGGCTAGAGTTTAAGAATCTAGGTTCTGTATTTGGAGAAGAATACCATTCAAAGAAGCAGATGGGGGTTTACAACTATCATTACAATTCTGAGTAAAACAGAGTCAGTTGTCAAACTTAGTTAATGAATTTGAATGATTGGGAGTGGGATTCTAAGTTTTGCTACTCTTTGTTCTTGTTCTTTCTATTTTTTCTCAGGAATTTGTTTCTAATATGAATAGTCAGTTATAAATATGCTGTTGCAGTTTCCCAGTTTGGTTTTGATGCATTTGTTCGTGTGTTATGCATGCTTGCTTATAATGGAGCCTATAGTTTTCTTACGATTACTGTTTTCTGATCATCTTCTTGTCCTCAGTAATATGAGTACAATAACATCTTTTGTAAGAAAGCACAGATCTTGAGCAAGTGATTCGTGCAGTCGGTGGAGTAATTGTCCATCCAAAGAATTGTTTCTGGTAAGTTTCAGTTAAGAGATGTTGTCTGGAAGTCTTTGGTTTGATTATGTGGGTGCCAAAGTTGGGGGAAAATTGGAATTGCCACAGGATCTCTATCATTTTCCCTATGAATTGCTCTATTGGGACTGAGGGCTTCGTTTATTAGAAGATGCTCCAAGGTAGGACAGGGATCATCACTCATCAGAGCAGCGGAATGGTATACGGATTCTAGAATGTAGCTGGAAAGGTCATCTTTGATAATGCTGCAGCTACTCTTGGTGAAGCAGTGACCGAGCATGAATGCATACTCTGCTCTTCCTTCTCCGAGGAACAAGCTTGTCTTGGCTGGTGATTGAAGAGACAAGTTTTGTTCTCTAAAGAGAAAGGAGAGGGAGACAGGGTGACCAAATGAGGACACTTTATTTTTTTTTATTTTTTTGGTTTTAATTCTCAGTTGGAGCTTGTCTGATATTCACAGTTTTCTCTGCCTTTAAACAATTGGATAACTTATGGTTTTGTACGACTTAACATGCAGTCATTTTTACCTACCTGGTGATCTGCACTTTTTTTTTTAATTCTTAGTGATGACAGAACACAAACAACGGTCTCGGATTATTGTACACAAAATACAAGTGCCCGTAACGTTATTTCTCCACAAAATAAGAGCATAAGGGATGAATGGCTTGTTTTTGTGTTCATTTAGCCCAACAATCTCACATCATCACATGCAATGCAGCACAATTTGGGGAGTGAACACTTTGAGATAATTCTTTCTTCAACTTCATTTTGGAACAAATTGGGAGTAGCAACAACTGTGAATTCAAATAAGCCAATAAATAACACCCATCATATCTTTAATTGAAGTAAATCGCTATTTATCAGCATTAATAGAGGACTGAAATTACAGCCGGAAACAAATGTGGGGATGTGCACGGTAGAGTTTTGAAAGTAGGGTACTAAGTTGAAATTTTGAATTGTTAAGGGAGTAAAATGTAATTTACTATCTATTCGCGATGGCGGCGAATTAGGGGTGCGAAGAGAGTGATAAGATTCTGCCGTATCTGGAAAGACAGCAACGTTGGCTGCATTTTTCGAGTTACAGAAGGCAGAAGCTTTGGCGGCGGGGCAGCAGCAGCAGCAGAAGCAGGCATGGTGTCATTGATGACGATGACGATGACAATGACGACGAAGACAGGGACTTGGCATTGCCAGTCCCTTGGGCTTCCCAAAGTAAGAAGTATCAATTTCTTCGAATTTTTGGCTCTCGAGGACTTAAAAACTATTCACTTCCCATTATCAAATTTAGTTATTTTATATATCTGTTTGAGTTGAGTAGAGCTGTATTGCTCTGAATAATATGAATATGTGATTGAATTCAGAAGTTTTTGATGGTGTTAGTTTTCTGTTGGAATCCACGCCGGTTGTCGTCTTACATGTCAAAAGCCCACAAGGATTATTGGGTTCTGCAACACACAACGCATAGCTAGGTCAATTGCTCATCTCTGCCTCTGTACACCTTTGTTTTTTCTTTTTAAATTTATAGTACCCTTTCAGATATCTGCATTTCATAGCTCCTTTATTACCCTTTTATTTATTTTTCATATATGAATGAATCATATGAGGAACTTCCCAATTTCAATCGCAATTTAATAAGAAATTGTGTTTAAGTATACAATATTTTGAGGTTATTATTTTGTTGTAGTCTGCATGGTCATGCTCGTTTATCCAAGCCCATATATGCAGCTGGATCTGGTTCAGGTTGGTGCATTAAATCCAGATATTAATTGCTTATTTTTCTTATTGTATGCACGTCTCTTCAGTTTGCTCCATCTCTTTCTGTAATTTTTTCCATGTTTTCTGGGGTTTGTAACTGAGTTCTTTCTTAATATTTTTTTTGGCAGGTTTAGGAGCATCTATTGCAGATGCAGAAGGCAATACCATAAAATTGAAAACTGCAATGATTGGTGTAGAGTCACAAGAAGATAATAAGATACAAGTGAGCTTGCATTGCAAGATCTAATTGATACAAAGTTAGAACACACTTTGATTTTGGCCTCTCCAAACATGACATAAACTTTCTTTTGATAATTCATATTAGTTTATGTATGCAGATGCAGTTTGATTCAATGTGTTCCTAGGCACATTTATGTTGGTATAGGATAACACAGAACTACTGGGAAGATCATTGCGAAGTATTAACAGTATTCAAAGCTTCGACATAATTTGGTTGAATCTAATTTTTGAAATATCTTGTGTCTCAAGAGTTAGAGGCTGCATATAAAATTGCTTTCATTTTCGTGAAAAAGTTCATAGCAATAAATTTCCCGATTTTGTCTATGTATTGTACCAAAGGTTTGGGACCTTATATTGCAAGTTGGTGTGATGTTCCATTGGCAGGTTAGAGTTGACTTGACGGGGGATGACACACAAATAGTTTTTGATAAGGTTTTGGCAAATTTGGCACGCAATGCTCCACCAGTTCCTGGATTTCGTAGACAAAAAGGAGGTAATACATTGGTGTTTTCCTGCCCTTGTTGGAATTAAAACTAAACTTTACCTAATGGTTCCTGTGCATACTACAGGACAGGTCAACTTTTGGAAAGAAATTTATTATCTTGCAGTTGATATAAGGCAAAAGGAAAGCTCCCATATATTTTGTATGGTGTTTGAAGAAAAAAAACTCTAAAAGTGGCTCTACCATCCATTATTTTTGTTTGAAATTGACTATATAAGAGTGGTATATGGGGCTTGCTTAATGCTCGTAGGCTGCTGAAGTAAATCCATATATGCAAAAGCTAATTCTGCTCATCTGTTCAAATATTTATGCTTCGCAATTGTTGAAATGGTCAGTCCATAAGTTTAATTACAAATTTTCCTTTTCATGTGCGTTGGGACTTCTTCAGGAAAAACATCAAAGGTGAGTGGTTTTGTTCTAACTTGTTATTGAATTTCTTTGTGATCAGAACTTATTATTGAATTTCACCAGTTAATGTGGCCCATTCATTTACGTAGGTCTATTGATCAACATTTGTTTCTATTCTTCTCATGTATTTGAGGAAAGGAATTTTGTACTTAAGAGGGTATTAGTTTCTTTAAACCATAAAGTAGTCTTAAACCATGATTTAGCTTTTCTTTTCATAATAGTTAGTTTGTTTCTATAGTAGAGTCTGTCTGTGCGACCTCGAGAAGTTGAATGGCACTCCATGCTTATTAATAAAATGTAGGTTTGAACTCGGTAGTTTGATGTCAAAACAATAAACAACTCCTTATCTAAACTTAGTCTCTAGCACCAGAATGTTAAAGATGTTCATACCTCCAAATCCGAAATTATGATTAACTATCCCAAAGCTAACAAAATAGAGGTTAGCCCCCTCGTCTAAATTTCCATTCATCACCCCTTCATTTGGTATGATAAACAATGAAAAATAGCTATAATTACTGTCCTGTATCACCCTTTGGTAAAGGATGTTGTTGGAAATATCAAATGCAGCATGGAAGACACAGTTCTGTCATTCTTACTTTCACTTGGAGCGTAATGGACTTGTTCCATTTTCATTAAATCTAATAGTAGCATTTAAAATATGTCAATCTCCTAATACCAAATAAAACTCTTAAGTTGCATGGAAAAAATGAACGTTCCTTGTTAGGTTTTTTTTCTTTAAAGATGACCTTCGTTATTTGGGAAGTGAAGTATTAAAAAAACTGACCTTTTGATTGGTGCTTTAATGTGTTGATGCTTGTGGAATTGAATTTGTGGGCTGCAAATTCATTTATTTAGTTAATTTTTTCTGATCAGATATGCTTTAGTCTTAAGCATATATTGTTCTTTGGTGGCTATCTTGAAATTTTTCTCAGGTCCCAAAAAGTTTTCTGTTGGATATACTCGGCAAGGAGCGTGTCACAAAGTTTGTCATACAAGAAATAATAAACTCTGCTATGGCTGACTACGTACAGAAGGTAAGTGGTGGTCACCAATCACTACATGTTATTTCTTGTTGATGCCTCTTCAAGTAAATCTTTGTTCAATTTCAGGAAAACTTGACTGTGAAGGAAAACAAAATCAACACCATTCAAACCGCAGAAGAACTCAAACTCTCGTTTACACCAGGAAGTGACTTTGGATTCAATGCTATAGTTGAGCTTGAAAATTCAGAAGTTGAGACGCCAAGCGACGAGTAGAAAGGATTGCCTCTTCTACAGCTCCCCAACCTTGACAAATCCCAGCCGCTGACGGGAAATGGCGAAAGTCCGAGCAGAAATGGCCACCCTCGAGGTGCTAAGGACGCAACAAGGGAGATCAACGCAAAACACAGTGACTAAAAATGAATATTTCACGAAATTTTTTTATATGTTAGTAATACTATGTGTTTGGGATTACAAAATATCGAGATAAATTAATACCTAATTAAGTTTTGATTAAATTGCATCGAGTTATTTGAAGTTCCTCCGTCTAGTGTTTGACTTAATTTTTTTTTTTGTTGTTAATTTAGCTAATTAAATCCCATAATATTTTGAAGATAGTTCATGACCTAAAGAAGCAAATGATCCAACTCAGTCTAGTCTCAACAAATGTCCTCCTCCGAGTGTTAAGGGACGGAAGCGATATCCATCATTGAACATGTGAATTTTGCTCCATGAAATGAAATGAATTAGACTTAAAATCTGTTTGGTGCGAGTTTAGTCAATGCATCTTTTTCTTCTTCGATATTCAATCTTTATTAGCCTTTTGGTCTCGCTCCTCCAACAGCTCAACGTTCTCCTCCCTAAAAAGTTTGAAGTAGTTAGCTAGCTGGCTAGGTTCCTCCGGCCTATATATATCTTTAGACTTTAAGCTTAAGGCCGCTCTATTTCTTCAGACTAGACCACAGAGAGAGAGAGAGAGAGAGAGAGAGAGAGAGAGAGAGAGAGAGAGAGAGAGAGAGAGAGAGAGAGAGAGAGAGAGAGAGAGAGAGAGAGAGAGTTGTCCTTGAGATAGTACTTGGAAAGTACGCATCCGCAAGGACCACAAGAACCCTAGTTACCTAGCTGATGCATGTATTCAATTATATATCTGAATTTACTACTAGCTTGCCGGGATGATTTGATTACCTCCCAAAATGTTCCTGCATGGTATATGTAACTGGTAATCGTCTCAGTGGTTTAATCTGGTTGTCGACGTACTAGTAGACTAGCTAGTAGGAACTTGGTGTTACATACAAAACATCCTTATCTATTATTTATTTAATTAAGAATTAAAATCCATTTATTAATAATAAAAAATACGTATCTCTTTCACGTAATTTACTTGTCTAATAGTGAATAAGATGATGACAATGTCCCTATGTTTTACTGAAATCAATTGGTTTCTTAGTACTACTTTTGCTTGGTTTCTTTGGCAAATACATATATAATATTGGAATCTTTCTTACTTTTTATCTGAAATAATAAGCAATATATCATACGTAGGTTGTAAAAGCTTTGTTATATATAGTTAAGAGTTAACGGGGTCAGGGGTGACACTACAACTAGTGTAAAACCGTGTACACTAATCCCTATAGATTGCTAAACTTGTATAGCTGTAGACACTAGACATCTGGACCTGTAGAATTAAGACAGACATGCACACACTAGATTCACACATCTGTCCTAGGTAGTTAATAGCAGTTAAGATAAGTTTAAGACAGAAATAACTGTCTAACCTTATCTGTTGTAAACATCTATAAATATAGCCGTAGGCTATGTGAATAATACAAGGAAAATTTACCATTTCAACATGGTATCAGAGCCTCACGGCTAATCCCCTCAATTCTGATCCTCCCTCCTCTCCCACCATGGCTAGTGATTCCTGTGCCTCTCCCTCAATCTCCCCGAATCATGTTTCAACCCTAGTCTCTATCAAACTCACAGAATCCAACTATCTTCTCTGGGAAAGCCAGATCAAACCCTTTCTAATCGGACACAACTACTGGAGGTTCATTGATGGAACTCACTCCCCTCCCTCTCCAACCCTCCAACCATCGGCCACCACTGAATCCTCTCCCCAATCTGATGCCTCATCCTCTGCTCTCACTAACTCTGGACTCCTTCTGCCTAATCCTGCGTACCAACAGTGGTACCAGATTGACCAAACCCTCATCAGCATGCTTCGAGCCACACTGACAGAACCAGTCCTGTCCCAAGTTGTTGGCTTAAACACTTCCCGTGAAATCTGGGAATGCCTTCGCCAGAATTTCTCTCAACAGTCACTAGCAAATGCCACTAACCTCCGATTCCAACTCATGTCTCTCACAAAAGGCTCCCTCTCCATCTCTGAATATCTCTCTCAAGCCAAAACACTTGCAGACTCTCTTGCTGCAATAAATGAACCCTTCTCTTCCCGTGACTTAGTCACGGCTGTCTTGCGTGGTCTTGGCCCAGAATACAGCATGCTTGTGACAGCCATGCTTAACTTCCCTCCTGTAATGACCTGTCCCGAATATCAGGATTGAATATTAATTAATTATGGTTTAAAATGACTAATCGGGGATTAGTTGAGTGAAATCGGACGAATTGTGCAAAATGACCGTTTTGTCCCTAGCGTGGGCAAAATGTTGACTTTTAGTTCGGGCGGTCAAACGGACTTTGATCGATGACTGTGACATAGTTCGGGACGTCACGAGTTCATAGACAGGTGGCACGTTCGATTCCGACATTCGAGGAAAAAGTTATGACGTTCGGAAGTTCGAGGGCATTTTCGTAATTTGGCTAAAAAGGGGCCAAATGTTGACTTTTGACCCGGGAAGTCCAATGGACGAGGGCCAAGAATCGTTACGTAGGTCGAGTCGATACGAATTCATAGACAGGCGGCACGCCGAAATCGGAGATTCGACGACGAAGTTGTGGTCACGGGAGCGAAATCGATTAACCGAACGAACCGGGATTTCGAATAAAATATTATTAAATAGTGAATAGTGATCAGAGTTTGTGAACACTTGGATGAGTGACAAGTGTCACCCATCCCTTGTTTTGAGGCCCTAAATTGTGGAACATGTTTCCCATTAATCCATATTTTTTAATCATTCCTTATCATGCATTCTTCATCATCCGTCATCTTCATTTCTTCATTTATTTTCTTCAAAACCATATACCTCAATCCTACACAAACACCTCTCAATCATCATCCATTGCTTATGACCCGTGAACGAAAGTTGGAGAGGATGTTGAGACGAACCCAATGGTGGCCACGGTAAGGACCGTTGTGCACGGTGGCCGGAATTTTGGAAGGTAAAACCGTAGGATTCAAATTTTGGGTTTTGATTTTGATGGTGTTGATCGATTCTAAGCTTAGGATGATGTTCTTTGAGCTCTCACGAGCTTGTAGGTGCAATTTGGGACGAATTTGGACGTTGGAGGTGAACGGAATGATGATTGGAAATCTGGCCGAAACTTTGATTGGCCATAACTTAAAATCCAGGTACTTTCTGAATTTTCTGGGTTAATATTTGGAATCCTTGGCTCGAGTAGATGGATTTACATAGGTAGAACGTCGAATTTGGTTGAGAAACGAGTGAGATATCGAAGTTTGAAGTTTGGGGCATCAATGGAGTTTTCCGGCGAGAAATTCCGGCGAGTTGCCGTCGAGTTGACTCGGTCTCCGGCGAGTTGACTCGTTGACCGGCGAGTTGACTCGTTGACTCTGACCCATTGACTTTTGACCGTTGACTTACTGTTCATGATGATGTCAGCGTTGACCTTGATGACATCATCGTTGACTTTTTGGTCACCATTTGACTAAAACTTTGACTCGCGCGTGTGGGCACGTGGGAGCGTATTTTTAGGTGGGACCAGGACTATTTTAAGGGTTTCGACGATCTGGATCCAATGGCGGTGGTTTCGGGTCGATCGGAGATCGTTAAGTTAGTCAAATCAAGGGTTTTCACCTCGGGAAACGTGTACGAGACACGTTGACCTTTCCGGAAAAATTTAGGGTTCTTAATATGGACTTGTATAGGTTAGTAGTAACCTTTGGATATGATTTGGACAGGTCAGGATGACCCGAAGAGGTCGGATTAGCCCGAGGAGGCTTATGGCACGCATATCGAGGCGGCAGCTAGGACGGACTGTGAGTGGACTTTTGGTTTTCTAACCGTGATGCATGCATATATGATTTAAAATGCTTTATTATATGATTTGATATGCTTTGGCATGATTGGTATTTCAATTCGGTGATTTCTCGATTTTGTGATTATTATATTATTATATTCTGGCACGATTTTCGAGAGATTATGAAATTGGTTAAAAATGATATTGTGGGCGTGAGAACCCAAGTAAATAATGATTTTGACTCGGATTTGGAGTTACATGTGAATTTGATGATTTTTGTATTCTCGTGATTTTGTGATTATTTTAATCAGTCTTTCGGGCACGTTTTACGAGGAACGTGCAAATGATGTTTTGGGCTACGGCCCGGGATTGAAAATGATATTTGGACTCGGATTATGAGTTAGGAGTTGTTTTCATGGATTTACGTGATCGTGGCAACTCGGGTTTACGGTTGCACGAATTTACGTGAAATTGATATTTTGGGCTTGAGACCCAATGGAATTGTGATTTTGAATGGATTTGTATTTCCATGTGATGACATGATGATATTGATGATTTTCGGATTTATAAAGTAAATCGGGACTTTGGTTATGTTGGGGCTGAGACCCTGTGTTGATATATGATTTGGTTTTTAATGCAACTGTTTTTCACTGGTTTTTGTGATGATGATATGTTGCGGATAATTAGGGCTTTCGGGTGAAAATATGTTTTTTCCCCGGAGTGCACCCTGGAGATAACGCTCGCCTTCGGGATGGAAGTGTTTACCCCGAAGAGGTCACGTAGCACGATCTTTGTCTTGCAGCCCAGGGGAGGCTTGACTCAGATCAGATGTGCTGGATTACATGGATCGGTAAGTGATGTGTTCACGAGATCCGGATCGTCGGCTGGTGAGGTTTTTCCCAGTGACGGATTGCTGACTGATGATGTGTTCACAGCAGCGGATGCTCGGATTTTGAGCGGTCCTTGAGCCTATTGATATGCACGCGTTGCAGGGATAAACGTGACTCAAAGCAACAGGATATGGAAATAAGTCCCGTGGATTATGGAAAATGATTTTGAGGAAACCGTGGTTTAGCGGTGAAAATGATTTAAAGAAACTGTGAACTTTTTGAGATGTTAAACTGATTTCGTGAACATGAGTTTTTGTGGACCATGGGAAAATATGTTTTGATTTTATCGGTCCACTGTTCATACTTGAATGATTTCATACTATTACTCATGTTTTACGATATGCATGCAAGTTTGTGAAAACTGGAGGGTAAAAATGTGTTTTGGTAAATGTATTTATCAAACTTTATTTTGTCCACTCACACCTTTTCTGTTTTGTTAACCCTTCAGGTCGTGGTGCGTTGATCGAGGCTATTCCAGAGGTGGAGGTATGTGCGGGCACAGGCGCAAAAAATTCCCTTGTCTGGCAGGTACTGAAGGGTAGTTTCGGACTTTCAGTTGACTTGTCAGACGGGAGCAGGACCGGGTACGGTTTTTGACGTCCAGTTGGGGCGGGTCCTGTCAAATTGGTATCAGAGCACTAGGTTGCTGATGCTGTTGCCATGCCATACCTCTGGAACGTGAGCCTCGTGCGCGACCTAGTGGTGAGATGGGTATATTAGGGTATTTGAGACCTTGTGATAGATTTCGGAATGTAATTGACCTTGGTTCGAGGGTTAGATGTTAATTTGTGTAATTGCGACTTACTAATTGTCGAATCAGTATTCTTATGGGTCCCATGATTTATTGGATCCAGAGGCTTGGAAGGTAGCACAATTGGGTAGGTTGGACCCACGATGAGAATATTCTCAGTAAATTCCTTGTGCGGAATGTGAGTTCCCAACGTCTAGAGTGTGTTGGTGTATCCTTAGGCTTTGTAAGTGGTATATGATGTGGTTCACCTGCAGTAATTTGCTAGGTGACTGGGTATGCCAGGGATGGCATGGATGAATGAGTCAAGAATTCGGTTAGGATTCGAGATGAGTCATGGTAATATCTTAAGTCTCAGGAGCTGTCGGGTTTTGAGGAACCCTAGGTAGTAATCGCGGAACCCTAAGGTGGGATGTTTGGTTCGGAAATGTGTGCTAGCGAGTGGTTTGACTCTTAATGACTTTTCGAAGTCGAGACCGAGTGACGATTGTGTCAGGTCTAGTCATGTCAGCTTTAGTGGTGGAACTGCAATCCACAGTCGGGGTTGGTACATGTCGATGGAATCCCAGAGTGGGGATACAGAGTAGTGTACGGGTACATGATTCCATTGGATGTGGAGTCTCGATACCGGTGTCTGGTGGTTAGGTCTGCACAATTCTGTGGCAGGCACTACTACTGAGTGGTTATGGAGAATCGGGGGACGTTCAGGGGACGTTTCATTTTCTCACATGAGTTGTCAGGGTGATTGTACCCGGAGTTGTTAGGTACGAGGGAGGCAGAGTTTCTCCTATTCGAGCAGAGGTACGGGGTCGTCGCTTGTTATGAGCGGAGATCCAGAGTTGTCAGTTTTGCACACGGTGTGCTCATACTGATACTGTTGTCTGTGTGCTGGTGTTGGTGCCGGTGTTTGTGCTGACGATGAGTCACGAGTCGAGTTATGACTTTGTCGAGTTGGGTAGGTGCCCGTAACCAGTCTAAATGGGACACGTGGTTGGTGTCCGAAGTGCGTTGGTTTCAACATGGTTGGACCTACAGAATCGTGAGAGGTTGTGTTTGAGGTGATAGGAGAATTGCGGGTTTTTCCGTATTGGGATTAGGTATTCTAAAGTCATCGGGGGTGATTTCTTATTTTCTGCTTGGTGGCAGACGATGATGGGTTACATGGCATGGGGAGTGCAGCGAGTTTTGTTTGCATCCACGTAGGATGAGTACTGGTGTCATTGTTTTGGATCATCCTTGGTTTTCCCTGAGTGGGATGGCAAGGGTAGATACGAGGTAATCAGTGAGAACCCATAGTCGCGGCGTGTCTCGTCGTTGACTAAACTGTTTAATTGTGGGCGTTGGTTGTCAAACGTTGTGACAGTACGCAAATGAGATGAGGGTGTAAGACCCTATGGTTCCTAGTAGTTAACTGTGTGGATCCTAGGTGGATCGGGTTTGTGATGTCGTGGACATTGGGCATTGTGACGATCTAGGATCGTGATGTTCATGGTTGGCAGACGTCGTGATGGATCTGGGTCGTGATCCTGATGATCCAGTTGGGTAGAGAGTTTATCACTCTTACGTCGGTATGTGAGTCATAAAAGACGGGACTGAACTTCTTTTCGAAGTGGAGCCCCTTATGGTATGTTACTCGAGCGAGTAGGTTTCCGACGGGGTCGAATTTGGTCAGCCTTAGAGTTGTGACTGATGGGATTGGCTTCCCTATGAAGTCAACCGAGTATAGTGAACTGGTAACCGATAGGTTCGGTTTTGGGTATGTCCGAGTGGACGTGAACGAGATTTCGGGTTTTGGAACCGAATTTCTGGGTGACGATTCAGGATTCGATTTTGGAACTTGAAAGTGGAATACTGGATTTGGGTGCGGAATGATTATTCCAAATGCTAGCTTACGGAATAATGATTTCGGATTCGGATTTGGTCATGGATTAAAAATGTGATTTCTGGGTTTGGATTCGGGATTTCTTACGAGATTGCGAATTCAGATTTGGAATTGGAACTAGAGGATGGGTGGAGTTTCGATTTGTCTACTGCTGGTTTGAGCAAATGGACTCCATTATTGGAACGTATTTGGCTATGACCTAAGTGGTTGTAGTCTGGTCAAGGGATAGATGTATGTACCTTGTACATGGTTTGGGGTACGATACTTTGCAGACTTGTGGTGGCCAGGGTTGATGTGAATCCCGGGAGAACTAGGCGTTCTTCCCTGTGGACACGTTGATGTGTCATTTTGAGTGCTGTCATTTGGCGAGGTGTTTTTGGGTAGCATAGAACAAGGATTGTCGATGTTAGCTAAACCCTCAGGATTTTTACTTTTTCCTTACCTGGTTTGGGATCGACCATATTGGTCTATGGGTCGAGTACTGGGGTCCAGCTGTAGGATCTTGCTTGGTGTACGATGTGCTGTATCGTATGGACGAGGGTACTTGATACTTAGTGACGGTACATGGGATGTACCAGTGATGTGTCGATAAATGTGTTGGTGCTTGGCTTAGTTCCAATACCATTGGTTTTGGTTGTGAACGTGAAATGGACATTGAACACGATGCACTGGGCAGAGTGGTTCTGATGCATTCAGTGATTGTTTGAGCAGGTGCTCTTAGCCATGGTTGGCTAGAGTAACTCTAGTGTTGAGTTGTGTGATCACTGCTAGGCTGGTGTTCAACGTGTTCCAGTTACACCGTCTGATTGAGTGTGATGACGGTATGCGTATACTCAGGATGAGTGAGTTGGTGGTTGATGTGACCGCAAGTTGCTTTGCGGCGAGATGTTATCATGTCGTGACCTTACCAGCATCTGGGATCGCTGAGGGGGTGACAGTTGTGGTAACTGTTGTAGGTATTAGTCGCAGGATTGAGTTTTCCCTGCGAGGGGAGATCATGTTGATGATCTTATGCTACATTGACGGACGTTGTAGTATGATGTGTTGTCACTGATTTGTTACTGATTGGCGCTTTACTAGGGTGGTAAAGCTTGGTGGTGACAGTATGGCTTGTGGTGACATATTGGTTAGTAGTGTCAGCATGGACTGACAGGTGAGTTTTGGTGACTCTCTATGAGAGCGAAGGTCAGGGCACATTAGTGATTACGTGGGGCCGTCAAGCTGAAAGAGTCAGCTTAATGGTGACATTGCCAATTTCTGGTGATCGATTTCACTCGAGGTGGTCGAGTGTAGTTAGTACGATGTGCATCGGTGATGTGACGTCTCAGTGCAGACGAGTTCTGTGTTGGCTAGTGGGTGTACATGTGTACACGTGATGTGAGGCCATTTGTTTTCCACTAGGTAATTGTGGAATACGAGTAGTTGGAATTTCGGGGACGAAATTCTTTAAGGGGGGAAGGTTGTAATGACCTGTCCCGAATATCAGGATTGAATATTAATTAATTATGGTTTAAAATGACTAATCGGGGATTAGTTGAGTGAAATCGGACGAATTGTGCAAAATGACCGTTTTGTCCCTAGCGTGGGCAAAATGTTGACTTTTAGTTCGGGCGGTCAAACGGACTTTGATCGATGACTGTGACATAGTTCGGGACGTCACGAGTTCATAGACAGGTGGCACGTTCGATTCCGACATTCGAGGAAAAAGTTATGACGTTCGGAAGTTCGAGGGCATTTTCGTAATTTGGCTAAAAAGGGGCCAAATGTTGACTTTTGACCCGGGAAGTCCAATGGACGAGGGCCAAGAATCGTTACGTAGGTCGAGTCGATACGAATTCATAGACAGGCGGCACGCCGAAATCGGAGATTCGACGACGAAGTTGTGGTCACGGGAGCGAAATCGATTAACCGAACGAACCGGGATTTCGAATAAAATATTATTAAATAGTGAATAGTGATCAGAGTTTGTGAACACTTGGATGAGTGACAAGTGTCACCCATCCCTTGTTTTGAGGCCCTAAATTGTGGAACATGTTTCCCATTAATCCATATTTTTTAATCATTCCTTATCATGCATTCTTCATCATCCGTCATCTTCATTTCTTCATTTATTTTCTTCAAAACCATATACCTCAATCCTACACAAACACCTCTCAATCATCATCCATTGCTTATGACCCGTGAACGAAAGTTGGAGAGGATGTTGAGACGAACCCAATGGTGGCCACGGTAAGGACCGTTGTGCACGGTGGCCGGAATTTTGGAAGGTAAAACCGTAGGATTCAAATTTTGGGTTTTTGATTTTGATGGTGTTGATCGATTCTAAGCTTAGGATGATGTTCTTTGAGCTCTCACGAGCTTGTAGGTGCAATTTGGGACGAATTTGGACGTTGGAGGTGAACGGAATGATGATTGGAAATCTGGCCGAAACTTTGATTGGCCATAACTTAAAATCCAGGTACTTTCTGAATTTTCTGGGTTAATATTTGGAATCCTTGGCTCGAGTAGATGGATTTACATAGGTAGAACGTCGAATTTGGTTGAGAAACGAGTGAGATATCGAAGTTTGAAGTTTGGGGCATCAATGGAGTTTTCCGGCGAGAAATTCCGGCGAGTTGCCGTCGAGTTGACTCGGTCTCCGGCGAGTTGACTCGTTGACCGGCGAGTTGACTCGTTGACTCTGACCCATTGACTTTTGACCGTTGACTTACTGTTCATGATGATGTCAGCGTTGACCTTGATGACATCATCGTTGACTTTTTGGTCACCATTTGACTAAAACTTTGACTCGCGCGTGTGGGCACGTGGGAGCGTATTTTTAGGTGGGACCAGGACTATTTTAAGGGTTTCGACGATCTGGATCCAATGGCGGTGGTTTCGGGTCGATCGGAGATCGTTAAGTTAGTCAAATCAAGGGTTTTCACCTCGGGAAACGTGTACGAGACACGTTGACCTTTCCGGAAAAATTTAGGGTTCTTAATATGGACTTGTATAGGTTAGTAGTAACCTTTGGATATGATTTGGACAGGTCAGGATGACCCGAAGAGGTCGGATTAGCCCGAGGAGGCTTATGGCACGCATATCGAGGCGGCAGCTAGGACGGACTGTGAGTGGACTTTTGGTTTTCTAACCGTGATGCATGCATATATGATTTAAAATGCTTTATTATATGATTTGATATGCTTTGGCATGATTGGTATTTCAATTCGGTGATTTCTCGATTTTGTGATTATTATATTATTATATTCTGGCACGATTTTCGAGAGATTATGAAATTGGTTAAAAATGATATTGTGGGCGTGAGAACCCAAGTAAATAATGATTTTGACTCGGATTTGGAGTTACATGTGAATTTGATGATTTTTGTATTCTCGTGATTTTGTGATTATTTTAATCAGTCTTTCGGGCACGTTTTACGAGGAACGTGCAAATGATGTTTTGGGCTACGGCCCGGGATTGAAAATGATATTTGGACTCGGATTATGAGTTAGGAGTTGTTTTCATGGATTTACGTGATCGTGGCAACTCGGGTTTACGGTTGCACGAATTTACGTGAAATTGATATTTTGGGCTTGAGACCCAATGGAATTGTGATTTTGAATGGATTTGTATTTCCATGTGATGACATGATGATATTGATGATTTTCGGATTTATAAAGTAAATCGGGACTTTGGTTATGTTGGGGCTGAGACCCTGTGTTGATATATGATTTGGTTTTTAATGCAACTGTTTTTCACTGGTTTTTGTGATGATGATATGTTGCGGATAATTAGGGCTTTCGGGTGAAAATATGTTTTTTCCCCGGAGTGCACCCTGGAGATAACGCTCGCCTTCGGGATGGAAGTGTTTACCCCGAAGAGGTCACGTAGCACGATCTTTGTCTTGCAGCCCAGGGGAGGCTTGACTCAGATCAGATGTGCTGGATTACATGGATCGGTAAGTGATGTGTTCACGAGATCCGGATCGTCGGCTGGTGAGGTTTTTCCCAGTGACGGATTGCTGACTGATGATGTGTTCACAGCAGCGGATGCTCGGATTTTGAGCGGTCCTTGAGCCTATTGATATGCACGCGTTGCAGGGATAAACGTGACTCAAAGCAACAGGATATGGAAATAAGTCCCGTGGATTATGGAAAATGATTTTGAGGAAACCGTGGTTTAGCGGTGAAAATGATTTAAAGAAACTGTGAACTTTTTGAGATGTTAAACTGATTTCGTGAACATGAGTTTTTGTGGACCATGGGAAAATATGTTTTGATTTTATCGGTCCACTGTTCATACTTGAATGATTTCATACTATTACTCATGTTTTACGATATGCATGCAAGTTTGTGAAAACTGGAGGGTAAAAATGTGTTTTGGTAAATGTATTTATCAAACTTTATTTTGTCCACTCACACCTTTTCTGTTTTGTTAACCCTTCAGGTCGTGGTGCGTTGATCGAGGCTATTCCAGAGGTGGAGGTATGTGCGGGCACAGGCGCAAAAAATTCCCTTGTCTGGCAGGTACTGAAGGGTAGTTTCGGACTTTCAGTTGACTTGTCAGACGGGAGCAGGACCGGGTACGGTTTTTGACGTCCAGTTGGGGCGGGTCCTGTCACCTCCCCTCCCTCCCTTCAATGATCTTAGAGCCCGTCTACTGTCTTTTGAGGCACAGCAAGCCTCCACCCTACACTCTGCCTCTGTCCACCCACCCACAGCCTTATACACGGCCTCACAGCACTATGCTCCTTCCCGTGGCCGCTCTGCTTTTCAGAGAGGACCCAGACCAGGCCGTGGCTCCCGGTTTCCAAACCGCCGTGGAAACCACCGCTACTCCTCCCCCAATCCTTCCCCCGGTGTACTAGGCTCCTCCCCCTCTCCCATCAACCGCCCCACTGGCCCCCAATGTTGGTCCTGCAACCGTTTCGGCCATCTTGCTGCTCACTGCCCCAATCTGTCCCAGTCCACAGACCACAATTTGTCCCAGGCCTTCGCAGGTCTACATCTAGCAAACGTATCAGACCCAAATTGGTACCCGGACACTGGTGCTACTCACCACGTCACCATGAACCCTCCCTGCACCTCTCAGCCTTCCCCATCCACCCCGGATCAGGTCATGATTGGCAATGGTGACACACTCCCCATCCAGCAAACTGGTACAGTCCAATTCTCCTCTGGTCCCTTTCATTTTAATCTATCTAATGTTCTCTATGTTCCCTCTATACAAAAGAATCTTCTCTCTGTCTCTCAGTTCACTCAAGATCACAAAGTCAAAATCACTTTCCTCCCCCACCAATTTCTTATCCAGGATCTCCACACTAATCAAGTTTTGTTTCAGGGCCCCTGTAAAGATGGCCTTTACAGGATATCACCACAACAAGTCCCACCCCAGGTCTTCCTCACTCATGCTGCTCCCTCTCTTTGGCACCAGCGCCTTGGACACCCTTCATCCAAAGTGCTTCGCATGGTGACAACCAAGAATAACCTATGTTCCCCTGTACCTTTCAATTCTGTACCCTTTTGTAATCAATGTGCTCTAAATAAAAGCACCAGACTTTCCTTTTCCTCTGTTGTACATCAATCAATAAAACCGTTTGATTTAATACATTCTGATGTGTGGATGTCTCCTGTCATTTCTGTCTCTGGTTTTCGCTACTATGTCCTATTCACTGATGACTACACTAGATTCACTTGGATATTTCCCCTACGCAACAAATCTGAAGTTTTCAACCATTTCACTAAATTCTACTCATATGTTCAGACTCAATTCCGCACCAACATCACTCAGTTTCAAAGTGATGGAGGCACTGAATACACCAACCACCAGTTCCAAGCCTTTTGCTCCCTTCATGGCATTCACCATCGCTTTTCCTGCCCCCACACCCCTCAACAAAATGGGTTAGCTGAGCGTAAACACCGTCACATCTCAGAAATGGGGAGAACACTCCTCCATACAGCCGGCCTTCCTTATTCCTACTGGGCAGATGCCCTTACAACTGCAGTTTTTCTCATCAACCTCCTTCCCACACCTACCCTCAACTGGACATCACCATACACCAAACTATATGCCCGTCCACCTCCATACCACATTCTAAAAACCTTTGGCTGCTCCTGCTTCCCCTTCCTTGGTGCGTACACCAAACACAAACTCCAAAGTCCCAGCCTACCCTGTGTTTTTCTAGGCTACAGCCCCCATCATGCTGGATACCGTTGCCTTCATGTCAAAACAGGTCGAGTCTACATCTCCCGTCATGTGGTGTTCAATGAACTTGACTTCCCGTTCCCGAAGTCCTCCACACCTCCCCCTCCTCTTTCCTTCACCCCTCTAGTCTCCATCCCACTTTCTCATCCTTCTCCGGTCCCACCAACACGGTCTCCCACTACTAATTCCCGACAGACCTCCCCACCCTTCTCACCACCAGCAAACTCTTCTCACGACTTGTCATCCTCCACCACCCCTCCTCCCCCTCCCGGTCTAAACTCCCAACACTCCCACCCTTCCCGACCACCCAATACTCATCCTATGACTACTCGCAGCAAGGCTGGAATTTCCAAGTCCAGAAATCTCCTCTTCACCTCCCGATATCCCCTGCCCCAGGCCTACACCACTACCAAACTTGCAACAGCCGAACCCACCACCTACACCCAAGCCTCCAAATCTGCTGCATGGACAGATGCAATGAAAACAGAATATGATGCACTGATGAAGCAGCAAACTTGGTCCCTGGTTCCCCTCCCCCCTCATGCCAATGCAGTAGGCTGCAAGTGGGTTTTTCGACTCAAACAACGGGCTGATGGCTCTGTCGAACGTCACAAAGCCAGACTTGTTGCCAAAGGCTTCCATCAGCAAGAAGGCCTAGACTACTATGAAACATTCAGTCCGGTAGTAAAACCAACCACAATCCGTGTGGTCCTATCCATTGCTGTTTCCCTTGGCTGGCCCCTCCGTCAACTCGATGTCACCAATGCCTTCCTCCATGGCCATTTAAATGAAGAGGTCTACATGGTTCAGCCCCCTGGCTTCACTGATCCTAACCACCCTCACCATGTGTGCCGGCTACATAAGCACTCTACGGCCTCAAACAGGCCCCTCGGGCTTGGTTTGCCCGTTTCAGCAGTTTTCTTCTACAATATGGCTTTCACCAGAGCAGGGCAGACCCTTCTATGTTTGTTCTTCATCGCCCACCATGTGTCCTCTACCTCCTATTGTATGTGGACGACATCATCCTAACCGGCAACTCACCAAAGGCCCTGTCCACCTTTATGACTTCCCTAGCAAAAGCCTTCGACATAAAAGACCTGGGCTCACTCCACTACTTCCTGGGTATTGAAGCTCGACCCACCACAACTGGCCTAACCCTCACCCAAGACAAATATACTGTTGGACTTCTCCACCGCAGCGGCCTCGCTGATTGCAGACCTGCCCCTACCCCTGTAGCCTCCAAACACGTCCTTTCTGCCACTATTGGACAGCCCCTAACAGACCCCTCAACCTATCGACAACTGGTTGGCACCCTCCTCTACTTAACCCTCACACGGCCGGACATTTCCTATGCTGTACAGAATGTTGCCCAGTTCATGAGCAAGCCAACCGATGCCCACCTCACTGCTGTAAAGCGTATCATCAGATACCTCAAAGGCACCTTAGGCACAGGTCTTCATATTCAGCGCTGCAGATTTCCCCTCACCCTCCAAGCATACTCAGATGCCGATTGGGCAGGATGCCCTGACACCCGCCGCTCAGTCAGTGGGTTCTGCGTGTTCCTAGGTTCCAACCTCATATCCTGGTGTGCCAAGAAACAGAAAACTGTTTCTCGTTCCAGTTCAGAGGCTGAATACCGGGCCCTAGCCTATACTTGTGCCGACACGATCTGGATCCTAAGCCTTCTACAAGACCTGCAAATTCTACCCCAGTTGCCCCTGCTTCTCTACTGCGACAACATGAGTACTGCCCACATGACAGCAAACCCGGTCTTCCATGCTCGTACCAAGCACATTGCCATTGACTACCACTTCCTACGTGAAAGAGTTGCCGCTGGCACCCACCGTGTTCTCTTTGTCCCTTCAGCAAATCAACTAGCTGACCTCTTCACAAAGGGACTTCCTATTTCCCGTCACCAACAACTTGCGTCCAAACTTGTCACCCCAAGGGTGCCTAGTTTGCGGGGGGATGTAAAACCGTGTACACTAATCCCTATAGATTGCTAAACTTGTATAGCTGTAGACACTAGACATCTGGACCTGTAGAATTAAGACAGACATGCACACACTAGATTCACACATCTGTCCTAGGTAGTTAATAGCAGTTAAGATAAGTTTAAGACAGAAATAACTGTCTAACCTTATCTGTTGTAAACATCTATAAATATAGCCGTAGGCTATGTGAATAATACAAGGAAAATTTACCATTTCAACAACTAGCTTCTAATACTATTACTCCCTCGGCAAGGTGCAGCAAAACCAACAACTTAGGTAGTTTAATTAGTTAATTAGCAGTACTAGCAGTAATATTCAACTGTTATTTAAATCTTAATAGGAATAAAGAAAGGGCCATGGACACTAGAAGAGGATGAAAAGCTGGTGAAATACATACAAAGATATGGAGCGTAGGGCATGGGATGAGTTGGAAGGCACATCCCAAAGTTGCAGGTTTGAATAGGTGGCAAGATTTCCAGGCTGTGGTGGACCAATTATCTGAGGCCTCACATCAAGAGGGGAAACTTCACCACCCAAGAAGAGCAAACAATCGTAAACCTTCATGCTCTGCTGGGAAACAAGTAGTAATTAACATATCATGCATATCATGCATATATATATATATATTTGCAATTTAGTTGTGTTTATCATCGTCATTAATTCAGTAGTGTCATACTGTCATACATATGCATACGGATGGTCTGCCATAGCAAGCAATCTTCCAGGGAGGACCGATAACGAAGTCAAGAACTTTTGGAATACCCATTTGAAGAAGAAGCTGCTTCAAATGTGTATCGATCCTGTGACCCACACCCCAATCCCAGCTCCTCATCATCATCATCTGCCTAAAAGTAGTATTCATCAATATCATGATCAACAGCAGCTGCGGCACTATGATCTCATTTCCACTACTTTGGCTGCTTATTTGGCCCTGCACTTGCAATCGTTTGCTTCTCCGAATTCTACCAACAATTCGACGATGATATCAAATCCACCATTCCCATGGATCCATAATAATGATTCCATGATCAGGCGCAGCCTGCAATACCAATACTACTCGGAAGCCGACATCCAAGTGCTTCAAACCATACTACAACAACTACTCATCATCCTTATAACCAATAACAACGGCAGCGCTACTACTACTTGTCCAAATGATGATGTGGTAGTTGTGAATCATGTTTTAGGATCATATTCATCATCGGCTTCAGCAATTCAGCGGGACAATGATGATCCTAATTATGATGCAACTAATTCAACGTCACAACTACTACCTCTATCTGTATCTGTAGCTGCAGCTGCACTTAATCATCATCATCAGTTACCTCTTTATTTCGTTAATAATGATAATATTATTTCATCGTCATCACCATCTGATCCTGACAATTTGTAACTCGCTACTCGTCTCATCGGCCATTACCCATCTCACCTCGCTCTCGAGTCTTTTATCACCTCCAAAAACCCAACATTTTCCCTTTCAATGCCATTCTCAGGGTCTTAGCTGAACAGTGTCTCTTCCCCCATGCAATTTCCAAACCTTAAAACAGACCTCACTTTCGCCTAATGATTTCACCTTCTCTTCCCTTCTCAAGGCCTGCTTTCCTTGTGGAAGTTCTTGTTATGTTAAACAAAATTCATACCCATGTTACCAAAGTGGGGTTTCTTTGCAATTCATTTGTCTGTAACAGCTTGCTTGCAGTGTATGCTAAAGGCCTTAAAGATTTGGCTTCTGCACGTTTAGTGTTTGATGAAATGCCTGACAGGGCTGTTGCTTGTTGTTGGACATCGTTAATGGCTGGTTATGCTCAGTCAGGTCAGAGTAAACAAGTTCTGCAGATTTTCTTAATGATGGTTAATGAAAATTCGAGGCCAGAAAATGATACAATGGTTAGTGTCTTGTCTGCATGTTCGAATCTTGAGATGGCTGCAATTGAGAAATGGGTTGACATCCTATCCAAAGTTGTCAATACTAGGAATTTGGTCTGTGACTCTATCAACACTGTCCTTGTTTATTTGTATGGAAAATGAGGAAAGGTTGAAAAGAGTTGGGAAAGGGTTGATGAAATTTTGATGATGGAAAGCAAAGCGTCCTTCCTTGGAATGGCATGATAAGTGCGTATGTCCAGAATGGTTGTTTACTGGAGTCTTTGAGTCTTTTCCGGTTAATGGTGGAAGATCCCAATCAGAGGCCTAACCATGTTACAATGGTGAGGCCTAACCATCACAATTTGGTTAAAATGGGCGGTGCCCAAGTTCATATTGGAGTAATATTTGAGCATGGAGGTGAACACATGGATGTTGGGGTGAGGCGTGGAGTCGAAGATGAGACGGGTATAGGGCGGTGGCGCACGGAGGCGCGTGCATTGAGAGATGAGCAGTGACACCCATTGGCTGTGGTGATGGAGGGAATTTTGAATGAGGCGCGCATGAAGCTGTCTTAGCTGTTCACTTTACATCCTAAGTTATCGAACTGTGACAATAACATTGACATGCTCAAATAAGGATGAAATCATCAAAGAACCACTGTCGTTTTTACTTTCAAAAGCATTCATCAAAAGTTGGAGAAGTAGGGAGCTTTTAGAGACTGCAATTCGGTATAAATTCAAAGTAGCAACTATTTTAAGACCATTTGGAAGGTTTTTGTTGGAAGGTTTTCAACTTTTTAATTTCAAGAACATAGCATATGCATGATTTGGGTTCATTATTTTTTTTATTTTAATTTTTTTTGTTTATTTGTTTTGTTACTTACTTTTGATATTCAATTATTTCTTTTATGTTTTGGCCTATTATCTTGTCTTTTTTTTACCTAAAATGTATAAGAGAACACGGATTACAAAAATCAAGTTTGACTAATCAAAATGCAAGATTTGTGATAAAAACAAAGTTTATTAAGATGGCAGTAAATTATAAAAAGATATTCTTAGATTAAAGTAAGTGATTTACTTACCAAAAAGGTTGGAAAACAAAGTTTATTAAGATGGCAGTAAATTATAAAATGATATTCTTAGATTGAAGTAAGTGATTTACTTACCAAAAAGGAAGGAATCTTCTCCTTTTATTAATACCATCACAATTTCCGTAAAGAAATGGAAATGTTTTGGAAATTTAACAAAAAGCGGGAAGAACAAAAATCTCTTTCTTGGTGTAAGACAGAGGAAGATCAATCGAGGGCGACAAAAAAAATTGGGAAGAACATAAACTACATAAAAAGAATTCCGCGTTTGGAGGGAGATTTCCATTTTCAATTTTTCACTGTCTTTCGTTCTCCTTTATTTATATTGATTTTCATGAATAGACACAATATCAGACCTCTTATTTCTTTTATTTTTCAGACAGAGACGTAAGTGAGCAAAAGGGAGCCCCCCACTACCGAAGTTCACAGTGTCACTTGTGACACAGGTGTGTTCATTTTTGGTTTACAGATTCAAGATTTGAGATTTCATTTGGGGCGCCAACTAAACCCTAAGCACCCCAGAAACACAGAGGAAGTGAGAAAGAGAGATAAGAGTCCAAATAAGAAAAAGAGGCAGGGGCAGAGAGTGATGAGGGATAGCTTCTATTTATTATTATTTGATTTGGTTATGATTCACATTCAAGATTGACGATTGAAGACTAAAGATTGAAGATTGAGGTTGGCCCTCAATCAATTTGTGGGAGTGTCAGTCAGATCTGGAGGATCCATCTCATCTCAAGGTTTATTCTTTGATTCAGATTCAGCCTGTCAGCCTTTTTGAACATGTTGTGACATTCAAAACAAAAGTCACTCCTTTCCTTTGTTTTTGATGGTTTGGTCGTTTGATTGTTTGATCAATCATCGAATGAAGTTTTCTATTTAAGATTGGGATTTGGGGATGTGGGGTTGTTGCTTGCTTCTGAATGAAAAGTTGAAAACTTGAAATGCTTCCTTTTTTCTATTTCAAATTTAACCCCTTTACCTCAACTTTAGTTCAATTACCATTCTTAGTTTCAAATTTATATATGTAAGCATGCACATGAAAATGTCATCATCATCAGTAGGAGCAGCAGCAATGGGTATGGGAGTCTCTGATCCGAGCCAACTGCACCTGAAGAAGGAGCTTACCCAGATTCGAAAAGCAGCCCGTGTTCTACGGGATCCCGGAACCACTTCTTCTTGGCGGTCTCCTTTGGCCTCCTCCTCTAGATCTGTGGCGGCGGCGGCATCAGCATTAGCAGCAGCACCGTCTACTACTGCTACTTCTTCCAATGGAAATGGAAAAAGAAATGAGAGCAGCGACAAGAGGGTCTTCTTGCACAACTGGAAGAACTCCAAATCCTCAAGAAATGAGGATTACAACTACGATCATGATGATTATGGTGATGATGGTGATGGTGATGATGATGATGATGGCATTGATGCTTCTTCTTCAGTTGCAGCATTGAGTGTTGATGATAGCTTGAGTGATGCGCGTACTGGAGGAGGCGACGGAGATTCAAGGAGCGACACTCAGACTTACAGCCGCTCCTCGTCCATGATGCTCCGCCGTAGATATGCACATCTTTTGCCACCTCTCAAAAATGCTCAGAAAACAAGTAAGAAAACTGATTCTCACTCCAAAATTTTATCCAAATATCAGCAGAAAGAATTAATTCTTGGTAGAAACTTAGCCAGTTCCAGATATTTAGCAGATGGTCATCCTTCAATGGCTTTAAGGTCAGGGCCTGGGGATGATTTAGTGGACCAATCAGATGACACTGAAGACTACTCTAATTCAGAGGATATGAGGCGAATTTCGAGGGCTTCCCCATTGCTTTCCAAACTTAGGCACAATAAATGGCCTCACCCTCACTCGTCCACCAAGTTTAATAAGGCAGATAATAGTATTCGAAGAGAAGATTCCTCATATTCTTATAGCACCCCTGCATTGTCAACTAGTTCTTATAACAGGTATTTTGGTGGTGGTGTTCGTAATCCAAGCACTGTTGGATCTTGGGATGGCACTACAACATCCATGAATGATGGAGATGATGAGGTTGATGATCATTTGGAATTTCCTGCTCGCCCCGGATGTGGGATTCCTTGTTATTGGACTAAAAAGACCCAGAAACATAAAGGCATGTACGGAAGCTGCTGCTCTCCTTCACTTTCTGATACTTTGAGGAGGAAAGGAAGCGTCATTTTTTGTGGAAGTCAAAATATTTATCCTAGAAGACGCCGATCACCATCTGGTTCCAAAAAACAAAGAATTGCATCCAGAAGTGCACAGGGTGTCCTCCCCTTGCTTACTAGTAGTGGTGATGGTAGGGGTGGGTCATCGATAGGAACTGGCAGAAGTGATGATGAGCTTTCTACAAACTTTGGGGAACTTGATTTGGAAGCTTTGAGTCGATTAGATGGAAGGAGGTGGTCTTCAAGCTGCCGAAGTCAAGAAGGGCTGGAGATTGTAGCTCTAAATGAAGAAGGAGAAGAGGATGGCTCACCGGAAAATATAAGGAGCTTTAGCCAAAAGTACAAGCCAATGTTCTTTGCTGAGTTGGTCGGGCAAAATATTGTGGTGCAATCACTTATAAGTGCTACTGTAAGGGGTCGGATTGCTCCTGTTTATCTTTTCCAGGGCCCCCGTGGAACTGGAAAAACATCAGCAGCCAGGATTTTTACTGCCTCCTTGAATTGCCTAACTCCTGATGAAATTAAGCCATGTGGCTACTGCAGGGAGTGTTCTGATTTTATGTCTGGTAAGAACAGGGATTTATTGGAAGTTGATGGAACCAATAAGAAAGGAATTGACAAAGTTAGGTACTTATTGAAAACTCTATTGGCAGCACCCCCATCAGCATTCCCAAGGTACAAGGTTTTTGTGATTGATGAGTGTCACTTGTTACCTTCTAAGACGTGGCTGGCATTTCTCAAATATCTGGAAGAACCGCCACAGCGAGTTGTCTTCATATTTATAACAACTGATTTGGACAATGTTCCCCGTACCATACAGTCCCGTTGTCAGAAATACCTCTTTAACAAAATTAAAGACAGTGACATTGTGGCTAGATTGAGGAAAATATCTGCTAAAGAGAACCTAGATGTTGAATCAGATGCACTAGATTTGATTGCATTGAATGCAGATGGTTCACTTCGAGATGCTGAAACTATGTTGGATCAGTTGAGTTTGCTGGGAAAAAGAATTTCAACAGCTCTTGTGAATGAACTTGTGAGTTTGCTCAAGCTTATAACCATTGACATAGTCTATTTCAATTAATTTTCCATATTATTATGATTTAAGGAGCTTATAAAAAGAAAAAAAACTGAAGTAATATATGAACAGATATTTGTTACCGATATCCAGATAGCTGTCTTCTTATGGGGACATCCGATTAAATTGGAACAATGCAGAGAAGATTTCTAGATTGCTGAATTTATGGTTTTATAAATTTATCCAATTTCCTTAAAACTCGTTAATATGGTGCTTTATCTTCTGTAGGTGGGAGTTGTTTCTGATGTAAAGTTACTGGAACTTTTGGAGTTAGCAATGTCATCAGACACTGCTGAAACAGTGAAAAGGGCCAGAGAGTTGATGGACTCTGGGGTTGATCCCATGGTTTTGATGTCTCAGTTGGCCAGCCTAATCATGGACATCATTGCTGGAACCTACAATATCAATGATGTCAAGCAACATTCATTTTTTGGTGACCAGATTTGTGAGTGTCATCCCCTTCACTTTCAATTCCCACAAATTTGTTTATTACTATTGCAACATTGGTAGTTTGATGTGGATATGGTAACCACTGACCTGATTTTGTTTTGAATGAATTGGTATTGCTCAATTTGTTTGCTGATTTTTGTGATGAAATAGATGATGGTAATATTATAATTTTCTAAATTTATTTATTCTATTTATGGCTGGCTGTCATTACCTCAGTGTCTGAAGCGGAATTGGAGAGATTAAAACATGCTTTGAAGATTCTTTCGGATGCTGAAAAACAGCTTAGGGTTTCAAGTGAGCGGTCAACTTGGTTTACAGCGACTCTTTTACAGCTTGGTTCGGTTCCTTCTCCTGATCTTACTCATGCATGCAGCAGGAGGCACAGCTGTAAGACGACTGAGGATGATTCGTCTACTGCTTCGAGAGAAGCTGCCACCTACAAACAGAAGTTGGATAGTCAAGATAAAAAATTACTAAATGGAAATTCCAACCATCAGGGAGATTCGTTGTCAGGAAGAAATGGTTTCGGTTTCAATACCAAGCCCTTTGGCCAAGTCGTGGATAGTGGTGCCTCGACTCCTTTGCATGATGATATTATGGCGGTTAGATGTGTTAACTCTGAAAAGTTGGAGGCTGTTTGGGCACAGTGTATTGAGAGATGCCATTCAAAGACACTGAGGCTGCTCCTACATTCTCATGGAAAGCTAGTGTCTATATCTGAAGCTGAAGGTAAGCTCTTAAGCTTTTTATCCACATCATTTATATTTGCTTATCTTGTAAATATCATAGACATAATTACTAAATGTTATTGAACTTGTTTACAATAATTCGTTGTTTAGGCGTTCTGGTTGCTTATGTGGCATTTGAAGATGGAAGTATCAAATCTAGAGCAGAAAGGTTCGTGAGCAGTATTACGAATTCAATGGAAATGGTTCTGAGACGCAATGTAGAGGTTAGAATTGTTCACTTGCCAGGTGGAGAGGCTTCTCTAAATGGTCCACGTCCAGTTCCATTACCAGCAACCATGGCAGAAATTGATAAGGAAAGAAAAAGAGTTGGATCAAATGCCACAGACGGTTATTCCAACTGCTCATTGTTTCTTGATGGGACCCTCAAGTCTACCACTGATTCATCAGACGTGATTGCTGAAGGAAATGCCCAAACAAGTGATACAAGAGAGAGGAGACAAGAGGTTCCCATGCAAAGAATAGAATCCATTATTCGCGACCAAAGGTTAGAGACTGCCTGGCTACAGGTTGCAGAGAAAGGCACCCCTGGTTCGTTGGGTCGTTTGAAACCTGAGAAGAATCAAGTCCTGCCGCAGGATGGCATTTATTACGAAGATCAGATGGAGTCGTTGAATTCATTGAGGTTGTCCTCTCAGCAATGGGAAGATGGATTGAACCATGAAGTCAATATTTTGAAGGCTAATAGTGGAAAGGATGAGCAGAAGGAGCAGATGGCTGGAAAGGCTGATCGTTATCCTACGTCACCAAGTTTACTCCATGATAGTAACTTTGTGGGAAATTCCAATAAGGATAACATGTGAGTATTTGCTTTTTATTACTGGTGTATTTTGATTATACTTCAAAAGTTCATTTGCTCC
The DNA here is from genome assembly GCA_032719365.1 of Prinsepia uniflora. Classification (NCBI taxonomy): domain Eukaryota; kingdom Viridiplantae; phylum Streptophyta; class Magnoliopsida; order Rosales; family Rosaceae; genus Prinsepia; species Prinsepia uniflora. The sequence continues at coordinate 1,923,307 of CM064872.1, read as the reverse complement.
TACTTGATAATGCCCTTGAATTGCATGATTGCAGGTAGTGATTTTTCATATCTGCATTATAATGTATACGACTATGTGCTGATTCTTGGTTTTTTGTAGGGGTGATGAATCAGGATCAGGTAAAGGAGGTTGCAGTGGATTTTTTCGTTGTTATAAAACCAAAACTCGCAAAAGAGGAAAGGTAAGATTTGTATCTTCATTCTTGAAAAGCTGTTTGAGCTCAAAGGAACCTCTACCTATTTATTTCTGTATGTAAACAGGTAAAAGGGAGTGGTGTTCAGCCACGCAGAGGTAGACGGTTCTCATTGTTTGGGGAATGTGGGGAGAAGTCAAGGAAAACAGCGAGCAGACATACAAGATAAAAAGGGAGATTTGTAGTTTGGGTTGTAGGCTAAGGCTGTATGCTGTTCATTTGGTTACCCTATTTAAATGTATTTGTTGTCTCCAGTTAAGCCATTCTTCGATTCGAGGATGTGAGTGACAAGTGAAGCAGATAATGTAAAGTTTCTATGTTGAGCTGCATTCTTCCATCTCCACCCAATTTTCATGTCATCAATAAAACTAGGCTATGGCATAACCTTTGAATTGGTTTCATGTTGATGTTGGACCGCTACTTTATTGATTTTCTATCCTTTCTGAGCTCAGTTCTTCCTTCGTTGTAAGTTGAATGTTGCTGCTATGAGGAATCAAGGACTCATGCTACTTATTTTTCCATCGTGACTCCTACAAAAACTTTTCAAATTTAAGGATCGTTCTTGCCTCATAGTCATGGGCATGGACATGAACATGAACATATGGCTAGTAAGGTAGGCAATCAATCACAAACATAATCCGATATGCATCCTAAGTAACCACTCCCGTACAAAATAGCAAACAATAAACCCTAAACAAATGAGGAACAAATTTATCCTAACTCTTCAAGTTTTCTTCTCCAAAACCCCCTCTTCAATGAAAAGAGAAGCCTCTGTTTGAGCCTATTTTCGACTCCTCATAACTTGGACAAGAAACAAGAGTTTCAATCAGCAACTAATAACCTTAACTTGCAAAGTAAACAAAAAACGCTTAGCACAAGAAACAAATAAGTTTTCATTAGCAACGGAATGTGCTCTTTTCTGAACATAGTTCTGATACAAATATGGAGTATGGGGTATAAAGGATACTTTGCTTCCAATCGGAAAAAACAAAAAAATAATTTCCTCAATTTGTAATATTACCTTCCCTTGCCTGCGACAGATGACTTATTGATTTCATTTCTTTCCCTTTTTCGGTAAAATTCTTTCCCAGCTGTAGTTTAGGTACAATGAAAGAAAGAAAAAAGCTACAACCACCAGAACAAAGTCAGAAGACGTAGATTATTCAGAGGACTTTCCAGAGCTCATACTTATTATTCTTTCTGCAAGTAATAAATCATCCGGGGTCGTGACCTGCATAACAACATCACATTGTAATTCAATGGACGATATTTTTTGTAAAGGGTTTTCCCAGAATGAATTTCGAATACAACGAGAAGCGTCAGAGGCTGGAGTGCTTGAAAATGGGCTTTGAATCAAAGTTAAATACTCCACATCTCAAGAATCAAACCTTACATACCTTGATGTTGGTGTAATCTCCTTCAGTGATGTACACGGGATGTTTTAGGTGCTCAACAATAGATACATCATCAGTCACATCAAGTCCTTCTCTGTGGAATTACAATTATTCAGAATATGATTTTTTATATGTAAAAAATAGAGATATTTATAGTTAGCCCACATGAAAATTGAGAGAGAGACAACATTATGCTTCAATTGATAAACTATTCTTGATGTAGCAGCGTTCTTTGCTTTGGATACTTTAAACAAGTTCTAGACTGACAACTTGAAAATACACAAGTATCAGCTCTCAAGGGAACAGTAGCTGGCGATTAAAAATAGCAGTTGGAAAATGCTACGGTTTATTCAGTTCCTCAACATTTATTGGCTTGAGCTCCTTAGTTATTTGCTTCTTGTACGGTGGTTATGCAATTTTGACAATTTTTATATAATTACATTATGCAATATGAATCAGTTAGTACCTATTTACAAGCTCAAATGATCTCAATCGAGAGATAAAAATAATTTTTTAAACAGTAAACCTGAGGTGTCTGCATTTCCCAAAGTGTTCTCCTGTCCAGAGTTCTGACTACAAAAGAATCCTTGTTTGCCTGCATATGGATGTCTCGGAAATCACGAGGTCAATTAAGTGAAAGAATTCAGTGATTGATAATGTTAGGCAGACAGGTTGCAGAAACCATGACATATATTTGAATGGGATAAATAAAAGAAAAGAAAAATAAAAAATAAAAAAATAAATAAAGCACGTGCATAAGATCCTCAAGTTTTGGTTCAAACTAGTCCATTGACAAAAGTAGTAGCATCATTTAAGAAAATCAGTTATGGGACCCTGGAGGACTGACAGGAGATCTAGTCGTTTAAATTGAAAAACAACAATAAATCAGTATCAGGAGAACCATAAGTTTCAATTGAAATAAACCATTTCAAAGTCAAGTAATGGATCCACCGAAGACTGCGGATCCATGAATCATAACATGTCGACAAAGATAGGAACATAAAACTATCACTATTGGAAAGAATCTTCAGTAAGGTATATCCTTTACTTGCTATTGTAATTTTAAGAAGTGTCCAAGAATCCTGCATTAAAACTCTGAAATTCAGCGTCCCTGGGTCATGTCAGATGTCATATGTGGAGTTACATTATTGAGTGAAACCAAATCTCACATATTTGTTTTTTTTAAGAAGAAAAATCTTCATATCCAAAAAAGTTTTGAATATAATTTCGACCAAATCCATCAGTATAGACAGAACTTCTAGCAACTACCCTCTGGGAATGAAAGAAAACCTTCGACACAACTATACTACAGGGGAACATGAAAGGATACAAGAAAATAAGAAAACTGACAAACTAAAAATCCATCAACCTCCAAACAGTAACATAGTTTAAACTCGAAACAAAGTCAGAAGGATTAACACACACCTCTTTGATTGTAGCTTTTGCTGGAACACCAAGAACAGCTGCTCCATGTAACCAACCATCATTAAGAACCTAAAGCATACAATTCTAACTCTAATCATTCTCTTGAATAGTTACTAAAAGAATTCAACTTCGTGTAAACCAAAAAAAAAATTATAAAATACACAAAAGTTAAAGGATGCAAGTAGATCATACTGAAACATGCATGCATGTAATGAAAGTATTACCATACAGATAAATGCCTAGAATAACCATTTTCAAGGATACAAACAGATATGCATAAATCAAATGTCTTTTGGAAGGAAAGTAATTCTTGATCACACTAGGTTCGTCGACCGCCTTGGATAGCATGCCAGAAGGCATAATCACAATTCTTCAGGTCCTTGGCCTGCAGTTTTGTATGACCTTTTTGTAAAATAACATTAGAAGCTCAAAAAACTGACCCTCATCACCTGAAGTAAAATAGTCAATAAGAAAAGTTCAAAACACCACAAAAAATTTCCAGCATTTTCTCAAGGAATGGAAACCCGCTTGACACTAATCACTAGCGCGCCCACTCATAGTTCCTCAGAAGACATGGTGTAGCAGGGATATATAAACCATGGTGCTCTAGCGGTCTTTGCTAATGTTTAATAATGACATCAGAGATGTGTGTTAGTCATGCAAAGTATGCACTAATAAGTACACACTGATGACACAGCCAAGAGAGCTTCCAGATTGAAAAGCACTATCTATACTGTTTGGCATAAATAAAGAGAAGTGATTTGGGGAGTCACGTAAGCACTGGATAGGTGCTTCCTCAGGAAGCACATCCAACTGAATATTTAAGAAATTGGATTTTAGAAAAAGTTTTCATGTGCTTCTCACTCACAGAAAGCATTACTGAGGAAAAAAGCACCATACATTGGTCTCATGCCCATGCTTTCTGTATCCTCCACTTTTCCTCTCCTCCCAATGAGATTTATCTTACTTTACTGAAACAACTGTTTTCTTCTGTTTTTATCCATACCCTCACCCACGGTAAAAAGTAATAATATGTATTAATATTTTCACACAGTTATGTATTTGGATAAACTGAATATCTCTATACCCTCCAACACCAAAAACATTGCACATTATGACCATATTCAGAAGTGCTCTACAAATATATAATGTCAGAAGACAATAGAAGTCAATGCACAAGCATGCGGGGAAAAGAAGTTTATCTCTCACCTTCTCCACATCTCCCGATGACACCAGAGGTCTAGCAGAATCATGGATGCAAACAAGCTCAGAGGCCAAATCAATTGCCTGTCCAGAGAAGTTGTATTCAATGATAAGCAGATAAATTAAGCTCTCAACAATCATTAAACACAACTCAGGAAAAAAGAAAAGCACAAAATCACCAGTTACCAATATCATTTTTTTGCTCCAAATAATAAAATTAATAAGTTTCATTGACTTCTAGCTGCTTACTGGTGTGCTTCTATGTGCATAGCATATTCAGAAAAATGGAAGAATATGTTCACAACATCGACAAAAGGAATCCGTCTACAACCAGCTTCAAAACAGCCATAAATCTTTCCCAAAACGTGCAGGAAGATAATGAATAGACATTGATACAACTGAAGAAGCTAAATAAGTATATTTCCAAACAATGGTCACCGCATAAGATGGAATAATATTTTCTGTATCCTTATTTAATATGCGGACTATCAGTACTCACCGACAGAAAAACAAGTAGAGGAAATAATAAATAGAGAACAGGTACAGTGGTACTCTGCTATGCCAATGGCTTAAATTACAAGAAAGGACTTTTCAGTTCCTTACAGAAGAAGAATTTCAGATTTATCCACAAAAAGTGGTCACGTTCCTATGTTAATTTTGCATTTCTCACGCTGATCCTTAGGGATTAAAGTTAAAAGGCCTCCTGTAGTACAAAATTTTGTTGGATTTGAGAGTAGAAAAAATTTGCAACAAATTTCAATACATTGGACCAAAGTTTCATATCAAAGCATATTCCAGAAACAAAATTAGACAGTCTTAACTGTAAGAAGTTGAGGTTCCACCCCAAAAATAAATTGGCAATGAGGGGAGTAGCCCAAAATCTTATAAGGCATAAATTGTAGTTGTGTTTTTCTGATGTGGGACATTTTCCTCACATCTCAACTCACCCCCTCACATGTGGTACGTGTGACATGTGTGGCGGTTAAGCCTCCACGTGGGATAACCCCGCTCTGATACCATGTAAAAAGTTGAGGTTCCACCCCAAAACCAATTGGCAATGGGGGGAGTAGCCCAAGATCTTACAAGGCACAAAGTGTAGTTGTGCTTTTCTGATGTGGGACATTTTCCTCACATCTCAACATTATCAAATTCATATATTAGGTAAGCTAATGCAGCAGACTTTGAGATAGAGCAAAGCCGAGACCTCAAACTAATTTGACTGGTAGATTCAAATAGGGAAACTGAGAGACCTTTCCATGTAAAACATAACTAAGAGACTCTTTTATGATTAAGGAGACTATTTTTGTTAATAAGGGAAAAGAAATATCTCTGCATGCACCTGGAGTCCACTGTAAACAGAATCTTGTCTTTCCTTCCCAGGTAGTGCGAATTTAAGTTCCATTTGGATCTTAGGTTTAGCGTCTGAGAACATGACCAACCAAATTAGTTTAAGACTTCATATGTCTCCTATATCACTCCAATAGAGAAAACATTTCCAAGAAGCAATGCATGTTATTGTTACAAGGAGGGCAAGAGAGCAGGGACTGAAACCTTCAAAAACATCCCTGTATGAGGGATCACAAACTACAATGATTTCCTTCACTTCAGTCATTTGGGAGAATGTGTAGAAGCTGCATGCAGTCAGAAAATAACATTCAGAAGAGCACAAGTTTTGACCCTCGAAAAAAATGACAGAAAGGCAAGCTATATTTCCCCCAGATATGAGCTAAAACCTACACAAGCAAGTCCCACATATTCCACAATCCACATAGCACCATTTCAACTAGAACTATACAGACAAGCAGGTCAGATTTTCAATCACAAGGCTAATTGTGCCTTGAAAGTGGTCTCCAGTAATATACCGGCTCAAAGTTGGTTTTTTCTGCAAGGAAATTGTGGCATTTAAGGATGGCTGGTTCTCGCAAGGAAATTGTCTAAAACATCAAGACTCAATACTTGTAAAATATAAAAAGGAATTACTTATTCTTCATTATAATTGACCTGCTAAGCATCACCCAATCAGAACAGTATCCATCGTCTCAAAGGATATGACCAATATGCAGAATACAGAACTCTAGAACATGGTTTACCAGTGATTGGTTAACTTAGTTTTTCTGAAGAGTTCATGTACAGAAATTTTGAAATATTCCCAGCGTGGGATTAAGTGAGAGCGCTAGTAACTTACCTATATAATGCAATTGGCTGGCTAAAAAGCGGAAGATATTGCTTTGGCATCGTGGCCTACTTGCACAAACATAACAAAAAGCACTTTTAGCATTATCTGGTAGGATCAGACTGAGCAAAAGCGAGCATTCTTGTCCAATGATGATGATGATGATGAAAATGACAGAATGTAAAATGAGTGACAGTGATATTCAAGAGGAGATGAGAGGAGAGAACATACACCCATCCTTTTACCCTTCCCTCCAGCCAAAAGAATCACCGATACGCTTTTTTCTTTCACTATCCTAGCCTCTGGTATCTGCATTATCAAAAACAAAATTCAATTGTGTTTTTTGAATTGTACATGATATTTGAACGAAAAAGGATGAGTTTTTATGATCATACATCTGCATTGGCGACTTTTGCAGAGCAACAAGAGAAGATTGAGCTTGCAACTCTAGCAGCCTTAGCCTTGTACCTGAAATTGAACTGATGGCCTGACAGTAACAGCAGCACCAAATTCAGCGTGTAGGGTCAGAACTCAGAATATATATTAAAAAGAAAAAGCAAATGTTTTATTAATTCAGTGAGATGAAAAAGAAAAGATTTTGGAGTTGCCTGCAAATCCTAGGCTGGATTTTGAGTGTGAAGGTGGTGGAATCCGGAGGTTAACAGCTGAGAAGACGGCTGGCGAGGAAGAGACGGTGAAGAGCTCCACTCCAATTACAAAAAGCCCCATTTCTGAAACTGAAAGAAATGGAGGCAGAGACAATATCCAAATTCCTCTGCAGCTACTTCTGTTGAAAATTCTGTGCTTTTAAGTCTTATGCCAAGTGCTCACGACTCCGGGGAGTGTATATTCCCTGAACTTGGAGACAAAACACCACAAATATGGTTGTTTACCCAAACAGAAAAATAGAAATTTATATAGTTGGTGAGTTAGTGATCACTTATGGGCCATTTCTGAGGTCCAGTTATGGAGTAGATTGGACTTCAAGCCCATCATAAGCCCACCCACATATTATGAGAAAATGGATGGGAGAAAGTGGAAAAGGAGATTCATTCAGTTACGAAGCTAACACAGAACAAGAAAGACGAAGAAGAGTAACAAGACGAGAGATAAGAGAGAAATGGGGAGTAAGAAGGCGTTGGGGACGACAGGGGAGTTCTTCAGAAGGAGGGACGAGTGGAGGAAGCACCCGATGCTGTCGAATCAGCTCCGCCACGCCACTCCTGGCCTTGGGATCGCTCTTGTGGCCTTTGGCGTCTACCTCGTCGGCGAGCAGGTCTACAACCGCATGAGTGCTCCTTCTACTTCTTCATCTCATACTCACTCTCACTCTCACTCCACCTCTACAACCTCCGCTACTCACTGAATCATCCCATTGAGCGGCTTCGTTTGGTAGGTCGCTGAATCATTTCTAATTTCTAAGCAATTATGGGTTGGAAATTCTAGCTGAAAATGAAAAAACTTCAAATTGTTTATAATTTCTGAAAGAAAAAAAAAATTAATCTTGCATTTTCCTATTGTTGGTGTGCTCATCAAATTGGTCTTCGGCTAATGAAATTAGGTTATGTAATTGTGAGGTTCTGGTCCTGGTTCATTTGATCTTACTCTTGAAATTAGGGTTAGCTCAGAGCTAAGACTTCAAGAACTGATAAATAGAGCTTTATCAAATTCTGTATTTCCAACTTCATCGAAGAGCATTTTTCACCTCTGCTCTCAATTGACAGTGGTTTAAACAATTAGTTCTTGTAATTGGCATTGAAGCAACCATTGGAAAATCAATCATGATATTAAGAGAAGTATGAATTCTCAGTGCAAGATAATTCTCCTTTTCTAAATGTTGGATCTTTTCCTGATAAAAGAACCATAACAATCTGTTTTGTATCGGCATGTTATCTACACCTTATCGATTGGTTGAAAGACAGACGTCCTACAAAGAAAAGGACTATTAAGAGAAGCTGAAAATCCAATATGTTCATCTTCCATAGAGCATAAAAATATATACTTTCCCCACAAAGGGAACATCGAAACAAAACTCTGTATGTGCATGTCAATCTTCTGCTCATAAACTTTCTTGGATGTGGAACAGAATCTAATGAAATCAGACCATGATTCTAGTCATTGATGCCAATCTTTAATGTATGATGTGCTAGCTATAGTCTTAGATACTCATATATGTCAATGTATGCCTATGTGAGTTTGAGTTGAAACATGGTGCACATTGGTAAACTGAAAATTGAGATAGCAATTGTGTGTAACAGCAGAGGTTATTTGTAAGGAAAGACTGATGTTATGCATTGCAGTTCATAAATGTAATCATATACATGCTCATACATAAAAAAAAAAAAAAAACTACTTAAAGGTGGGTTAGGTGTGAAATTTTTAGGCTTTTTAGTTGAAATGCTCCCAAAATTGCAATTTTAATCTTGCTTTGCACCCAAAACACTCGTTTGTTTCACTTACCGCCCACAACCCACCCTTCATACAAAACTTTGCACCAATTTTATTAACTACATATAATAATCGTCAATATCTAGGACAATTTTGTCATCTTAGGCCACCATGTTTTGAATGGGACATTCAATACCCATGACACGGCAAATTGAGATGGACATGAACAAATTTGAAACCATTCATAACCTATCATAATTTATCCTTACTTGTTCCAATTTGCCGCGTCATGTGTATTTATTACCTGATTCATAGCCTCGCTCCTTGAGATGGCAAAATTGTCCCTGACATTGTCGATTATTGGATGAAATTAACGGAATTGGTGCATATTTTCGTATGAAGGGTGGGTTTTGGATGGTAAGTGAGTCAAATTAGAGATTAAAGTTGCAGTTTTGCCTACTTGCTGCTTTGTTTAGCTTTGTTCCCTGTTACTTTGATTAGGATTTCGTCAAGTTAGCTTGTATATGTTCTGTGGTTGTGAATCTTGTGATGGTTATGGTTTCAAAGTTTAACTCTTCATTATATCAAAAATTAATCTTTGTGACATGTTATACTTGCTCTTTATAAGTAGATACTTGCAGAAATATTTTTGAAAATATGTATGGTCCTTTCATATATGTTCTTGATCATTGATAATTAGCTAATCTTGCAGAGAGATGCGGGCGCAGCATGAGGAACAAACTTTGGAGTTTCGTATATTTCTGTCCCCCTTTCTGGTTGATATTTCAATAAAATGTTTTCAGTAACGACCTTCAAGTGAAGGCTGTGAATTCTATTCTGCAGAGTCTTAATATGTTGTTGCTACTCCCGGAAAGGCTTCTTTTGAAGATTGCATCAGTTAATGTATGCATGTGTTTCGTTCTTATTTCCCTTTGAACTGCGTCTTCTACTTTTAATCTACATTCACTTTGGTGTTGTTTGGACTTGAAAAAATTTAGAACCATGAGGATGAACTCCATTTCAGTCATTAATGTTGGGCATAGGATGAGTCCAAATTCCTAAAAGATTATATTACACAAATTTATCTCACTTTAATTTGTTTGGAGCTGCATATAATAATGCTGCAGTGGTTTTTGGGCTTCCCTAATAGTGGGATTGAATCTCTTTACAGACGAGCGGGCTTTTGTTTGAAATGCTTTCTTTAGAAAGCACTGCCTAGGAAGGAGAACAATGTTCAGATAAAAAAAAAAGGAAGGAGAACAAAGGCTACTAAAGCTAAAGTAAAGGGAATCTAATCTAATAAGAAAAAGGCTTGAAGGAACTCAGCTCTGATACGCGGGAGGGTTATAGATTATTTAAACTAAAGAAATAGATATAAATAAGAAAGTAAAGGCAGAAAAAGGCCTAATGGAACTTGGTTAAAGAAAATAAAAAGAAAAAAGTTAACAGCATCTCAAGATTGGAATTGTTTTTTTTTTTATCGGAGGAGGAATTTTTAAAAATTATTCATATAATATATCTTTAGGGTTTGAACTTGAGACAAATTATCTACAAATTAACATTAAAACTAATTTAATTAGATCAACTTGACTCAGATTGGAATTGTTAAATCTAAGTTAGGTTAAAATAGTTGAAAAGATTATTTTAAAAAAATTATTCTAGTATGGTTTTTTAATCTTGGCAAATCAATTGTTATTTTTTTTTCTTCTTCTATTTGTTAACCTATCACATGCAGCATGGTCTGTCTTCGTCAACCTATCACCATTTCATATCTAAGATGTTACACGTCATCCTTATTTCACTCCCTCCCTTCTCCATTACCGACATTGTAAAAGGTAATACGTTATCTAACTACTATCCGTTAGCACCTTGGAGTGCATTTGGTTGAAGTTCTTGAAAAACAAATTCCACGTCTGAATATATATATATACACACGCACCTATGAGGTTTCATTTATATTGACCTAGACGATTATATAAGCTAGAACATTCAAGTAGTGATTTTGAGAGCGCAAGTTGAAACCCCGAATAACTTATTTCATTGTCGTCCTAAATTATGAAAGATACGATAGATTAGTTGTAATTTTCATTAAGATAGTTACATTTAGACTCGAATGAAATTATTAAAAAAAAAATCCGAATGAAGTTGTTATTTGATAAATTTTCTTTATTTAAGAATATACTAGATTTCTGGCACCGTTAATATTAGTGTTAATTTAAAAAAATTTGAAATTAAAAATAAATAACACTAGTTTTGAAGTTTTTTAAACAAAAATAAGAGACTTTGTTCCACTACCCATTTTTTTTACCTCACTCTTTTCATTAACCATTATTATTATTTTTAATCTATAAATTTAATATTTATTTTATTAATATATGTATACTTGGATAAAAAGATTATTAAATGGTAATGTTTGTTTGCCAAATCTTAACATAGTGGTAATATTTGTAATTCAATTTTCTGCAAAATTAATATACAAAATATTGAGTATTGATTATTTTTTTTTTATCCTTACTTTTTTTTAAAATATCCTTTCCTTTTTTTAATATCCTTATTATTTTTTAATATACTTTCTGTTTTTTTAATATCCTTACTTTTTTTAATATATTTGTTGTTTTTTTTAATATCCTCGTTGTTTTTGTAATATACTTGCTATTTTTTAAATATCGATACTGTTTTTTAATATACTTGCTGTTTTTTATGTTTAAACAGTTTTAAACCGTTTCAATTCAAATCAAACTGTTAGTCGTTAAAATTTTAACAATTTAAATTTAAATATTGTCAATATCCGAATCACACCATAATCATTGTGATACACTGATAATATCATTCTTGATAAAACAAACAAATTTACAAAAAACCGGGAACAGCCTTCACCTCGCTACTTCCCAGCTTTAACAATATACAAATAATTCAGCCAAATCCCACTCTCCCGATCTCTCTCAAAGACCTTTCGCATTGCGTGAGTGGAAGAGGAGAGAGTGTCAATGGTGAACAACGGCGTGTCCTTGGGATCGGTGGACGACTTCCTTAAGCGCTGTCAGCAGTCGGGTGATGCCGTATACGGTGCCTTTCAATCTGATCAACACCTTGATAAATCTATTGTAGAAGGTTTGGTTAACATGTTCGATAGTTTAAATGAATTAGCTAGATTTTTTCTCTCAATGAGAGATAAGTTTGAAAGCAATGAGCCTTTATCTTTGAAAATGATATTGCTAGCAAGATCATTGAGCGATGGTAACTAATATGAGCAACCAAGTTGTGATGAGATAGGTGGTTTGATTAAGGGTGGCAATTTTTGACACGACCCGATACACGACTCGAAACCCGCACGAAATTTATGCGGGTCAACCCGCACGATTAAAATTTCGGGTCATTTTCGGGTCAACCCGTTATGACCCGTTTATTAAACGGGTGGGTTTCGGGTCAACCTGTTAACCCGTTTAATAACCTGTCAACCCGTTTAATAAATGGGTAGATTTCGGGTTAACAGGTTAACCCGTATATTGGCTTATATATTGACTCATTTAATAAATGTGTCATTACTAACCCATATATCTACCCATTTACTACATAAATATCTATTAAATTTTATAATTTAAATAGGTTAAACATGTTAAATGGGTTAAACGGGTCAAACGGGTCATAGGTTAATTGGGTTTTGAGTATGACCTGTTTATTAAATGGGTTAAACGGGTTAAACGGGTTACACGGGTCATTAACAGGTCGGGTTCGGGTTGAACATTCTTGACACGATTATTAAACGGGTCGGGTTCGGGTTGGGCATAAATGGGTAAAACAGAATTCATGACACGACACGAACCCGACACGACACGACCCATTGCCACCCCTAGGTTTGATAGTTTGTGACATAGGTCTTTCTAATCCCAATAGAGATATTATCATCGAATTAAAAGAGGATACATTAAAACGTGTGATAAAATTACAACCAAAGTTTATTTCTTTGCAATATCCGATCCTTTTTTCGTATGGGAGAAGATGGATACATACCGGACTTAAAGTGGAATGATAACTTTGATGGTCGCAAGCGTAGTAGAAAAAGAGTGTCTATGAGAGCTTTTATAGTTTATCAACTGCAAGAAAGATAACCATATTTAGACACTTTGTTAAAAGGGGTAGATTATTTCAGCAATAGTTAGTTGATGCTTATGCTACTGTTGAGGCAGATAGATTAGATTACATTAGGTTGAATAAAAAAAATTGAGACGTGAAATTTATAAAGGTGTATATGATGCAATGTACCCCCTTTTAACAAAGTGTCTAAATATGGTTCAAAAATTGATATAAATTGGAATCAATAACAGCCTCTTAAGTTAAGGTATTAGGACAAAAATTGATATAAATTGGAATCAATAATGCCACGGATATTTCAAATCAATTCTAGACGAGTAAGGTACTGGATAATAGAAATAGCTGTGACGGCTCACGTAAGAAATCTAGGTATTTTGTGTTCTTTAAGGTAGCGGATTTTTATTTTGTGAGCTTTTGATATCTTTATTGGTATTTTCGATTGTTGTCTCTTTATAAATTGCAAAAGAGGTGTGACGGCTCACGTAACGTGAGGATAGACCTCATTTAATTGCTCGAGTTTTTAAAATGAAATTTGATGACAGGAGCAGTTTCTTCGAAATCACCTCTAATTCAAATGGACCAAGGGAACATCCCTCTAATTCAAGTGGGCCAAGCGGCCCGATCAGACCCCGGTGGATTGGTTCAGTGGGAAGACTACCGGGATGGAAATCAAATCTAGAAAAATCCATAAATCTCATTATTGTCTCTGTTTCAAGACTTTGCTAGATTGTTCTCTCACTTTCCAGGACAAAAAAGCAAAAAAAATCAAAGGATGGAACAATCTGGATACATCCCACGAGATCCTTCCAAGCCTCCTACATGGTATATATAAGTCGACCGCTACCCTCCCTCCCCGTCATGAGAATCACCGACGATCAAATCAACTGTCTTGTTATTTGAGCTCTGTTCTGATCAATTGATCGTCATTTGTTAGTTAGTTGAGCAAAACTAGTAGCTACTAGTGTCTGGTGTGAGGTTAATTAATCATCATATTGATCACCGATTCAATATGCCGATGACGAGGATGCTGATGGTTTTGTTAGGCCTCATGGTGATGGCCGCCACCGAAACCAATGCCTTAATTCCATGGGCCACGATGCAATCACCTCTCGACGACCCCTTCAGAATTTTGGAGCAAACCCCATTCACCCTCCCAACCCCAAAACCGGGTCAGCTCCTTGAGGAAACGACGCCGCTCGCTCTGCTGGCACGTGCTGACTGGAAAGAGACAGCGACGGAGCACGTGATTGCGCTTGACATTCCCGGGCTGAAGAAGGACGACGTGAAAATCGAGGTGGAGGAGAACAGGGTGCTGAGGATCAGCGGAGAGAGGAAGGGTGAGGAGGAGGCGGAGGTTGACAGGTGGCACCGAGCGGAGAGAACAAATGGCAAGTTCTGGAGGCGTTTCAGGATGCCTAGGAATGCTGATGTGGATCACATCAAGGCTCATCTGGAGAATGGCGTGCTGACCATTAGGGTGCCCAAGCTTGCCGCCGAACAGAAGAAGCAGCCTAAAATAATCGAAATTGCTCACGGTGACCGCGCTTCTGATGATGCGGCGGATGTGAAGGCTACCAAGGTCGCATGACTACCTACTTCCACTACTTACAATCCACCAAACTCCCAAGGGAATTAATCATATGCAAATTAATATTGGCTTGAGGCGGAGTCGATATATATGTATTTATGTAATGAAGCTGGTTATAATAATATGCATTGTGATCTAATCTGCTAAATTACAAATTTATTAGTATTTGTTATCTTTATAATTTTTAATCTTTTTTCGTAATTTTTTTTGAGGTGAAAATTAGGGTGTCCCCCGCGAGAACCGATTCCTCGAGTCTTCAAGTCAGGACGGATCCTTCTAGGAGGGAGCTTTTGGTTGCCTTGGTTGCTTTGTTTACAAGATTTGAAATTTTATTTAAAGAGAGCAAGTTATTTATTACTTTCTTTGATTACAGGGTTAATTTTTAAAAATTAGATTAATGGTTTATAAATTAATATTAGAATTAATTGAATAAATTTTGTAAGAGTCTAGAAGTTAAAGGTCTTTACAAAAAAAAATATAAAGTCTATTTTTTATAATAAAAAAATGTAACTATTAAATTTCATGAAATATTTTAATTATATATTAATTAAAGTGTTATAGTATTTAGAAAACATTTTTCTTAATTTTATAATATTTTACTGGGTAAATAGAACGAAGAGAATGAGAATAAAATAAATATTTTGATATTTTTGAAAAAATTTATTGTGAGTTATTATAATTTACATTTTTTGTAAAAATATAATTGTTAGAATTTTGTGAAATATTGTGATTATACATTAGCTAAAGTATTAAATTAGGTCTAGGCATTGATGCGTACTAATTATTTTTTATGCATTTTTTAAGTGAAAAAATTTGAATTTTATTAAAATTTTGTAACAAATTTCAAAGTGAATTTAAGATCAGCAGGTCTTTAAAAAATATTTTCTTCAGTTTCAAAGTATGAAACTATCTTATGAAAGGAAGAAAATAGAAATAAAATAAATATTTCAATATATTTAAAGAAATTTTAAAATTTTATTAAAAATTTTAAATTATAACACATCTTTTTTTTTGTGAAAAATGTAATTGTTGGTATTTTATAAAATATTTTTATTGCACATTAATCAAAATATTAAATATCATTTGCGACATATCCTATTATTTAGGATGCATATCATCTGTTTTTATGCATTTTTTAAGTGAAAAAATTTGAATTTCATTTAAATTTAGTAACAGGGTTCAAAGTGAGTTTATGATTTAAAGGTTTTTAGAAATCAACCTTCTCAACTTCAAAGTATCTTATAGAGTGATGAGTAAGAAAAACAAAATATAATTTTGATGCTTTTGAAGAATAAAAATTGACTAAAAATTGTGAGTTATATTTTGTGTAAAAAATATAACTGTCAGGATTTCATGAAATATTTTAATTGCACAATAACACAACTATTAAAGGCCATTTGGGATATCTCCTACCATTCAAAATTCTTATTGACTATTTTGTGCATTGTTTAAGCAAAAAAACTTGAATTTCAGTGAAATTTTATAACAGGATCTGAAGTGAGTATGTGGTTTGAAGATCTTTATAAAACATTTCTCTCAATTTCAAAATATCTTACATAGTGTAGAGAGTGTAAATAAAATAAGTATTTTGATACTTTTGAAGAAATTTTAAAAATCTACTAAAAATTGTTAGTTATACCTCACATTTTTTTTGCAAAAAATGTAACTCTCAGTATTTCATGAAATATTTTGACTACACATTAGTTAAAGTATTAAATTCCATTTCGACTTGTTCTGCCAACTAGGATGCTCATTAACTATTTTTTTATGCATTTTTTAAGTAAAAAAACTTGATTTTCATTTAAATTTTATAACAAAGCTCGAAGTGAGGTTAGGGTCTAAAGATTTTTATAAAACATCTCTCTAAACTTCAAAGTATATTACAGAGTGCAGTAGTGGAAATAAAATAAGTATTTCGATGGTTTTAAAGAAATTTCAAAAATCGACTAAAAATTGTGACTTAGGGCTCACATTTAAAAATAATAATGAAACTGTTAGAATCTCATGAAATATTTTAACTATGCATTAATCAAAATATTAAATGTCATTTGGGACATATAATGTCATTCAGTATACCTATTAACTATTTTTTTAAGCAAAAAACTTGAATTTCATTAAAATTTTGTAACATGGTTCGAAGTGAGTTTAGGGTGTGAAGGTCTTTAGAAAACATTTCCCCTAACTAGTATTTTGCAGAGTGAAGAGAATGAAAAAAAAATAAGTATTTCGATACTTTTTGAGAAATTTCTAAAATCGAATAAAAATAACGAGTTATAACTCACATTTTTTTTGTAAAAAAATGCAATCGCCGAGATTTAGTGAAATATTTTGACTAAACATTAGCCAAAATATTAAATGTCATTTGGGAAATTTTTTAAAAACTCACTAAAAATCGTGAGTTTTAGCTCACATATTTTGTAAAATATGTTATTGTCCTGATTTCATAAAATATTTTAACTGTATATTATAAAATATATTTAATGCCATTTTGGACATGTCATGTCATTCAGAATGCCAATTAATTATTTTTTGTTCATTTTTTAAGCAAAAAAATCGAATTTCATTGAAAAATCGTTACAGGGTTCTAAGTGAGTCAAGGGTCTGCAAGGCTCTAGAAAACATCCCCCTAAATTTCAAAGTATCTTATAGAGTGAAGATAATGAAAATAAAATAAGTATTTCGATACTGAAGAAATTTAAAATTCAACTAAAAATCGTAAGTTATAACTCACTTTTTTTTTTGGTAAAGATTGCAACTATTGTGATTTCATGAAATATTTTAACTGCACATTAGCCAAAGTATTAAATGTCATTAGGGACATGTCCTTCCATTCAGGTTGCCTATTAACTATTTTTGTTCATTTTAAAGCAAAAGAAACTTGAATTTCATTAAAGTTTCATTATAGGGTTCGAAGTGAGTTGTCTCAAGGTCTTTAGAAAACATCCCTCACAATTTGAAAGTATTTTACAGAGTGAAGAAAATGAAAATAAATTAAGTATTTCAATAATTTTGATGAAATTTAAAAAACAAAGTTGTGAGTTATAACTCACATTTTTTTTATAAAAAAATGAAATTATCTAGATTTCGTGAAATATTTTAACTGCACATTAGAAAAAATATAAAATGTCATTTGTGTAATGACCCGTCCCGAATATCAGGATTGAATATTAATTAATTATGGTTTAAAATGACTAATCGGGGATTAGTTGAGTGAAATCAGACGAATTGTGCAAAATGACCGTTTTGCCCCTAGCGTGGGCAAAATGTTGACTTTTAGTTCGGGCGGTCAAACTGACTTTGATCGATGACTGTGACATAGTTCGGGACGTCACGAGTTCATAGACAGGTGGCACGTTCGATTCCGACATTCGAGGAAAAAGTTATGACGTTCGGAAGTTCGAGGGCATTTTCGTAATTTGGCTAAAAAGGGGCCAAATGTTGACTTTTGACCCGGGAAGTCCAATGGACGAGGGCCAAGAATCGTTACGTAGGTCGAGTCGATACGAATTCATAGACAGGCGGCACGCCAAAATCGGAGATTCGACGACGAAGTTGTGGTCACGGGAGCGAAATCGATTAACCGAACGAACCGGGATTTCGATTAAAATATTATTAAATAGTGAATAGTGATTAGAGTTTGTGAACACTTGGATGAGTGACAAGTGTCACCCATCCCTTGTTTTGAGGCCCTAAATTGTGGAACATGTTTCCCATTAATCCATATTTTTTAATCATTCCTTATCATGCATTCTTCATCATCCGTCATCTTTATTTCTTCATTTATTTTCTTCAAAACCATATACCTCAATCCTACACAAACACCTCTCAATCATCATCCATTGCTTATGACCCGTGAACGAAAGTTGGAGAGGATGTTGAGACGAACCCAATGGTGGCCACGGTAAGGACCGTTGTGCACGGTGGCCGGAATTTTGGAAGGTAAAACCATAGGATTCAAATTTTGGGTTTTTGATTTTGATGGTGTTGATCGATTCTAAGCTTAGGATGATGTTCTTTGAGCTCTCACGAGCTTGTAGGTGCAATTTGGGACGAATTTGGACGTTGGAGGTGAACGGAATGATGATTGGAAATCTGGCCGAAACTTTGATTGGCCATAACTTAAAATCCAGGTACTTTCTGAATTTTCTGGGTTAATATTTGGAATCCTTGGCTCGAGTAGATGGATTTACATAGGTAGAACGTCGAATTTGGTTGAGAAACGAGTGAGATATCGAAGTTTGAAGTTTGGGACATCAATGGAGTTTTCCGGCGAGAAATTCCGGCGAGTTGCCGTCGAGTTGACTCGGTCTCCGGCGAGTTGACTCGTTGACTCTGACCCGTTGCCTTTTGACCGTTGACTTACTGTTCATGATGATGTCAGCGTTGACTTTGATGACATCATCGTTGACTTTTTGGTCACCATTTGACTAAAACTTTGACTCGCGCGTGTGGGCGCGTGGGAGCGTATTTTTAGGTGGGACCAGGACTATTTTAAGGGTTTCGACGATCTGGATCCAATGGCGGTGGTTTCGGGTCGATCGGAGATCGTTAAGTTAGTCAAATCAAGGGTTTTCACCTCGGGAAACGTGTACGAGACACGTTGACCTTTCCGGAAAAATTTAGGGTTCTTAATATGGACTTGTATAGGTTAGTAGTAACCTTTGGATATGATTTGGACAGGTCAGGATGACCCGAAGAGGTCGGATTAGCCCGAGGAGGCTTATGGCACGCATATCGAGGCGGTAGCTAGGACGGACTGTGAGTGGACTTTTGGTTTTCTAACCGTGATGCATGCATATATGATTTAAAATGCTTTATTATATGATTTGATATGCTTTGGCATGATTGGTATTTCAATTCGGTGATTTCTCGATTTTGTGATTATTATATTATTATATTCTGGCACGATTTTCGAGAGATTATGAAATTGGTTAAAAATGATATTGTGGGCGTGAGAACCCAACTAAATAATGATTTTGACTCGGATTTGGAGTTACATGTGAATTTGATGATTTTTGTATTCTCGTGATTTTGTGATTATTTTAATCAGTCTTTCGGGCACGTTTTACGAGGAACGTGCAAATGATGTTTTGGGCTACGGCCCGGGATTGAAAATGATATTTGGACTCGGATTATGAGTTAGGAGTTGTTTTCATGGATTTACGTGATCGTGGCAACTCGGGTTTACGGTTGCACGAATTTACGTGAAATTGATATTTTGGGCTTGAGACCCAATGGAATTGTGATTTTGAATGGATTTGTATTTCCATGTGATGACATGATGATATTGATGATTTTCGGATTTATAAAGTTAATCGGGACTTTGGTTATGTTGGGGCTGAGACCCTGTGTTGATATATGATTTGGTTTTTAATGCAACTGTTTTTCACTGGTTTTTGTGATGATGATATGTTGCGGATAATTAGGGCTTTCGGGTGAAAATATGTTTTTTCCCCGGAGTGCACCCTGGAGATAACGCTCGCCTTCGGGATGGAAGTGTTTACCCCGAAGAGGTCACGTAGCACGATCTTTGTCTTGCAGCCGAGGGGAGGCTTGACTCAGATTAGATGTGCTGGATTACATGGATCGGTAAGTGATGTGTTCACGAGATCCGGATCGTCGGCTGGTGAGGTTTTTCCCAGCGACGGATTGCTGACTGATGATGTGTTCACAGCAGCAGATGCT
This sequence comes from Prinsepia uniflora, assembly GCA_032719365.1. NCBI lineage: Eukaryota > Viridiplantae > Streptophyta > Magnoliopsida > Rosales > Rosaceae > Prinsepia > Prinsepia uniflora. Next base: position 1,903,166 of record CM064872.1, on the reverse strand, counting down.
CGGATTTTGAGCGGTCCTTGAGCCTATTGATATGCACGCGTTGCAGGGATAAACGTGACTCAAAGCAACATGATATGGAAATAATTCCCGTGGATTATGGAAAATGATTTTGAGGAAACCGTGGTTTAGCGGTTAAAATGATTTAAAGAAACTGTGAACTTTTTGAGATGTTAAACTGATTTGGTGAACATGAGTTTTTGTGGACCATGGGAAAATATGTTTTGATTTTATCGGTCCACTGTTCATACTTGAATGATTTCATACTATTACTCATGTTTTACGATATGCATGCAAGTTTGTGAAAACTGGAGGGTAAGAATGTATTTTGGTAAATGTTTTTATAAGAAGTCATTTTTGTCCACTCACACCTTTTCTGTTTTGTTAACCCTTCAGGTCGTGGCGCGTTGATCGAGGCTATTCCAGAGGTGGAGGTATGTGCGGGCACAGGCGCAAAAATTCCCTTGTCTGGCAGGTACTGAAGGGTAGTTTCGGACTTTCAGTTGACTTGTCAGACGGGAGCAGGACCGGGTACGGTTTTTGACGTCCAGTTGGGACGGGTCCTGTCAATTTGGGACATGTTTTGCCACTCAGAATGCCCATTAACTTATTTTTATGCCTTTTTTGAGCAAAAAAACTTGAATTTCATAGAAATTTAATAACAGGATCCGAAGTGAGTATGAAGGCTTTAGAACACATCCCCCTCAACTTCAAAATATCGTATAGAGTAAAGAGAATGAAAATAAAATAGGTACTTCGATGCTTTTAAAGAAATTTCAAAATAGCTCACATTTTTTTGTAAAAAAATGCAACTGTCAGGATTTCGTGAAATAATTTAACTGTACATTAAACAAAGTATTAAATGTCATTTCGAACATGTCTTGCCATTCAGTATGACTATTAACTATTTTTTATGCACTTTTTAAGCACAAAAAAAAATTGAATTTCATTGAAATTTTGTTACATGGTCTGAAGTGTGTCTATGGTCTGACGGTCTTTAGAAAACATCCCCCTCAACTAGTATCTTACAAAGTGAAGAGAATGAAAATAAAGTAAGTATTTTGATACTTTTGAAAAAAGTTCCAAAATCGATTAAAAATCGTGAGTTAACTCACTTTTTTTTTGTATAAAATGCAACCGTTGAGATTTCGTAAAATATTTTAACTCAACATTAGCCAAAGTATTAAATGTCATTTGAGACATGTTCTGTTATTCAGGATGCCTATTAATTATTTTTTGTTCATTTTTTAAGAAAAAAAAATTGAATTTCTGTGAAATTTCATTACAGGGTCTGGAGTGAGTCTAGGGTCTGAAGGTCTTTAGAAAACATCCCCTCAACTTCAAAGTATATTATAGAGTGAATAAAATGGAAATAAAATAAATACATATTTGCTTTTGAAGAAATTTAAAAAATCGATTCAAAATCCTGAGTTACAACTCACATTTTTAGTAAAAAAAAATGCAAGAAGTGGGATTTTGTGAAATATTTTAACTGCATATTAGTTAAAGTATTAAATTCCATTTGGGACATGCCCTTTCATGAAGGACGCCGATTAACTATTTTTTTTTTGTATTTTTTAAGCAAAAAAAAATTGAATTTCAATGAAATTTTGAAATAGGATCTGAAGTGAGTCTATGGTCTGAAGGTTTTAGAAAACATCCCCCTAAACTTCAAAATATCTTATAGATGAACATAATTGAAATAAAATAAGTATTTCGATACTTTTAAAATATCGACTAAAAATCGTGAGTTATAACTCTCATTTTGTTTTTAAATGCAACTATTGGTCTTTCGTGAAATATTTTGACTGCACATTGGCCAAAGTATTTAATGCCAGTTGGGACATGTTTTGTCATTAAGGATACCCATCAATTATTTTATATGCATTTTTTAAGGAAAAAAACTTGAATTTCATTGAAATTTCAAAAAAGGGTCCGAAGTGAGTTTAGGGTTTGAAGGTCTTTAGAAAACATCCTCCTCAATTTCAAAGTATCTTACAGAGTGAAAATAATGGAAATAAAATATGTATTCCGTTACTTTTGGAGATATTTCAAAAACTGACTAAAAATCGTTAGCCATAGCTCACATTTTTTGTAAAAAAAAAATGCAACTGTTTGGATTTTGTGAAATATTTTAATTGCACATTAGCTAAAGAATTAAATGTCATTTGGGACATATCCTGTCATTCAGGATGCTCATTAACTATATTTTTTATGCATTTTTAAGCAAAAAGAAAATTATTTAATTGAAATTTTGTAACAGGATCCAAAGTGAGTCTAGAGTCTTAAGGTCTTTAAAAACATCTCCCTCAACTTCAAAGTATCTTACAGAGTGAAGAAAATAGAAATAAAATAAGTATTTCGATACTTTTAAAGAACTTTAAAAAATCGACTAAAAATTATGAGTTATAGGTCACATTTTAAAAAAAAAATGCAACTATTGGTCTTTCGTGAAATATTTTGACTGCACGTTGGCCAAAGTATTTACTACTATTTGGGACATGCTCTAGCATTAAGGATGCCCATCAATTATTTTATATGCATTTTTTAAGCAAAAAGAAAAACTTGAACTTCATTGAAATTTTGAAAAAGGGTCCGAAGTGAGTTTAGGGTCTAATGGAAATAAAATAAGCATTTCGATACATTTGAAGAAATTTCAAAAAACTAACTAAAAACTGTTTTCTCTAGCTTACAGTTTTTGTAAAAAAATGTAACTACCAAAATTTCGTGAAATATTTCAACTGGATATTAGCCAAAGTATTAAATATCATTTGGGACATGTCCTGCCACCTAGGATGCCCATTAACAATTTTTTATGCATTGTTTAAGCTAAAATTCTTGAATTTCATTGAAATTTCGTAATAGGGTCCGAAGTGAGTCTAGGTTAAGGTTTTAGAAAACATCTCTCTCAACTTCAAAGTATCTTATAGTATAAAGAGAATAGAAATAAAATAAGTATTTCAATACTTTTGAAGAAATTTCAAAATCGACTAAAAATTGGCTCACATTTTTTGTAAAAAATGTAACTGTCAGACATTGGCCAAAGTAGTAAATACCATTTGGGACATATTCGGTCATACATAATGCACATTAACTATTTGTTATGCATTTTTGATACGTCATTAATTAAGCATTATTTTATATCATTTATACTTAACTTTTAATATTAAACTAATAAAAAATTAGAGAAAATAATATATTTTGTGATATTTTTGTAGAATTAAATAAAGCTTAGAATTTGGAGCGTTTTAGAGAAAGAATCGTCCCGATCAGAATTATAACGAATAATTTATGGACGAAATTCGATGTAATTATATTAATTAATTTTTAATTAATATTTATTTTGCTCAGCCCAAAAACCCAATAAAACCAGCCCAGCATTCCAGCCCAGAACCTTCAGCCCAATGCCCCGAGCCCACTGCGCCGACCCGAGATCCAGCCCAAAGTCTTCCAACGGCCCAGCAACGTGTCTGCCTATTAACTATTTTTTATGCATTATTTAAGCAAAAAAACTCGAATTTCAATCAAATGTCGTAATACAGCCTAAAGTGAGTCTAGGGTCTATAGGTCTTTAGAAAATTTTCCCCTTAACTTCAACGTATCCTATTGAATAAGAGAATGAAAATAAAATAAATATTTCAATATTTTTGATGAAATTTCAAAAATCGACTAAAAATCGTGAGTTATATGGCTCACATTTTTCTTTTGTAAAAAATGCAATTGTCAAAATTTCGTGAAATACTTTTACTGTACGTTAGCCAAAGTATTAAATCCCATTTGGGACATGTTTTGCCATTCAGGATGCCCACTAACTAAGTTTTATGTATTTTTAAGCAAAAAAAAAAAACATTAATTTCTTAGAAATTGTGTAACAGAATCTGAAGTGAGTCTAGGGAAAACACCTCCCTCAACTTCAAAGTATCTTACAGAGTGAAGGGAATGAAAATAAAATAAGTGCTTTGATACTTTTGAGAAAATTTCAAAAATCGACTAAAAATAATGAATTATATAGCTCACATTTTTTTTGGTAAAAAATGCAATTGTCGGGATTTCGTGAAATATTTTAACTGCAGATTAGCCAAAGTATTAAATGTCATTTGAGACATGTCCTGATATTCATGATGACTATTAACTATTTTTTATGCATTTTCTTAGCAAAAAAACTTGAATTTTATTGAAATTTTGTAACCGGGTCTTAAGTGAGTTTAGAGTCTAACGTCTTAAAAAACATTTTCCTCAACTTCAAAGTACTTATAGAGTGATGAGAATGAAAGCAAAATAAGTATTTTCAATACTTTTGAAGAAATTTCAAAAAATGACTCGCTTGAATCATTATGTATTGATTTTTTTTGCATCTTTTTTACACATTAAAATAATAAAATAATATATATTAAGCAAGCATAATAACAATTGGAAATCAGAATGTCATGAAATATTATGACTTGAGAACTAACTTTAATTTTATTTTAGACCTAAAATGCTAATGTTTTAACGGCTCCCCACCCCCAACTAAATGAGATGTTGCGACTAGTCACTGATATCTCAATGTTGCGACTAGTCACTGTTGCTAACTGAAATGTTTCTGGGATGCTAATTGAGATGTTCCGACTAATCACTATTGCTAATTGAAAAATTACTAATGAATATCGAATAACTATTAATAAATAATAATAAAATAAATAATTTTTATTTGAAATTGAAATTTAGGGTTTATAGATAATAAAAAGTAAGAATTATTTAAAATTATGGTGCCATACGCACACTATAAAGTAATTTTTAATTCAATTTTTAATTTGGAAATTTATTTGATGTGATATTTTATTTATTAAAAAATAAATAAAAAATAATTTAATTTATTAAAATAATTATTTAATCAATAAAGGGATTATTTATTCTAATATTATTTCATATCTTTCGCGTTTTTATAAGTAGTTTTTCAGGTTTTAAATTTTATATAAATATTTTAAGAATATTATACATAAATTTATTGGGTTAAATAATTATTAACTAAAACTTGAAATTAATTTGAAGATTGATAAAATTCATTTTTATAATAATATTTTTATAATTAAATGATAAAATATTTAAATAATTTCAAGGAAATTTTAATATTTATATATTTTATATTATAATTGATTAAAAATTTATATTTTATGGATTATGTATAATATTTTGATAGGGTGTTTATGTATGATGTAAAATGTGAGGGGGTATTTGTAAAAACATAAAAAATTGGAGATATTTGTGTAAATACTTTAATATTTAATTAATGAGTTAATTAAGTTAATTTAAATATTATTTTTCTAATTTTAAAACTCGATTTAAAAAAAAATTATTCTGCACAATTTATGGGCTTAGCCTTGGGGCGGTTTGAAAATCGGTAGGTGTTAATTTTTGGGCAATTAACTAATAGATCCTTACTAATATATAAGTTTATTAAAAAAATTGCATATAGAAAAATTAAATTCATAGGTCTTTTGATTAGTTAAGAAACTATACAATTTAAAATAGATCATAATTTTTATATAAATTACAACTAATGTCATATAATTGTAAACTAATCCAACAACAATCTAAAAAACACTTATCAAAATCTATTATGATTTCAATATTACTTTTTATTTTTATTTTTTATTATAAAATTATATTAAGAATTATGAAAACATTAATCATATTTATATTTTTTTCCACTTACTCATTTTAAAAGTAATATGAGTATTTAATCTAACTTAAAATAAAATAGTTTAAAATAATAATTCTTCAAAAATATTTTTAAATTTAAAATATTTTTATCTTTCGATATTAAATAATTTAGTTAATTTCATATAATTTAGGGTTTAATTCTTAAATTTTGTGTCAAAATTTAAGAATTAAATCCTATGTCGTATTATTTTTCATCACCATTTCAACCTGCCCCCTCCCAAAAAAAATTAACTTACAAATTCTATTTAAAGATTTTTGAATAAAAAAAGTTTGAAATAAGATTTTATTTTATTTAATATACAAACATTAAAAATTTTAAATAAAAGTAAATTCTTAATTTTTCCCGTTGTGCGTATCCCCTAACCGCGCATAGTAGTAAGTAGCGTACAATTTTCGTCGCAGTAAGTGAGAAATAATTCTCATTACCAAAACGGACGAAAGATGGAAGAAGCAGCCCTGAACCCCGAACCAACGACTGTAAGTTCTGAAGAAGGCAACCGTGGAGACAAACCCATGCCGGACCTCCCTCAGCAAGACCCTTGTACTTCTAATTCCGATTCTGATTCCGACTCTGATTCTAGCTCAGAGGACGGTGACCAAGCCCAGAAGAACCTCAAGCTTCAAACCCTAGAAGCCGAGCTCTCCACCAATCCTGGCAACTACGATGCTCATATCCAAGTATTTTTCATTGCCAATCTCCTCTTTATGTTGCTTTTATTCTTTGCAAGTTTTCATATACATTGTTATACGATTATCCTATGTTTGGTTACGGAGAAGAAACTGAATTTGAATTATTGTTACCCTAGTACATAAATATTTTGAGGCAAATGGCTGACATTGAAAAGCTGAGGCACGCTAGGGAAGCTATGAATGAGCTGTTCCCGTTAACCCCTTCTATGTGGCAGGATTGGGCTAAGGACGAAGCTTCTCTTTCTACTGGGTACTTCTATTAGCCTTTGCTTTTCATATTTAAAATCAACGACAATGGGAATAGAAAGGCGCAGAGATGCTCGTTTTGAGTTGTCTATTGTTTCTAAAATTATTGTTTTGTTTTGTATCATTTAAAATTACTCTATTGTTTCCAACTTACAGATCCAATGCTTTCCCTGCAATTGAGAAACTTTATGAGCGAGGTGTCTTTGAGTATCTGGTTCGTTATGCTTCTTTATTTCAGAAAATATGCAATTTCTTAATATGTCATGTAATATTTATATTATTTACGGATAGTTTATCGTGAAAATTGAAAATGAGAAGAAAAAGAATCAACATCAACTATGAATTGAAATTTGACCGTATCCATTTCCTTTCGTTATAGAAGTATAATGCCGTACAAAAAATGTTGCTGTTTTTGCTTGTACCTAGCCTGTCTTATTTTTTTTGCCTGCACCTCCTCTAGTTCCAAGTCATCAAGCTCTACAGTTAAATGTACTCAGGTTGGTTATGTGCACATAAGGACCTCTAAAAGTGTAATGAAGGCATCACCATTTTGTTTTTGAAATTGTTCCTTGAGTAAGATAGCATTAGCTTCCAGTCTTGTGAAGGTTCGGGGTAAAGTTAAAAAAGTTCATCTTGAGATTTTCTGCAGTATGCCTTTTATCGCAATCAAATGTATAATGCGTTGCAACTTAGTCCAACACAAAAGAAGGCCGGCTCATCGGATACTTAGCTCATAATTTGTTTTTAATGATTAAGCAAATTGCTTGCTGGTAATATTGACAGTTAAGTATTACCTTGCAGTCGGTCCCTCTTTGGTATGACTACGTAGACTTTGTTCAAGAGAATGATCCTTCAGTAAGAGAACGTTCTCCTGCCGGTATTCAGAAGGCAAGAGATCTATTTGAACATGCTCTTACTGCAGCTGGTTTGCACATTTCTGAGGGAAATAAGTTATGGGAAGTCTACAGGGAATTTGAGCAAGCTGTGTTTAACACCATTGATGAGACTGACAATCAGGTTTGTATTGGTACATTTATGGACTTCCTGCTGGTATTTATTGTATCACATCTTTCTTTTTCTGTAGAAGTTTTTGTTTCTTATGAAAAGGAGAGTTATTGATATGTTTTTGTGAATATCTATCTATTCGATGGTTATATATCCTCCTTTAGGTGCTTAAATAATTTTCAAGATCTACAGATAAGAAATGCTTCTTACATTGTAGGCTAGAGAAAAGCAGATTCAGCGCATCCGTTCTATATTCCACCGTCAGTTGTCAGTCCCCCATGTTAATATGGCATCAACACTTTCGGATTACAAGGCATGGGAAGTGGAACAAGGAAATGTTCTTGAGGCTGGCTCAAGTGACCTGGATGGGATTCCATCCCAGGTTGTCTCAGCATACAAAAAGGCATTGGAAATGTATAACGCTCGGGTTCATTTTGAAGAACAGATTTGTCAGCAGGGTATGTCTGACTCGGATAGACTTCAAAATTTCATGGTATGTATCATTTGCAATAATTACTTCCTAGAATCTTGGAACCGAGAAGTATTTTTTAGAATCGAATTGTATTTTTCCTTTTCATTGGCCATTCAGCCTGTTGATATCTTTGCATCCTTGCCTTGTTTGGACTTTACTATCAGTTCTCTTTTCCTCTTTTTTTTTTTTTCTTCTTTTGTGACATTATTATTGTGAACCCCCGTTTATATTGATTCACTTCATACATAAGATAGTTTCTGGAAAAACTGGTTTATTCTGTTCTGCAGAGCTATTTGAAATTTGAACAGTCGTCTGGAGATCCAGCCCGAGTTCAGATGTTGTATGAGCGCGCTATTTCCGAATTTCCTATATCAAGTTATCTTTGGCTTGATTATACTCACTATTTGGATAGAACATTGAAGGTTTTTTTCCTTATTAGTTTATTATATATATCCTTTTTTGTTGGTAATTGTCTGCTGTTTAAGTAGTTAATTGTTTATTCTACCTTTTCAGGTTGGAGGTAATGTAACCAAAGTTTATTCCAGGGCTATAAAGAATTGCCCATGTGTTGGTGAACTATGGGTCCGATATTTGCTTTCCTTGGAGCGTGGCCATGCTTCGGAAAAAGAGATTGCTTCTGTACGTTTTAAATTTCAATTTTCTTGGACTAGAGCGTTCTTTTATTAACTTCTGTTTGATTGTTTCTCATTTGATTGTTACATGTTGCAAACTTGTTTTGAGCTTGGCTATTAAGTGATAAAGATACACGGGATCAATCTCCTTTGATTCTATGGTCTCATTAGTCAATGGAATCCCTCTGATTCCTTCCTAAACTGTACAAAGATCAATGTAGATACTTCCCTAGTTAGGTCCACGATTTCTTACTTAGTCTAAGCTGTATTTCCTTATTAGTCTTAACTAGAAACAGTATATATAGGAACCCTCTACTGTAAAGCATAATATATCAATACACAAGGAAATTCATACCTCTATATGGTATCAGAGCATTAAGGCTCCACCGAGCAACAACCCTTCATCCTTCTATTCCCTTTCAATGGCCGCCCCCCCACCTCACTTGTTATCCCTAACCCACCATCCACCACCGATACCACCTCCCCTTTTTCCTCTCTCATCTCTATTAACGCTGCTCAATTTCCTGTTAAACTCACAACCACGAACTTTTTCTCTTGGAGAGCACAATTCAATGCTCTTTTACTCAGATATGATCTTATGGGGTACGTTGATGGTACCCGTCCCTGCCCACCCTCCGCTGAAACTGTGCCTCGTGCCCTCTGGTTTCGCCAGGATCATCTAATCCCTCATGCTATCCTTGGTTCCGTTTCTCTTCAGGTGGTTACCCTGATAGCCGCTACCAAAACCTCTGAAGCAGCCTGGACCCGCCTCACACGGCTCTACGTCAGCAAGGCTCGAGCTCGTGTTCTAGGCTTTAAGGAGCGGTTGACCCTCCTTCGCCGTGACAATCACCCTGTTACTGAATACGTGCAGGAGGTTCGTCTCCTCTCGGATGAACTCGCTGCCATTGACTCACTTCTCTCAGATGATGATCTCCTCCTCTACGTCCTTAATGGCATAGGATATGCTTTCAAGGACATTTCCGTTGCAGTTCGTTCTTGAGACACCCCTGTCTCGTTTGAGAACCACATGACATGTTGGTTCAGCATGAGCGCCACCTCCCGTGAAGCTCCTGCTTCCCCTAACCTGTAATCACTGCCAACGCAGCCCAAGCAGCCCGTGGCTCCTCCTACAACCGCCAGACCCGAGGCCCTTCAGACCAATGAGCCTTCTACCCGCGCTTCAACAGCCGCGACCTTTCCTCCCACCGCTCCTCCTAGCCTTCCACCAACAATCTCCAGACCAACAACAGCTAAGGCAGTGGATATCGTGGATTCTGCCAATGGTGTGGCTGTAAGAAATTGAGGTTCCACCCCAAAACCAATTGGCAATGGGGGGATAGCCCAAGATCTTATAAGGCACAAATTGTAGTTGTGCTTTTCCGATGTGGGACATTTTCCTCACATCTCAACACACCCCCTCACGTGTGGCGGATTTTCCTGCCTATCACGTGATGATTTGATTGGGTACGTGTGACACGTGTGACGGTTAAGCTAATCACGTGAGATAACCCCGCTCTGATACCATGTAAGAAATTGAGGTTCCACCCCAAAACCAATTGGCAATGGGGGGATAGCCCAAGATCTTATAAGGCACAAATTGTAGTTGTGCTTTTCCGATGTGGGACATTTTCCTCACATCTCAACAGTGGCATCCAAGGGCACAGTGCAAAGCATTGTCCACAACTCCAACACAACTTTGCTGCCTAACCCGTGGCCAACCCCACCAACCCAAACACCTTCTCACCATGGCTCCTCGACTTCGGAGCATCACTGCCTCCCCACAACACCTGTCGGCTATCTCCGAATACCAGGGCCCTGACGAGATCATAATTGGTAACGGTAACGGGCTTGACATCACCCATGTTTGCTCTACCATTCTACTCTCTCCCCCTCTAAATCATTTTCTCTCTATAATGTCCTTTGTGCACCTAAGATCACTCGAAACATTATTTCTATTTCCCAGTTTAACAAACAGCACAACACATCTATTGAACTTTTCCTCTCTTGTTTTCATGTGAAGGACCTAAGCACGGGGGCGGTTCTCAGGTGTCTATGAGTGGTCACCTACAACCTACAGCAGCCACAAGCACTGCTGGGCGTCATTGTCTCTCCCAATCTCTGGCATCATCGCCTTGGCAACCCCCACTCCAAAGTCCTCCACAACGTCCTTCGTCAATCCTCCATCAATCTGTCCCCCAAGCTCCAAGATTCCCCGTGTCTGTCATGTTTGTGTAATAAGAGTCACAAGTTGCCATTTGGCACCTCCTCCCCTTCAAAGCCAGCGTCCTCTTCAATTAATATATACTGATGTGTGGGGCCCTGCCCCTTACATTTTTGTTGACGGTTTTTCATATTACATCATTTTCGTTGACTATTACACAAAGTATACATGGCTTTACCCTCTAAAGAAGAAATCTGATGTCTTTTCCATGTTCATTGATTTTAAATCTCTGGTCGAAAAATACTTCCAACACCCCATTCAAACCCTATACACTGATTTTGGTGGTGAATTCACCAAACTCAAAATCTTTTCTTGCCACCCACGGCATCAGCCACCTTCTTACCCCTCCTTCACACTCCCCAACACAATGGTGTGGCCGAACGCCGCCATCACCATCTCGTTGAAACCAGCCTCACTCTTCTCCATCAAGCCAATCTCCCCCTAACTTACTAGACCTACGCCTTCAAAACAGTAGCCTACCTCATCAACAGTCTCCCTACTTCCATTCTACACAATCAATCCCCATACACTGCCCTATTCTATCTACCCCCAAACTACCATCGCCTCCGCATCTTTGGCTGCCTTTGTTTCCCTTGGCTTCGCCCCTATAACTCCAACAAAATGCAACCTAGATCCACTCCCTGCATCTTCCTTGGCTACTCACTCAACCAAAGTGCATACCTTTGCTATGACACTTCCTCCCATCGCCTTCATGTCTCTCGTCACGTCCAATTTGATGAGTCCACTGATCCTGGCCTCAACCTCACTTCACCTGTTCCCCACGTCACCCCAGATGCCTTCCAAAACTGGCTCACTTCCATGCCTCTAGTTTCCTATTTCCTAGGCCTTGATTCTGCTACTCCATTAGTGCCACCGCAGGCTTCCCTTTCCCCTGATGGCCACTCGGATTCATCTTCCTTACTTGCTCTTGACGCCGCAACCGACCTTGCTATGTTTCATCCCCTGCCACTGCCCCAACAGACCACCAACGCCACGGCCCCAGCTCCTCCCACTGCCCCATCCCCTCCCCCTCTTCGTTCCTACACACGGCGGCCCTCACGGCCGCCACCCATCCCTGCCCCACCACCCCCACAGCGATCCCCCACGACGCCCCCTTCCTCCACGCCTCCTGAATCACGAGCACCTCCTCACCTTGACACCCCATTCTACTGTGCCAACCTAGCTCTTCACTCCCGAATGAAACTTGTGGACATCAATTTCCAGTTCGTCTGTGACCAGGTCACTCGTGGCCTCCTTCATGTCCACCATGTGTCAACTGACGATCAGCTCGCCGACGCCCTCACCAAACCGCTCCCACGCCCGCGCTTCCAGCTCCTCCGCACCAAGATCGGTGTCGCTGACGGCTCCCCCGTCTTGCAGGGGCGTGATAAAGATACACGGGAATCAAAGGAGATTGAGGATGATTCTCTGGTCTCATTAGTCAATGGAATCCCTCTGATTCCTTCCTAAACTGTACAAAGATCAGTGTAGATACTTCCCTAGTTAGGTCCACAATTTCTTACCTAGTCTAAGCTGTATTTCCTTCTTATTCTTAACTAGAAACAGTATATATAGGAACCCTCTATTGTAAAGCATAATATATCAATACACAAGGAAATTCATACCTCTATATTAAGGTGCTTCAGACATAAAAACTTCTGTTGCATGCGTGCCTGTGTTTTCCGAATTGTGCATCATGTATTAAGCTGCTTAATTGTTTAAAAGACAAATGTCCAAACCAAAGGAAAAAACTGATACTGAACAGTTACTCAGAGTGCTAACTTTCTTCGTTTTGGTAAATGTCTAAACTGAATTGGATATATTCACTTCTAAGAAGTATTTTTATGAGAAAATATGAAGGAAGTTTATCAGATATCCTCAAACCTTTAGAATGGTATCCCTGATGTTGCTTATGTTAATATTTTCTATCCGAACTTCCTATCAATGTGATCTATATCTAGTTTCTTGTGTTCACTCTGTATCATCGTGAAAAAGAAGATGATTTTGATTTTGGGACCTCATTACAGTGAGGGATGAATGACAGTTTTGGGCTCTGTAGATACTTCCCTAGTTAGGTCCACGATTTCTTACCTAGTCTAAGCTGTATTTCCTTCTTAGTCTTAACTAGAAACAGTATATATAGGAACCCTCTATTGTAAAGCATAATATATCAATACACAAGGAAATTCATACCTCTATATTAAGGTGCTTCAGACATAAAAACTTCTGTTGCATGCGTGCCTGTGTTTTCCGAATTGTGCATCATGTATTAAGCTGCTTAATTGTTTAAAAGACAAATGTCCAAACCAAAGGAAAAAACTGATACTGAACAGTTACTCAGAGTGCTAACTTTCTTCGTTTTGGTAAATGTCTAAACTGAATTGGATATATTCACTTCTAATAAGTATTTTTTATGAGAAAATATGAAGGAAGTTTATCAGATATCCTCAAACCTTTAGAATGGTATCCCTGATGTTGCTTATGTTAATATTGTCTATCCGAACTTCCTATCAATGTGATCTATATCTAGTTTCTTGTGTTCACTCTGTATCATCGCGAAAAAGAAGACGATTTTGATTTTGGGACCTCATTACAGTGAGGGATGAATGACAGTTTTGGTCTCTGATTGTGAATTTCAGAACATTGGATTCTTGGAACATTTAAAGGAACTAGTAAATCAAACCGTAGAGCAAGTAGGTAGGTAACCTTGAGTAATACAATGGTAATTTCAGAAGTTGCTTCACCGTGGGACTTATCTTGACCTAAATATTCTCTAATGGGCACTCAACTTCCACTATGAATCAGTGGGATCCTTCCACTGATCCAAAGTCATAAATGCATGAAGAATACATAAAAAATATGTCTTGAGAATTGTAGTGTCCAAATTCCATGCTGTTTTCTTGTGATATGTGGATTTCCCCAGGTTCTGAATTGGTGCTCATGATCAGGTGTTTGAGAGGTCCCTGCAATGCATATTAACCCTTGATGAGGTACATATATTCTTATTTGATTTGTCTGTTTGTCTGTCTTTGCAACTACTTGTCATTACATTTGATATCTTTGTTCATTGGAATTCTATTTTTCAGTACCTTGATTTGTACTTCACCCGCATAGATGGCTTAAGAAGAAGAATCGCTTGCCCAGTTGAAGGAGAGCATGTCTTGGATTATTCCTTAATAAGAGGAACCTTTCAGGTTTGCTATTTATTTTTTACTTGTGTAAACAAATACTTCATTTTTCTAACATCCAGCATGGAAAACTAGTTGGGAGTTGAAGGGACCACAATTGGGAATTGACAAATATGTAGTAGGTCAGTTATTTGTAACAAATTAGCAATTGTTATTTGAAACAAATTAGAAATTGTTTTTTGTAACAAATTAGCAATTGTTATTTGTCAGTGGAATTTAGGTTCTGTGACATCACTAGTTGTTCTTTATGCTGGCTACAAATATACCTAGTTATATTCAGCTTATTTGAGCCTGCAAACCTTTTTATTTCTATTTTCAAGCAGATGACTTTAACATTCAAATTTCAAAGTGCTGTTCTGGTCATTTGTTGCAATGTGATTTAGGGGTCCTGAAGATGGTATTGAACAGTACAATATGTATGCTAGGATTCTGCCAAGGGTTTTTAGGCTTTTTGCATTTTAGGAAAAGCAATTATTATTCATACCCATGGAAATTCTAACAGTTTAAACTTGCAGAATGCAGTAGATTACTTTTCAGCATACCTGAAGAACACAGATGGTTTTTTACGTTTGCATTCTTACTGGGCCCGTCTAGAGCTAAATCTGCAAAAGGATGTGCTGGCAGCTCGTGGAGTCTGGGAAAGTTTACTTAAGATCTGGTCTGAAGTTGTGAATTTGGATTGTTTCCTTGGCTTGCGTATTGTTATTTCTGTTTTTGTTTATAAGACACTTAATTTTCTGTTTGTTTTGTTAGTGGCTCAATGCGGGAAGCCTGGCAAGGTTATATAGCAATGGAAATTGAATTGGGCAATGTGAATGATGCTCGGTCTCTATATAAGAGATGCTACACTAAGAGGTTTCCTGGAACTGGGTCAGAGGTAAGGTCTTATATCCTTGTCTCTATTCTCCACTCAAACCTTAAGCGTGACTTTATAAATTTTTTATTTTTTTGGTGCGTGACTATTTTATTGGTTCTGGTCTGTGTGCATTGTAGTTTGAGTATGATACACTCCTTATTCCTTAATCCTATTCAAATATTGAGTAGAGAAATTATGAGATCTTGATTAAGTTATAGCGCAAGATAATTCAGATTCTTCTGTATATTTCATTTAGTTGATGCAATTTAAACATGTATTTCAGGTTATTATTTTTTAGTCTTTTATTCATTGTTTTAAAACTGGTAACGTCTTAGGTATCGGGAACATTGTCTTAGAATTCCTAAGCATATTAATTTGGTGTCTTTTAATGATTCATGTGCCTGAAGCTGTTATGCAAAGGCTAAATTTATAAGCTTTGAAAGACACAGACTAAATAAGAGCACTAAAAAATTGAAAAAATTGAAAGTTAGTTTATATTATGTTATGTAAATGTTTGTCCATTAACTTGATTTGTTGTCTTGCTTTCTTTTCTACAAATATGAACCATCTATGTTTTCAAAAATTTCCTTGCATTCCCTGTGCATTTGTACTGACTTGTATCTTTTTGCATGTAGTTTCTTTACAGAACTGAATGCTTCCGTTATTGCTTGTTTGACTTGACATGGAAAATAATGTTGTTTTGAGATTTTGCTGGGGGTTATCAATCTGTGTTTTTATTATATAGATATTTTTTCACTTGCTGCATTATACATTTGGGATTAGATGATGCCTTCCGTCTCTAAGAAAAAAAAGAATAATTCAGGACATCTGCCACTTGTGGTTACGCTTTGAGAGGGAGTTTGGTTCGTTGGATGATTTTGACCGTGCAGTACAGAAGGTACATTTCTCTCTTGTGCACTTACAAACTGAATGTTGTATGGACATTGAAATCATCTACTATATGTGAATGTGGAGCAATTTTGTTCTACATTTTGTTTCCTTTATTATGGGTTACAAAAAATTTAGCAATCACAGAAAGTTGGGATGTTTTTCAAATGAAAGTACTATGAAAAAAATCTGTACTATGAAAAAAAAAAACCTGTACTATGAAAAAAATGCTGAGGTTGTGCATGACAAGGTTTGTGTGACGTTAGCATCTTGGGTATCTCTTATCAAGATTAATTACAAAACAAACTATTTATCGTATTAAGACGGTAAGAGTGGTTATTTTCTCTATCTTCATTATTAAATGAACAGATATATTTCCCTTGTGCTCCCTTTTTAGGTTACTCCTCGTCTTGAGGAGCTACAATTGTTTAGGTCACAGCAAGAATCTAAATTGACAGAAGAGGGTGACAATTCTGTCAAGAAGAATGCTCGTGAGAAGAGAAAGCAGGTCTCGGATATGCCTGATGAGCAGCATCCAGCAAAGAGGCAAAAGGATACAGCTCAAAAGCCAAAGAAAACACAAGGGAAGGATTCTGAGCTTCTGAACTCAGTTGGACCTGCGCAACAAGTGAAAGAGCCAATTCCAGAGAAGACAAAAGTATACGCTGATCAATGCACTGCATTTGTATCAAATATTAACTTCAAGGCAAGAATACGCTCTCAGTTTCCCTTCTCATTCACCTTTTTTAGTCATGATCTAGACAACTGTTTGGTATCTTTTGCAGGCAACTGATGAACATCTGCGTCAATTCTTCAGTGATGTTGGGGGAGTCGTTGCAATTAGAATACTGCATGACAAGTTCACTGGAAAGTCAAGGGTCTCTCCCCCCCTCTCTCTCTCTCGTACTGGATATTTTTTCATAATATAGCCTAGCACTTGTGCTATAAATGGCATGCATCTAACAATAGTCTTAAGATACATGAATACTTAGGAAGTTACGCTGATCTTAGGATAGTAGCTTGGAAACATCTACATGGCCTTCCATATTGGGCCTGAAAATTTGAATCCAATACAAGTGTTTTCTATTTGTGCAAGCAATATATATCTGGTGGATCAACACATGAAAACAGTTAAAATAAAGTGAGGACCAATTAAAAACGGCTGGGTGAGACTCATAACTATTAAATTCACTACTGTAGGAACAATGGTATAGAAATCAAACTCAAGTGGCCTGATTCCTCTATATAGGAATCAAACTCGCCTAAACTACTGTGGTAGGGTTTTAGTTTAATGCTTTCAAGGGCATGGGGCCATCTTTCTTTTTAGCTGCATTGCAAGATCTTCTAATATTTCAGTATCTCTTAAAGGCTGGTTTAGTTTCTAACAATACTTGACCTTCGTCAACTGATTAGGATTGTGTCTTTTACTATCGTATGTTCGGATTGGTGAATGTCATTATTTTAATGATTTTGCTGGGTCAATGTTTTAATGATTTGGTGATGAGTAGGGCTGGTATTCACATCTGATATAAAGGATATGAGGATTATGTTTCCATGCATTTTTTTAAAGATAAAAATGACATTTTTATACCTGTTTATCATGGCAATGGACTGAAGTTTCTGTTTTTTTTCATCAACAACTTGATTGTATTATACTTTCGTTTATTTATCCGTTTGTAGAGGCTTATGATTTTATATATTCCTTGAACTTGTGAAGGGACTGGCATATGTGGATTTCTCAGATGATGCACACCTCACTTCAGCTGTAGCAAAAAATAAGCAGATGCTCCTTGGGAAAAAGCTGAGCATTGCGCGATCAGATCCAAAGCATGGGAAAAAAGAAAATGGTAGGCCAAATGGCTTTTTTTTTCTATTCTAGTACACACACGCAGAATCTTAATCAAATTAACGTGTTTTAAAAAGTTATATCCAGAGGTTGACTTAAAGTTTCTCAGCAGAACCCGATGAATTTTAGGAGCAAATCTCGAAACTAGTTGAGTTGAATTGAGTTGTTCATAAAGTTCTGTACAATTATACAGTTCTTATTATTTTTTCCTATGCGGATATACAGTTCTTTTGAAGGCGATCCATATCTTATAACCAATGTGAATTTATATAATTGCAGATAGAGCTATAACTGGTTCATATAAGAGATGTTAATGAGTTTGGATCTGGATGTAATTAAGATCTATTGCCGAATCTATTGGATGTTGTAAATATATTTTTGGAATGGAGTAGTTATCACCCATTTTCGTATCTAAACGTCAACCACTGAATGTAGTGGAGTTAGTTATGCTCTCCCGGTTCACCCTATAGAAGCTGTCTGAATATCGTAACCGTGTATACAAGTGACACAAGGGGGTTCTCATTTGGGGAAAACATTGTGTTCTGTTTAGTAATTTGATTACAGAATGATTTGAATGGGTTTGGGTTTATGTTTTCTGGATAATTTTTCTGTGAAGTGCACATTTGGGGTACCCAATTAGATAGTTCATAATTTCTTACTCATAATATCCTCAATTCCTAGGGAAGGGATTCTCAGTTCTCCAATATGGTAGCAGTGGAGTAATCAGTTAAGCTATTTTGCACCTTTTGGAATGGATTAAATACTTTGTTTAAGCACTGAGTTTTAGTCAATAATCACTGCTTGCTGGCTTTTGAGTGCCATTTGATTTTCTCTTTTGTGGAGAGGTGCTTTGAAAGTCTTACATTTTCCAAATTCATGACCTGATTAGAGATATCTATTTCGGTTTATTTTCTGCTTGTCATGATGCTTGGTGGTAGTGTTGAATACTTTTTCACCTATTAAGTCGAACTGGTGCAGCCAAGGGATCCATGTCTGGAGAATCTGCTGAGACCTCCAAAGAATCTGGGGTACATCAACCACAGCAGTCTACTAGGAATTGGGGAAGCGACAATGTGCAGCTGAGGGGTAAGAACACATTTGCAATTCCCAGGAATATCCTTGCACTTGGTCAGACTGCAAATAAACCAAGAACTCAAGAGCAGGATGATGCAAAACCGAAGTCCAATGATGAGTTCAGAAATATGTTGTTCAAAGGTTGAAGACTTGTTGCTGGGTTCAGTAATTCTACAGCAAAGTACTGGAAACTTTCTTTTTTCCAACAGATTTTGGGCACAAATATGGCGTAGGAAACACATCTTAGCTGGAGAGCCTAGGGCATGTGCTATGATATGATTGATCCGTTGGAAATAAATTGAGCTGGAGAGCCTTGTTTTGGTCGTTTTAGGAGACCTGACTGACATGGATGCGTTGCGGGTTACAGAATGTAGATAAGGTCTAATATTTTTCCCTCCTAGTTCTTGATGAGATGGTTGCTAGTAATCTGCAGTTCTCTTTCTTTATATGTTGGCATATATATAACTATTCATATGTGCGGTTTTGTAAACGGAAGAGGGAGATGTTAGAAACAGTGCTTGCTAGGGGACTTAATCCCATGTATGATAAGTCTTTAAATTCAGCTGGCTTCTACTTCAAATATTTGATAAGCAAGACTGTTTGTATACATATGTTACTATTTTCTGGAATAATTATATAGTACGGAGCTTGCATTCCACCATGACAATTCATAGTTACCTTGTATTCTCTGTATCTCCATGGGATACGTACTTATGCTTCTATTTGCTTCTTTTGCTTATAACTCTTGTATCACATTATTACCAATAGTGTATTAGAAGGTGGCGGTGGTGTTGGGGTTAGGAAGGAATTAAAGTGTAAAAGGAAACTTGGTATTCTTCTTTTGTGAGTTTGCGAAGTTTGCTTTGAATCTCATGCCTTTTACACAAACGAGAAGGAGAGGTCGCGGAGAGAGCTCTAATATCTGTGTGGGGGTTCTTTTGGCTCTGGGTCTTAGTGGGAATGTTTCAAATAGACCTGATAATGGGTTGTGTCTTGTTGAGTTTGTATTGTATTATAAGTTCTGTTTTACTTAAATATATACAACTCAAATTTGATTCATTTAATAATCTTGTCAAAGATATTCAATCAAAATTTGACGTGTTAATGACTTTGGTAATCTATGCAATCTATTTAATAAGCATGTTGTATTTGAAATTCAATTAATATATGACTCGTTTAACTTATTTAACTTGTTTAACATACTTAACTTAATTTAAATTATAAGATTTAATAAGTATATATGTTGTTAAATGGGTATATGTATAGGTTAGTAACTGATACGTTTATTAAATGAGTTAATATTTCATTATACTTAACTTAATTAAATCCTACGTCGTAAGATTTTCCACCACCATCTCACCCCCTCCCAAAAACTTTCTATACCTTATCGTTAACTTGCACTCTAATATTTGCGTCTGTAATTCACGAACTTTATTTTTATACATTTTACTTGCACTCCTCTCTGTGTCTGCAATTCACGAACTTTCTTTTTATGCAAATGTTAAACAAAATTATTTATTTTTTAAATCATTATTTCAGATCATCCTATACAAAAATAAATATATATTATACAATTTTATTTTAGTAATATATTGCAACGCGTGCCTGCCTTTGGTTTAGGCAAGGCGAATACCCCACCATTCCCCGAGCCGGGGCCCCAGAGAAAAGGAAAAGGAGGAGATGGAGATGATTGATGACCTGCTGGCCTGCCCATGGGCATCCTTTCCCTCCATTAATGTGTAATGTCCAAAGTTTGACTCTTCATGTTGTTGCTGAAATAAGCAACCTACAAAAATCCCATTATTATCGAGTAGGTACATGGAGTGACATTAGCTTATATGCAGAGTGTAGAGAATAGACAGCTCGATGGGGAAGATGCATGGTTGCATGCGAGTGCACTATTGAATTATTATTTTTTAATGTTTGAGATATTACAGGCACTATAATTTAGTGATATATATAATATATATGTATCTTGTAAATGAGAGATTAGATTTTATTTTTAATTCATGTACATTGCGTCATTGCATGAGTAGGAAATGAGATATTGTAAATGTATGGAGAATGATCACGTTTTGGAACAAGAAAAACAAAAAAAGAAGAGAAAAAACAAATATACTGACAATGGAATTGAATAAAGAAAACTATAGGAAAATAAGTTTGTAAATGGTTAATTTGAAGAGTTACCACAAGGGTATTTGTGGTATTTCAAATGCTCAGCTTCTTAATAGGTTATACGGTGGAAGACCACATCGTCTTCATTGTTGTTCTTTGCTACGTGAACTCGTCACTGCCAACTACCATTTCCAATCTGCAAATCAGACCACGACTAGCCTCGCCATCGTCACATGATCAATTATCAATGGTTCAATTCAACCATTACCGAAATTGAAATCAGACTGCAACCTATTTGAACTCGAAACTTACTTTGATTTTTCTGTCTGTATCCTATTGAGAAAGGCTTAAGTTGTTCCCTTGGCTATTCTTCGCTAGTGTCTCTGCCCAACACCTCCTCTCTTCGAAATGGAAGCCCAGTCGTCCTCTCTATGCGGCCTCTTTGGCTGTTCGCAATTACAAATCCCCGAAATCAAGAAACCCTAATTTTCCCTAATTTCTCTTCACTTCAAATGCCATTTCTACCCCTGTGGTAACTTTCGTCTTTAACCCCGCCTCAATTTTGTACTTTCTTTTGTTTTTTAATTAAAAGGAATTTTTAAAAAAAAATTCCAGTCCACTACATGGTACCAGTGCATGGAAGCGTCTCCGTTCAAAGACCGAGTCGACTGTTGCAACTGGTCTGAGAGCGGCAACCCTAGCCTCCACATGACATCATCCCTCCTTCTCTCCCTCTCTTATCATCGTTCTCGCGATTTCGCCGGCATCGAATTCACCTGCAGCCTCGAAGGGCATCGGTTTCTTCTGTTCATCTGATCGATTTCTCTTCCCAGCTGCCAGGTTTTTCATCTTACTCCCATTTTAAATTTTTTTAGCTCATCGGTGTAATTGCCTCAAAGGTGGAGCGCAGAGTCAGTAGGCGAGCAGAACTCAGCGCAAAAGCAAGGGGGAATTAGAGGGGACACAAAGGTAAGCAATTACTTATTGAAGCACTTAGAGGGCAAGATGTTAGATGTTTTTCGCTTGAAGATGGAAGCTTTAATGAACGTTTTCAGAAGTTGGACCACCCTTGCCGCTTAATAGATCCGCCCCTGAATTCATGGCCAGAGCTCCATCTTCAGTTTTAATCTTGCTCCGCCAAAACCCTCGTGCCCGCAACCCAAATACCCAAATCAGATACCTTACGACAGAAACCAAAGAATGTGACTTAACTGAAATAGCTCAACAAGTTAGTAAGATTATTAGAGCAAAACCCAGATGGGAGCAGACTCTGCCCTCTGAGTACCCTTCATTCAATTTCTCTGACCCCCAGTTTTTCACCGAGCTTTTGAAGCACCAAAAGAATGTGCTTTGCTCGCTTCGATTTTTTTTCTGGTTAAGCTCTCATAATGGGTTTTCGGCTGACCCCATTTCGTGTAATGAGCTTTTCAGTGCGCTTGTAGAGGCTAAGGCTTGCAATGCTGCAAAATCTTTGCTTGAATCTACCGGCTTTAGTCCTGAACCTACTTCATTGGAAAGTTATATTCGATGTCTTTGTGAGGGTGGATATGTGGAGGAAGCAATTGATGTGTTTTATAGGTTGAAAGGGGCTGGAGTGTGCCCGTCTATTATGACTTGGAATGCAGCTTTGTCAGGTTGCATTAAGGTTGGGAAGACTGATGTTGTTTGGAAATTGTATCAAGAAATGATCGAATGTGGTGTTGTTGCAGATGTTGAGACTGTTGGGTGTCTCATTGAAGCCTTTTGTGATGGCAACAAAGCTTCTGAAGGTTATGAACTTCTTCGGCAGGTTTTGGTAGATGGGTTAGTCCCCAGAAATGTTGCTTTCAACAAATTGATATCTGGGTTCTGTAAGGAAAAGCAATATACTAGAGTATCCGAACTCCTCCACATCATGATTGCAAAGAACTGTGTCCCGGATAATTATACGTATCAAGAGGTAATCAATTGGCTGTGTAAGACAGGAAAAGGGCTGGAAGGTTTACGGGTTTTCAATGATCTTAAGGATAGAGGTTATGCTCCTGATGTTGTCATGTATACAACCATGATTCACGGTCTTTGTACAATGGGTTGGCTTGGGGAAGCTAGGAAGCTTTGGTTTGAGATGATTGAGAAGGGATATTGTCCGAACGAGTACACTTACAATACGATGATTAATGGATTTTGTAATAATGGTAATTTGGAAAAGGCCAAGATCTTGTACAAGGAGATGCGTGATAGAGGTTATAAAGAGACTACAGTCAGTTACAACACAATGATGGCAGGGCTATGTTTACACGGAAGGGCTGATGAGGCATATAGTATGTTCGAAGAAATGCCTCAGAAGGGTATTGCTCGTGATTTAATAACATACAACACTATAATCCAGGGTTTCTGTAAGGAAGGCAAGATAGTAGAAAGTACAAACTTATTCAGTGAGCTCCTGGTTCAAGGTTTAGAGCCATCAATTAATACTTATACCCTAATTATTGAAAAGCTTTGTCAGGTTGGAGCTGTACAAGAAGCAAAAAGTTTGTGGAATGATATAAAAGAAAGAGGTTTGGAACCCTTTGTTGGTAGTAACGATCATATCATTCTTGGATTGTGTGATCAAGGAGATGTTGCAGAGGGAATGGAATGGTTCATGCAAATGCTAAAGGGTAATCTTAAACCAAAGCGGGAAACTTTTGGGAGATTGGTCAAATGTCTCTTACAAATAGATAGGTTGGATGATTCTTTACTTGTTTTAAACTTCATGTTTAAGATAGGTTATGCACTGGAAAAGGATATATGCGATTCTCTGGTCAGTAATCTTTGTCCGGAGAATAGCCCTTATGTTGAAGCATATCTTGGGGAGATCTTAGAAGGAAAGTGATATTTCAACACTGCTGGACATGTTCCTTGTAACTTATGTAAGTTAGTAACTTAGTAGAAATTCAAAATGGATTTTGATTTTCTGTCAATTGGTTAGAGTAATAATCATGTAGCAGTTTTTTGTTTTTGTTTCTATGTTTATTTATTTATATTGTGATATGGGTTAAAGATCAAACCCTATTTACACCACAAGAAAGCACAAAATGAGATTTGATAATAGGTAAGAGCTTCCTCTATTTTTATTGACAAGAACGTAAATTCAAGATATTCCCTGCAGAATTGTTACTTTTACAAATATGGTATGCAAAGACGAAATTTATAAGCTTTGAAGGACATAGAGACTACATAAAAGCATTAAATGATTGAAAAAAATGAAAGTTAATTTATGTTATGTTATGTAAACGTTTTTCCATTAACTTGATTTGTTGTCTTGGTTTCTTTTCAACAAATGATGAACCATTTATGTTTTCAAAAATGTCCTCCTTGTACGGCCCTTTTTGTTTTAATGGTCGTGGTTCGCATTCCCTGTGCATTTGTACTGACTTGTAATTTTTATTTTTATTTTACATTTAGTCTCTTTACAAAGCTAAATATTCTGTTATTGCTTGTTTGACTTCTGGCATGTAAAATAATATTTTTTTGAGATTTTGTTAGAGGTTTGCAATATGTGTTTTCGATTATATAGAGATTTTTTCACTTGCTGCATAATACATTTGGGATTAGATGATGCTCTCCATCTCAAATTCAGGACATCTGCCACTTGTGGTTACGCTTTGAGAGGGAGTTTGGTTCGTGGATGACTTTGACCGTGCAGTACAGAAGTTACCTTTCTCTCTTGTGCACTTACAAACTGAATGTTGTACGGACATTGAAATCATCTACTATACGTGAAGGTGAAGCTGTTTTTTTCTATGTTTTGTTTCCTTGTTATGGTTACAAAAAATTTAGCACTAAAAGGAAGTTGGGAAGTTTTTCAAATGAAAACTGTACTACGAAAAATATGCTGAAAGTGCATGATAAGGTTTGTGTGATGTTCTCATCTTGGGTATCTCTAATCAAGATTAATTACAAGACGAACTATTTATCGTATTAAAATGATAAAGTGGTTATTTTCTCTATCTTCATTATTAACTGAACAGATATATGTCACATGTGCTCCCTTTTTAGGTTACTCCTCGCCTGGAAGAGCTACAATTTTTTAGGTCACCGCAAGAATCTAAATTGACAGAAGAGGGTGAGAATTCTATCAAGAAGAATGCTGGAGAAGAGAAACCAGGTTTCGGATATGCCTGATGAGCAACATCCAGCAAAGGTATAAAAGGATACAGCTCAAAAGCCAAAGAAAACACAAGGGAAGGATTCTGAGCTTCTGAACACATTTGGACCTGCGCAACAAGTGAAAGAGCCAATGCCAGAGAAAACAAAAGTATATGCTGATCAGTGCACTGCATTTGTATCAAATATTAACTTTAAGGAAAGTATATGCCATTAGTATCCCTTGTCATTCTCCTTTTTTTAATGCAGTCATGATCTAGACAACTGATGAACATCTGCGTCAATTCTTCAGTGATATTAGGGGAGTCATTGCAATTAGAATACTGCATGACAAGTTCAAGGGAAAGTCAAGGGTCTCTCTCCCTCTCTCTTTCTTTCTCGTATTGGATATTTTTTCATAATATAACCTAGCACGTGTGCTATAAATGTCATGCATTTAAGAATAGTCTTAAGATACATAAATACTTTGAAGTTATGCTGATCTTAGGATAGTAGCTTGGAAACATCTACATGCACTTCAATAGTGGGCCTGAAAATTTGAGTTCAATAGAAGTAATTTCTATTTGTGCGAGCAATGTATATCTGGTGGGTCAACAAATGAAGACAATTAAAATAAAGTGAGGACCAATTAAAAGCAGCTGGGTGAGACTTATAACTATTAAATTCACTACTGCAGGAGTAGTGGAATCAAATTCAGGTGGCCTGATTCCTCTATTTTGGAATCAAACTCACCTAAATGACTGTGGTAGGTTTAATGTTAGTTTACTGCTTTCAAGGGCCTGGGCCATCTTTCTTTTTAGCTGCATTGCAAAACCTTCTAATATTTCAGTATCTCTGAAAGGTTGGTTTAGTTTCTAACAGTAATTGACCTTCGACAACTGATTAGGATTCTGTCTTCTACTTCCGTATGTTAGGCTTGGTGAATGTCATTATTTTAATAATTTTTCTGGGTGTCAATTAATGATTTGGCGATGAGGAGGGTAGGTATTCACGTCTGATATCTAAAGGATATGAGGATTATGTTTCCATGCATTTTTTTATAGATGAAAATGACATTTCTATACCTATTTATTGTGGAAACAGACTGAAGTTTCTTTTTTTCATCAACAACTTGAATGTATTATACTTTTGTTTATTTATCCATTTCCAGAAGCTTATGATTTTATATATTCCTTTAACTTGTGAAGGGACTGGCATATGCGGATTTCACAGCTGATGCACACCTCGCTTCAGCTGTAGCAAAAAATAAGCAGATGCTTCTTGGGAAGAAGCTGAGCATTGCCCGATCAGATCCAAAGCATGGGAAAAAAAAGAAAATGGTAGGCCAAATGGCTTCTTTTTTTTTTTTCCCTTTTACATAACTGCATGTGCACATTCAGAATCTTAATCAAATGAATACTTTTTCAAAAGTAACACCCAGAGGTTGACTTAAAGTTTCTTAGCAGAACCCAATGATTTTAGGAGCAGATCTCGAATCTAGTTGAGTTGAATTGACTCGTTCATAAAGTTATGCACAATTATACGGTTCTTTTTATTTTTTTTCTATGGGAGTATGCAGTTCTTTGAAGGGGATCCATTTCTTATAACCATGGATGAAAATATCGGAAATTTTGGTCGAATTTTCGAAAAATCCGGCTAGCGACACATAAGGAGGGGGTGAAGGAAATTGACCGAAATATCGAAGAATTTTCTTAGTTTGAGCACATAGATCTCTTTCTAGGATCAAAACGACGAAGATGGACTATTAATTTGTGAAAATTGGACGTAAAACAAAGTTGTTTGAGTCGGGTCATGCCGTCGGGTTGAAAAAACTCGAGTTACAGACCTATTGGAGGAAGAAGATGACTGGTAGCTCTTATAGTTAGTTAACTTATATATTATACATTGATTAAGTTTTCAACTAATCTTGCTAGCCGAGTTGGCCTTAGGACATCTAGGATTTATTTCTTCCTTAGGAGGGGAGGGGGTGGGGGCGAACACCAGACCCCCTGGTGACAATTGCAGATGAATTCTTTTTAATCCTGTTTTTTTAAATTTTTCAACGTACTTTGGTTTCCCCCCCCCCCCCCCCCCCCCCAATTTTAAATATATCCATTCATTCCAAATTTTGAATGAAGTTTGACCCTATTTTTTAATCTTTTTTCCAATTTCAAGTATATTTGGACGTATTTTATAATTCTTCTTACATTGAATTTTTTTTATGCTTATTGTTATGTTTTTAACTATATTAACATTCAATTATAGTAATTCATTTCAATTTATGTTTATATTTAAGATTTTATATTATTAGTCATCATCAAAATCATATTGCATCATATTATTTATTATATCAAAGTCATTTTATAATTTTATTAGTCATATATAATAATTATTGGGAACTTAAATTTTTCCCAAAGTTCTATTAAAATTTTCTAACTTTTAGATTAAATATCTGTCATTTTTGTTGGCGGTAAACGATATCGATATCGATATTGATATTTTGAGCGAGATATCCGTAAATTTACTAGCGATATATCCGTCGATATCGATAATTCAATCCTTGCTTATAACCATTGTGAATTTACCTAATTTCTGATAGAGCTATAACTAGATCATACAAGAAATGTTAATGAGTTTGGATCGGGATGTAAGATCTGGATATTGGATGTTGTAAATATATTTTTGGAATGGAGTAATTAGTAACTATCACCCATTTTCGTATCTAAATGTCAACCATTGAATATAGTTGAGTTAGTTATGCTCTCCTGGTTCACCCTGTAGAAGCTATGTGAATATCGTAACCGTGTACACAAATGACACAAGGGGGTTCTCGTTTGGGACAAACATCATGTTCTGTTCAGTAATTTGATTACAGAATGATTTGTATGGGTTTGAATTTATGTTTTTTGGATAATTTTTCTATGAAGCGCACATTTTGGGTAACCCAATATAGATAGTTCATAACTTCATACTCGTAGGATCCTCAATTCCTAGGGAAGGGAATGCTCAGTTCTGCAATATGGTAGCAGTGGAGTAATCGGCAGCTATTCTGCACCTTTTGGAATGGATTAAATACGTTGTTTAGGAGTTCTGGTCAATAATCAGTTCTTGCTGGCTTCTGAGTGGCTTTTGATTTTCTCTTTTGTAGAGAGGTGCTTTGAAAGTCTTCCATTTTCCAAATTCATGATCTGATTAGAGATATCTATTTCAGTTTATTTTCTGCTTGTTGTGGCTTCGTTGTTGTGTTGAATACTTTTTCACCTATTAAGTCGAACTGGTGCAGCCAAGGTATCCATGTCTGGAGAATCTGCTGAGACCTCCAAAGGATCTGGGGCACAGCAGTCTACTAGAAATCGGGGAAGTGACAATGTGCAGCTGAGGGGCAATAACACATTTGCAATTCCCAGGAATATCCTTGCATTTGGTCAGACTGCAATTCAATCAAGAACTCAGGAGCAGGATGATGAAAAACCAAAGTCCAATGATGAGTTCAGAAATATGTTCAAAGGTTAAAGAATTGTTACTGGGTTCAGTAATTCTACAGCAAGGTACTGGAAACTTTCTTGTTTCCAACATATTTTGGACACAAATATGGTGTAGGAAACACGCATCTTAGAAATATCAAAGCCAACCTTGGGCATGTGCTATTATATGATTGATCGGTTGGGAGTATATTGAGGTGGAGAGAGCCTTGTTTTGGTTTTGGTCGTTTTAGGAGACCCAGACTGAAATCGAGTATATTTATATGCTGTCCTTCAGCTAGCTTGTACTTTTGATAAGCTAGCGTGTTTGTGTACATCTGAACTATTTTTGGAAGAACGTAGATGCAGAGCTTGCCCTACACCATGACAATTCATATTGACCTTGTATCTATGTCTACGTCGAATACGTACTCATGCATGTAGGCAGTCTCGCTTGAATATAACATAATGTTTCTATTTGCTTCCTTCGCTTTTAGCTCTTATTTCACAGTATTACCAATCACATGTTAGATGGTGGTCGGGTTGGGTCCGTTGGGAAGGAATTGGAGCGAAAAAGATAATTTGGTATTCTTCCTTGGTTGAGTTTGCGAAGCTTGCTTTGAATCTTATGCCTTTTACACAACGACAAGGATACGCCGCAGAGAGAGCTTTAATGTCTGTCTGTAATTCACACTTTTTTTATACATGTTATATCCAAAATTATTTATTTTTAAATTATTATTTGAAGATTATGTATATAAAAAATATATATATATATATATATCTACAATTTTATTTTAATATTATATTGTCACGCACGCATGCCTTTTGGCAAGGCGAATCCCCCACAATTCCCAGGCCTTTGACCCAGAGAAAAAGAAACGAAGGAGCTGGAGATGATTTGATGACCTACTGGTCCTCCCAATAAGCATCCCTTTCCTTAATTATGTTACGTTTAGTAAGTTGTATAAAAAATTGAATATAATAATATAATACATAATCAATGATTGTCGTATAAAAAATTGAATATAATAATATAATACGTAATCAATGTTTGATACTAATCGTATTAATTAGTTACTATATAAATTAATATGATTGAATGTCTTTATATGGTCCAAACACGTTAAAATAATACTTTTCAAATTGTCCAAGTTGGATGACTAATAATCTTGAAAAATATAATAATAATAATAAAATATTAATATAAAATAAAGTTTAAATAAATAAAAATAATAATATATCAATAATTAATTATAATAAATAATAAAAATAAAATAATAATGTACATAATTAATATTTATATATAAATAATTCTTATCAACTACTATAATATAATTTGATATAGTCTGTATTTTAATTCGGTCGAGCATCAAACACCTAACTAAATAATCAGTCTATCCGATGGACAGATTAGTCTATTCGATTGAAATAGTCAGTACAATAAAGCGTACCAAACAAGTTCTAAAAAAAAAAATGTGTAATGTCCATAGTTACCAAAAAAAAAAATGTGTAATGTCCGAAGTTTGAATCTTCATGTTGTTGCTGAAATAAGCAACTTACAAAAATTCCATTATTATCAAATACAAGTACGTGGAGTGACATTAGCTTATATGTAGAGAGTAGAGAAATAGAGAATAGACAGCCTATACACAACTAACATGAGGTTTCAAACTAACATAGTAGAAAGCTCGATCAGTAAGATGCATGGTTGCATACAAGTGTACTATATAATTATTATTTTTTAATATTCGAGATATTACAAGCACTATAATTTAGTGACATATATATTTCTCTTGCAAATGAGAGATTTTATTTTTAGTTCATATGCATCGCTTGAGTAGGATATGAGATATATATTGCAATGAATGGAGAGTGATCACGTGCCCTAATTAAAGCAAGGAGATTTCTAGTTGTGACCTAAAGGTAAAAGCGCTAAAGGGAACCAAGATAACCCACATTAAAGGTAGAGGGCGCCAGATTGCTGCTTGCTGTATCTGTAATTTGTATGCATGCTTTACTCTTTACAACAATGAGAATGATGCCGCAATACATCCTGTCCTGCTAGATCTGTAATTTGTATGAAGTAATTTGCAGAAGCAAGCAAGAATGAAAAAGCTAGTGTCAGTGTGGATGATCGATCGAAGATCTGCGCATCTGGAGGATGATGATGATGAGTATAAATGAAGTTATTAGGTAGGAAGAATGAATGGAATGATAGCAGTAGTACTGGTTACTCACTTACGGCTAGAGTCTGGTCTCTTGTGGTGGCCACTTTTCCACTCTTTGCTTCAATATACTGCATCTGCATGCATAGGTAACATGTATTTCTTCAATACGTTGGCCCATTCAAATTCCAAAAAGACAGTATTAACCTTACGTACGTAATCTTCGACATGCATGATTTTTCAATCCAAAACCAATTAGCAATAGCGGAAAAGATCTAATTCATTATAAGCCCGATCAAGATATACAACTTCTTATAAGCCCGATCATACGCCTCTTTACTCTTAATAAGTTCTTGCAAAATTGTGTAACTTTCGCTCCTTCACTCCTTAAGCATATTAGTTCTTACAAAATTGTGCAATTTTTCAATATATATACATATATATGGTATTTTTGTTCCTTAATTCACATTCTCATACGCCTTCTCTTTACTCTTAATAGGGAAAAAGAATCCCGATCGACTTAACTATAATGATTGCAGTATGTCCAAATTGACATAAGGATTATAAAATAATAATATTAGTGACTGGGTTGTTCTGTTGATGAGAAGCATGCCCGAGGGGGGGAAGGCAAATTGATTTGATTTATAAAATGAATATGCATGATTGGGGTCTTAAAGGGAGATTTGGTTTCCTAAGACAAGGCACAAAAATTAATAATATATATGTGCACCTTTACAAAGAGTTGGTGATCGATGAGGTTATTAGAAGAAACTAAAATGTGAGGATCGATTGTTAATTATTGTGATGGGATATGAAAATAACAACAAATCCACCGACCAAAATCACAAATCACAACAAAAAATCTAGCTGACCGCCCAATAAGAACAATTTGCTTTTACCATATATGCTGCAGAAAGCTTGTCTTCATTTGACCAAATAAAGCGAATATTATGAGAATAATCTTTATAATATCATCTTTCCTTAATTAGTTTATTTTTTTTTGAATTGTATATGTTAATTAATTGGCTTATTTTTAGTGTCAATATCTAGTTTTGCATTCAACTGTAACTAATCTTCTTTCTTAAAATAATATACATTCCTTTCGCTTTCTTTTTTTATTTCTATTTATGTGTTATGAAAAGAGCGTAACTCTCATATTTTTAATATAAAAAAAAAACTACCAATTCAGTTTATCCTCCTTTCCATTGTTAATTTGATCCGAAACCGTTTTTCTTCTCTTAAGGTTCTTCCATTGTTACTTGATGGAGGCACGTGAAAAACTCACATTGGGTGACGTAGAGCAAATGTGATGGTTAAATCTTACACGTGGGATAAAACATTTTGATACCAAAAAGAAAACAAAAATTTTATCCAAAATTAATTGACAATAGAAGGAGAGGCTCAACGAATATCAATCACATTGAATCATAAAAGTTAACTACCACGTCAGGAGGTGAAAGAAAAAAAGAAAAAACAGTGAGGTAAAAGTTAATTATTACTTGATGTGGCAAATTTTGGTGTTTCAAATGGTAGTCAAAAAGAAAAAAAGAAAAAACAGTGAGGTGAAAGCAAGAAGATGGAGAATTTTTTAGGTGCGGGGATCTTGAAAATTGCGATGATATAGATTATGCATGTGTCACCGGCACCATTGATTTTTGTGGCCCATTTTCCCTGCACCACATAATTACTCCTTCGCGCAACAACACAACACACATTCAATTCTCACAGATCGAATTAAACATGTCAATAATACCATATGATCGCCATGGTCACCGGTCACCGGCCACCGGCAGCTAATAAACTTATAAAAGGGTTGAAATAAAATAAAATTACTGCATATTTACGATAATAATTCTTATGAAAAAGTCCCATTTGAAAATTTTGTTCAAAAATAGCCTGCTATCTTACATATAACTTGTCAAATATGTATTTTTCTGTTTTTTTTTTTTTTTTTTGAGATTGGGCTAATTTTTTATATACAACAATATTGAAGAAGGGAAGCGCTTAATATATAGAGTAGAAGTGGGGCAAAAATATTTAGTACAAAAATAACACTAAATGGACGGATTTTGCGACAATTATGTATATAGTTCAACTACTTCAAGCGTACGTGCTAAAGTTTTTTCTAATTAACTTTTGAATTTAACATAAAATTAATCTTTGATATATATATATATTATATATACCAAATTAACTAAATTATAAAAATAAGAAAATCATATCATGCTACTAATTAACTACAATTATATATATAATTGTATTTGATATATTCTCAATTTGAAATCATTGCATACTCAAAATAGACTATAATTGAAATGTTAAATAAAATAGACATGTGTACAATTTTGAAAATTGAAAAAAAAAATTGATATATACAATACGAACTATATATTTCTATATCGAAATATCTCTAAGATTTTATAAATCATATATAATAATGATATATGTGTTCATTAGGAAGCTTGAAATTTTATTTCCAAATTAAATGGGAATCACAAAATATATAATTAACTATAATTATATAATAAACCTTATTTATTAATAATTTTTTAATTAACTAAATGAGAATCACAAAATACACATAAGTTCCCCGACTCTTGTCAAGTGGGTCTAATTCAATTATTTCTAGTGTTGATTTGTAGACAATTGGTCTCAAATCCGAAACATAATGACATATTGCATGGATAATTTACAAAAATTCTCCCCTCTCTTATAATTTTTAAAAAAAATTCCCCAACCCCAACTCTGCCAACGGGTATAGATAAAGAGAAAAGGAGATAAATAGGATATGCAACCGCAAAACTCAAAAAGGATCGGAGGAAGACGAGCACAAAGGAAAAAGTAATGGAAATTAAATTACTGGAAGAAGGCAGACAGCTAGCTGCAAACATAAAAACCAAATTCTAAAGAAGGATAGAAAGTAGTCTTTAAATGTGGTAGGTGGAGGTATGGAATATATAAAAGAATGGATGACAAAAGAATAAAGTGAATTTTATGGCCAATAAATCAAATTTGATTTTGTAAGTATTAGTTGTGCTTGACAAAAAAAAGGTATTATTTTTTGAGTATTTTTAATGTCTATCTACCATAATATATATATATATATATTGCTAATTGGACTAATTAAGAAACAGTGTCTTTTGTCAAGTGGATCTAATTCAGTTAATTCTAGTGTTAATTTATAGACAATTGGTGTGAGGACCCGCGCCTAAGAGGTATGGTTAGAAAACCCACATCGTCCGGGGGATCTGGGGGATGCGTCTTATATGTGTGAGCGCATATCTATCGAACCATGGGCGGAGCTAGCTAGAGCCCAGGGGGTGCCTGGGCCCCCATTCTTTTTTTTTCTATGTAAAATATATAATATATAATATATACAATATTTTAGATAATTATTATAGTGTAATATATATATATATATAGATTGTTTTCCTTCGAGTTCGAACTGTCACGGGTCACCTTCGAGTTTCCTCCCAGGGCTGTTCCAACGTCATTTTTCCTTATTTCTCAACCAAACGTACTCACAAAGACACAAAGAAGACACCAAGGACTTGAGTTTAGTGTTCCAGTCACTCAAATGAAAAATCCAATTTGAAGCACATGGGTTTACGGGTTTTACCTGGTTTCATGGCCAACCCGTCCATTATGTACCTCCGTCGTCCTTCACCGTCATCTCAATCTCTCAACCACACTCGCAGTCTCACTCAAGCAGCAGCAGGGGCTGAAGGAAGATGAAGAAAATGTTGTGGGGGTTGGTTTCGGGTTGTTTGAACAACGGGATGGGTGAAATTTGTCACTCATCCATTGGCCTAGCGTGAGATCTTTTGGAAGGTCACTGGTTTTGGATTCATGAGGAACTCCAAAGTTAAGCGAGTAGGGACTGGTGCAATTTCAGGATGGGTGACCCACTGAGAAATTTCACGTGAGCTCATGGGAACAAAACTGTGAGGGCTGGACCCAAAGCAGACAATATCCTATTGGAGGAGGTTGTGTCGTGACAATTTGGTATCAGAGCCCAACTCCGACCGAAATTAAGTGTGTCAGCAAGGACGATGGGCCCCAAGGGGGGTGGATTGTGAGGACCCACGCCTTAGAGGTATGGTTAGCAATCCCACATCGCTCGGGAGGATTTGGGAGATGTGCCTTATATGTGTGGACGCGCATCTATCCAACATGAGACCTTTTAGGAGCTCAATGACTTTAGATTTCTGGAGAACTCCAAAGTTAAGTGAGTAGGGCTAGTGCAATTCTAGGATGGGTGACCCACTGGGAAGTTGTACGTGTTCTTCCGAGAACAAAATCGTGAGGACTGGGCCCAAAACGGATAATATCCCTTTTGATGAGTTCAGGTCGTGACAATTGGTTTCAAGTTCGAACACCGATGATATATTGTATAAATAATTTCCAAAATTCCTTCATTTCCTGTAATAAAAAAAAAAACTATGTCTCTATGTGTGTCCCTCTCTCACATATGTTTCATGTTTCATTTGTTTCATTTGATGAATATTGCCGTATTTGATGCATGATAATAATAAAATTACACATACTATATATTATGATCGATCAGTCCTCTATATATATATATATATATATATATATATCGTGATTAGTCATAGAAGGCTTTATTGAGGATGTACGTTTTGTGAGAAAACCTACGTACTCATGTGATGTAGCATTACTTCATTTAATTTGTAGCTACATATGGGAGCATAATTATTTGTTTTTGTTAGTGCCAACTGCCAAATTCCAACTGCCAAGCAGACTCAATTTTAGATTTTGGCTGTATATATATATTACGTAAGGCTGGGACGCACGTCAAGAAAATTAAAATCTTAATAATTAACTAAGTTTTTCCTTTTTCATATCTCGTGTGCTCATAATTAAGTCATTCAAAAATTCAGAAAATTATATCATATCGCTAATTTATTTACAAATCTATAATGTTTTCTCATGTATTTAGTACATTAGTAAGCTAGTTATATAAATTTAGGAATTAATTACAGATATAACATAGGTAGGTAGGTTAAAAAAAAGATGGAGAAAATGTGTGTATATATATATATATATATATATATATATTAGGTAGAACCTGGCACGGACAGGGCTGATTGGGTGAGTTCCAGTCCATCTCGAATGTGAGAAAAATATGGAAAATTAAAGGATTATTTTACTAAATTTTTACTAAATGCTATTTTGCTAAGAAAATTAGTTTTAAGTCAGTTCACCTCTACTTTCAATTTTAAGTTCAACTCACCTTTACTTTTAATTCTGAATTCATACTTGGTAGAACTAATTAAGCGACGGAGAAAATAGTAAAGAAAATGAATTAAGAAAAGCGAACAATAAATGGTTCACATGAATGGAGTAGCATGGGCCGCTCCTTCTATATTATTAACTCCCACAAACAAGTCCCAAAGTCGACGGACAAAATTGGAGTTTAATTGTAATGAATTCGCCGTGCAATATCCAGCCAATTGCATGTGTCGCTCGATCTTACATCGATTTGCACAGTACGTACGTACGATGACAACATTTGAATTAACGAAAGGAGCTTAATATATTTTGTCCTTTCCTTTTTCTTATTAATTAGTATCTCATGTTGACACAAGTTAATTAATAATACTCATCACATGCATGATCATAGTTTGCAGCCCATGTTTGCATTCAATTCAAGTCACAAGTAGCTAGATCGAGGAAGGGGAAGGCGTACGTAAACTTGGCTGATAGTGCAAGCAAAGGTTCAAGCAAGCACGGCCCTCTTCCTCGATCTCTAGCATACTTAGCTTTTTCTCTTTTTAGGTTTTTTAGGTTTTATTTCTGTGCATATGTGTGTTTCTCTTTATTATATATGTTGATACTATATCAGTTCATATCCATTTAGCCCAATATCTCTAATCCAATACACTTCTACAAAGTTCACCCAAACACACATTGGTAAACAAACCCTAACAAGATCTGGACTACACTGACACATGGACACATCCCAGCTTTTCACGTGTCGACCTCACAATGAATGTTTATTATTCTACATCGGAAGAATAACTTTATTGTAAACATACAAAAGGGGTTCACTTTTTCCCATAAAGGTAACTAAGTATATACTATTTACACTTACTTACGAATTACTATTCACCAGTCACTCTTTACACACATTCACTACTGACTTGGGTATCAGAGTACCCTAAATTAGCACATTTTGTATATCAATAATATATATACATTGTGTCGCTTTGGAAATCGGGGCCCTCCATTCATGAGTATAGTAGTGAGATCAAGCTGTATTTATTAACAGTTAGTGCATGTTTCAGTTTCACTACTACCTAAACACAACCTTCACCTGTTTCATATATCTAGGTATCTCTTGTGTTATCTTATGATATTCTCTCTCTCTCTCTCTCTCCCCCTCTCTCTCTCTCTCATCGATATATTTGATTATGATCTAGCTAGCTAGCCTAAGTTGCTTAGTGGCTACCTACTAACTTTTCTCTCATCATCTCAATCCTTCTCGATCATCATTTGCAGGGTGCAGCTATCTCCTCCATCCTTACCTAATTAATCACCGCCTCAAGTCTTATTTACTTCTCTCAACTCGCGCCAATCTTTACCTCATCCGCCATCTCTCCTCCATTCCTACCTTAATTAGTTCCTTGTACTTGTAGACGCTATATAGTTTAGCACATGTCTCATAGAGATCGATGATCATGCTGTTGTTGTCGATTATCCAACAATGCATGACATCTTCGTTCCTTGCATGCTCGATTTCCTCGTTGTCCTTGAAATAATGAATTAGTGCTCGATGATTAATTATGTGGAGGTGATCAATGGGAATCAGACATAGCTATCGACAAAGGATGATAGAAAACTAGTTAACCACTTTTGAAGTTGTGTAATCATCATTACCTATCAGCCTGCATTCGTACCTAATTCTCTCTTTTAATTCTGGGTCTCTTTTGGTCTCCAATTACCAAACATAAACAAGAGGCCCAAATCATCATTAAGATAATATATATCTAACTTTATCTTGTCGTCCCCCATCATCCCTAATGTATGCGTTATTCCGGGGCAGATTATCCTGCCCTCAGATGGTCTCTCAGCTTTGAATTGTTTGTGCTTGGTTCGTTTCCTCTTCGGCCTCTATTCTTGTTGTTATTTTGTTTTTTCCTTATTCTTTTCTGCCCTTTGAGCCTCGATCCAAAAAAAAAAAAATCTAACTTTATCTTGCTATAGATTTCTAGCTATATCCTAATATAAGTTAATAATGGAAGCTCCAAGTGATGAAGAAGCTGCAGGCTGCAGGGACATCTCACCAATTCAAATAAATGCTATTCATGCTTCTTCCTTTGGTGGTGGGCATGGGCACATGATCCATCAACATCATATTCTTCATCATCATGACCCTTCAGCAGCAGCAGCAGCAGTGGCTTTAGGCCCCCAAAATCAAATCCACTCCTCCACCACCACCACCACCACCGCCGCTGCTACTAATGGCTTTTCCCATCATCCCAATAGAACAAACCTGCAGCCGCTGCATCTAGATCATGATGATGAGGAATATGATGAAGACCATGTCAATAATGATATTCATATTAAGGCTCCTGGGGGTGTACCCAAGACTAAGAAGTCATCATTACCATCAACGTCGACGTCATCTGTTGTGATCATCAAGTACAAAGAGTGCCTCAAGAACCATGCGGCAGCCATGGGAGGGACCGCGACGGACGGATGCTGTGAATTCATGCCCGGTGGAGAAGAAGGCACCATTGAAGCTCTCAACTGCTCCGCCTGCAAATGCCACAGAAACTTCCACAGAAAACAAACTGAAGGCGATACTGCGTCCAATTGGGATCATCATCACGCCAATCACGTGACTATCAGCAGGTTTGGAAGCAGCAGCAGCAGCAGCAGAAATCAGTTCCTGCTGGCTGCAACCCCCGGCCCCACATCTGATCATGATCAGCACGGCCGCCACCGCCGCCGCATAATACCGCCGCCATTGCCCAGAAACTACTTCCATCGCCACAACCAGCAGATGATGATAATGCCTAGTAATTACAACAACAGTATTGGAATGGGAATGGGTATGGGGATGGTGGGGTCCATCCCTTCAGAGTCTGATCATGAGCAGCAGGTGGAAGAATATCATGATCATGCAGGAGGTAGGGTAGGCAGCAGGCCACCATCAGCAGCATCAATGCATGTTAATAAGCAGAAGAGGTTCAGGACAAAATTTAGTGAGGAACAGAAACAAAAAATGTTGGGATTTGCAGAGAAAGCTGGGTGGAAGATTCAGAAGCAGGAAGAGTCAGTTGTCCAACAATTCTGCCAAGAGATTGGTGTCAAGAAAAGAGTTCTCAAGGTTTGGATGCACAACAACAAACACAATCATCTTCCCAAAAACATTCATAATAATATTCCTCCTCCTCCTCCACCCCCACCTGCTTAATTCATCACCATCTCACCATATCCTCTTTAATTTACTTCATTTATGTTCAACTCTTCTACCAATTAATTACTACTGGTTTTCATTTTTTTTTCTTTTAATTTAGACCACCATGCACTCATGCACTTATATATTTTTTTATGTTATTTTATCATTTTCTTATACTTCAATCATCTTATCTTTCTTCATTTTCTATTTATTATATGGATTATGGAATAAGATATATTATTGCTGTTTGTTATGCAATGCACTCAATATATAATTGGTTTAGGAAATTGTACTACTGATGGCTTTGGCATTGAGTATTGTGGGTTGTTCATGTTAATTTACTCCTATGTTCATTCTCATTTCTGTTTGAAATTTTCAATGTCTATATATAGATAGATGCGCGCATGTCTTATATGTCAAGGGGTTATATCAAACAATTCTAACTAGAAAACACAAAAGTTAAAAATATGTGCGTATATTATATTGGTAGGTACGTAATACTTTTTTTTTTTTAATTATATTGAAAATTTCGACAAAATTTTAATATTAAATAATAAATTAACATACTTAATTCGCCTAAATAAAAAAATGAAAAAAATATAATAATATATTGCTAAGAATGGATCATGCTTTTGAGGCTTTTTTAAATAAAATACCGAACTTCTATGAATTAAGGCTTCAAGATTAAATTTGACTACGAAAATATTAAAGTTAGTAAAAGTTATATTAGACAAACAAAAACTCCAATTAGGATGATGAAAAGCTAATCGATTACTTGCAAATTAACGGCATTATTATATCATTTTTTTTCGAGGAGGACGGTGTTAGATCATGAGTTTTTTCGAAAAGGGTATTTTATCATGAGTTGCTTTATTTAAGCCCCAAAGACACAATAAAATAGAGTATTAACATCAAACTTGCAAAGGTTCATTTTTTTAATCAAGGCCAAAAATTCCCCAAGAAATGGATTCTTTATCTTCTATTTGAATTGTTTATTGAACAGGGTTTTATGGTTGGTCCGCGACCCCTAGATGCCGAAGTCGTCCTTAGGGTGATCTCGTGGAGACGATGGGGCCGGTCCATAGGTTGAAGAGAAATAGTGCATCAAGTTGTTCGCCAGGACCAACCTGATCCTCTTCCTCATGGATCCCAGATGAGGGAACCCTAGGAGAGTTGCCGACTCCAACTATCGTCCATGTACGATCAATACTAGATCTGACCAACTGCCCATCCTACCTCCTTTACGTTATTGATCCTGTAGAATCTGATTTATTTTCTCATTGAGCGTCTGACTTATTTTCTCATTGAGCGAAATGTACGAAATAAATCTAATTTATTTTTCAATCAAAAGTAATATGTAAAATTTTCGATTTTTCCCTCTTTCTCTATCCCTATCCCCTAGATATAGGGTTTGAATCAATAGATGTTTCTCGATCATTTTTCAGAAGATCATTCTCAATTTATTTTTCGAATCTAAACATTATTTCTTAAAATTTTGAAGGAATTTATATGAATAGTGGACTTGTCGTGCACGGACTTCAAAGCCGGCAGAATTTGATTCTATGTTTGAACTTTTTTGGTTTTGTTTTGGAGGAATAAATAAAGGAAAGTTGTTTGTCGTATGCGTTGCATTGCTACATTGTAGAAGTATTGCATATTATATTACTCGTCCATGCTTCGGCAAAAAAGAAAAGAAATCATACGTACTTCCCGGATTAACGATGAATAAAGAGGAAAAATAAAGAAACGGCAACAAAAAGGCTAATTTTTTTTTTTTTTTTGGAATTTCGATGAGCATGTAGGAATATTCTTTCCTCTTTGATACAAATTATAAATAAAGTTAGGTCAAGAAGCTATATAAAGAAAAGAAGAAAAGGAAAAGCAAAAAAGGTAAATGTGGCTAGATGAATGCCAAAAAGAAGAAAAAGAATATTGCCTTCAGAATAAAATCCATGCGCGCTAGACAAGCCATGCCACTTACTTGCACAATTCCTTTTCCTAGACCGACCATACACTTTTTCATTTGCGTTATGACCCTTTGTAAATTTGAAATACTATTATATATGTTGATAGCCGACATCATCCGAGCCGAATTTAAGAAACAGAACTTGGTTGGAGATAACTAAATAACAAAACTAAGAACCCACAAAATTTACAACGAATAAAACTATAACCAGTGCAGAACCAAGCAAGCCCACCTCAAGGCCCAAGCCCTTAGAAAGAGTGAAGGTATCGCTCCTACCAACAAGGGTACAACTCTCTCCCAAAGGGTATTATTTCCACAAGCAAAAGTACCGAGGGTGCCGCTTCCACCATCGAAGGTACTGCTCTCCCAAAGGGTATCTCTTCCAACAACGAGGGTACTGCTCTTCCAAAAGGGTATTGCCTTCACTAGCAAGAGCACCACCTTCCATCAGCAAAGATAGCGGCTCGACAAGATAGACCCTTACCTTAATGGACAACTGGAAAGAAGAAGACACTTGTCACCAAATCAATGGAACAAAAGGTCCAATCATCTTGGAACTCACATGCCATTTAAGATCACATTGTGAGAGAAGTAACACACCTCCCACAAACCTAAAATGCAGACTAGGAGAGCAGGTGTCGATGATCCCATGGACTCCCGCCTAAAAAGCAAAAAATACCAGCCCTCCAGGCTAGTATCACCACCTAAGTTGGGAGGTAGCACTAATCCCCCAGCTCCCTATAAATACCTCGTCCCTTCCACACTACAAAGGGATCAAAAAATAAGAAAATATAGTAATATACTATGCAGATATAATCCTATACTTCCATAAACATTCCTCTTTATTTTCCTTCTTCCTAAAGAGAAGATAAGTTTACTAACTTTACCATTGGACTGACAATGGGCGGAGCCACACTGATTCCCTAAGCTTCCCTTCCTTTGAATTTTCCTTCTCTTGCTCTTCGCCTTGACTATTCTCTATGTACTATGTAGGGTTCTGTTCCTTCTCTTGCTCTTCACCTCGTATACAACACCTTGGAGACTAGTGCAACTAATCAATTTTTCAGTTCAGTTTTTTTGCCAAAATCGAAATCGAACCAGTTAGGGAATCAGTTTCGGTTCAGTTCGATTCTCAACCTCAAAACCGTTTGAACTGAAAATCGATTAAATCGATTCGATTCGGTTTTGAACATTTTAACCGATTTTTTTACTGAATCCATCATCCATGGGCAAACGAAAAAAAAACTTTAGATTTTTACAGATCGAAACACAAGCAACAACAAAGCAATCAAAATAACAATTGAAACAACAATCGAAACAGTAAGCAATAGATCAAAAAAATATATTAACATTAAATGGAGACCCCAAATCGATGCCCTAAATTGAGACCCCAAATTGGCCCTAAATCGAAACCCCCATTCAAAACCCTAAATCGAAATGCCAAATCGAAACTAACTGTCCTCAAAGATGAAGATGATGAAGAATATTCATCCCCCAACACTCGATCGATCACTATCTCCCCCAGCCCTCGATCGATCACTATCTCCCCCAACCCTCGATCGATCAACATCTCTCCCAATCCTCAATCGCTTGATCCACAATTTCCCCCAATCCTCAATCGATCACCATCTCCCCCAACCCTCAATCGCTCGACCATGAGTCCCATGAGAGCAATAAATGGAGACTATGAGAAATCGAGAACAAAAGAGATGGGTGAGAGTTGGAGATTGGGAGGATTGAGAGTGATGAGTGAGAGGCAAAGGATCAGAGGATGAGTGGCTTGAGTCCTTAAGAAGATGAGACATGAGAGGCTTGAGAGTTTAGAGGATGAGAGTGTCTGTGTCTCTGTGAGAACTAAGAATGAAAGCAGAGAGGATGAGTGTGGGAATGAGAGACAACGAAGTAGGGGAGAGGAATTAAATGAAGAATTACAGAGTATCAAACACACCGTTTTACTCTATCTTTACGGTTTTGGAGACGGGGTTGTTTTGGAGACAGAGTGGGGTTTGGTTTCATTAAATCAAAAACCGAAATTGAATCGGTTTAGACCCAGTTCGATTCGATTTTTACCGTTCGGTTTCGTTTTCTTTCGATTCATTTTTTTAAGGTTTGATTTCGATTCGGTCTAATTTTCTGGTCAATTTTTTCGAACCAGTTAACAGGTCTATGGAGACTGCCCCATCACTCCAGGGACCTGCAATTGTCGGATCCGACACCCCCATCAACAATATATGTATGTTTGCAAAAAAAAATGTATGCATGTTGGATCTGCTGCACATCACATGCATCATTAATCTATGCATGCAGTTGCAGAGAATTGGAGATATGCAGTCCTCTGTGTTTGATTATTACGTCCTTCCATTCTTACACCTTTATAAATATTGCGTGCCTACAATAGCTTCTTTATTTTCATGTTTTTTCTTGAAAAAGGTACGAATGTCAAAGTATTAATATCGGTGTATATGAATATAAAAATGTCACTGCAAGCCAGCCACAAGCCACATATAAAACGAAATTGGCCTAACAATTATGTTGTTTTTAATTTTTGGTGCTCTCTCTCCTCAGTCTTTACTACCCAGACATATAGGGCACATATCAGAGGCTCTCTCCGTCTCCTCCACCTACTACTCATTCCTCAGTAGTGGAGTGGAGGGCCACCTCCTCTTCCTGTAGCAGGCAGCGATGTGACTCAGGTCAGCGGAGACCCTACAGCTACCTGCATTTACATTACTCCTAACCCATTTTCTCATGAAGTATTTACAGTTGTGACATTCAACATCTCAAGTTCCTACTCATCTCTCTCATCTATATAGTAAAAATGAGTGATTGAAAAAAGTGGCTGGCTATCAGCATTATCAGCTCCTCAAGTAACGGACAAACGGATCATACATATACAAGGATAACTATATACCCACAAGCCAAGCGTAACAAAAATGAAGCAAATCAAGACAAGAAAAGGAAAAAACTTTCCAAAGCGAAATCTACAGAGAATTGAGAGAAACCTGTGCATGAATCCATCATCCACTCACTCACAACTCATTTCTACAACTCAAACTGCACCATGACATCTTCTACATTTAATTTTGTTCTAACTTCTACCCAGTAAAGCTTGATGAAACAAGCTTGATGTTCCCATGCTCCCAGCGATGTTGTGGTAAACCCACTTTCCCCCTCTCTTAAGCTTCTGTTTTTATAATTGCAATAAGGTATTAAAGCTGTCCATCCTTTGAATGCCACAGCAAACTTCGCAGGGAAATCAGAAATGAAGTACTGGTATATTCCAAATTTAATCACTTAATAAGACGAGCTCGGCCAGGATTAAGATGTGCTTCTGACATCATCCACCCCTACAGAAAAATAGATTATAACCATCTCAATATAAAACAATAATAGTATAACTGTTTCAAAAAACAATTAGAAAAATTTCAAGCAACCAATAAAACATCAATAGCATACACTCATCCACATATCCTTCCACACATGGAACTAAGAAGGAAATATGTTTGTAGAAAAAATACCAACGTTGCCGCCTCCCTGTATTTTTCTACCTAGGCTGGGAATTCATGAAGGGTTGTAGCAAAAGTACTGTAATCTTTTCGAGGCCTAAAAATTTTCAA
This sequence comes from Prinsepia uniflora, assembly GCA_032719365.1. NCBI lineage: Eukaryota > Viridiplantae > Streptophyta > Magnoliopsida > Rosales > Rosaceae > Prinsepia > Prinsepia uniflora. The sequence continues at coordinate 1,858,483 of CM064872.1, read as the reverse complement.
TGATGAAACCATAATCCATCTTCCCATTGCATGGTCGGATGGAAGTTCTTTAAGGAATTGAACCAGGGTCTTGCAACCAAAATCCATTAAACCTGTCTAACTCATCCCACCACTGGTTCAGTCTAATGGTTAGGGATTTATGTCCAAATGCCCAAAAAGATAAAAACACTGGGCCGGAATGATTTTTATTTCCAAGAAAGGAAGCAGAACCAAGTCAAGATGATTAAAGGAGAATGTATAATTATGCTGGGAATAAAATTTGATCCACATTTACTGCATCAGTGAATAGACGTCAGGATGCTAGACCCAACAGTAATTTAATGTTCTTTTATCATATAATTACAGGTTATGTTCTTGAACTATTAACTTAGATAACACGTTCAAAAAGGCTTCCAGCTTGTCGATGTTTTCTGGTTGATAATATAACAATATATCATGTTAGACTGTTTAGAAAGGCAACATTTCCCTTACTTCTATATACTGCTCTTGTCAGACTATAATGAAGTTGAAACATGTTTACCCAAAATAAAGTTGAAACCATGTCGAGCACCAATAATAAATGCTAAACAACATCAATTACCTGCTCTTTAGCTTTACTCTTGAAAATCCCATATGAAGTTGAAACCATCTTACATGACTCAACAATACACGCCTCCAGATCTGTAGTTGTGGGCACAAAATTTAAGTATCCACCTTTCTTCTCCTTCTGAGACAAATGCTGACTGTCATGTGATAAACGCATGAAATGCAAAAGCACCTGAGCCTGTAATACAAAGTAACAAAACATCCTAAATTCCCTATTTGAAGAAAAAAACCTTAAGGAAAAAAAGGAGACCAAAGAAATAAGCTCTATATCTCACATGAAATGCTGCTTTTAGAATGTCATCTGACTTCGCTTGATCTTTGAACAATGCATACACTTTCCCTTTGGAAGGATTATACGTCACAACATATTTCTCTTTCTGTAATCAATCAAGAAAAAACAACATTAGTGAGATAGATAGACATATAGAAAAAGATTATTATATTTCATAAGATGGCAATACTAAAAATGTTATAGATTGATTTTCAAATTTGAACCCCACTCCAAAAGGGCGTACCTCAAAGAAGGGCTCTATCGCAAGATACACACTTGGCTCTTGGAATGCATCTTTAAATCTTGGCCCTAGTAGGAAAAGTGAAAGATAAATAAATAAAATCAAAAGATGAAGAAAAAGGTAAGAAAGATAATCACAAATCATAAAGGACAAACAATACAAGATCTTTGCATCCATACCAAGAACAATAGGTCCCTCTTTCAACCAGGGAAGTCTGAAAACATTTTCATTCGAGTTTCCCTCTTGCAACGAAGGTACTCGCCCTAGAAAGAAATAAAAAAGCACAATCACAATCTATATCTGGAAAATACACAAAGGCTCGCTATTTTGAGTATTTGGGATGACAGAAAAATATGACGCGGTAGGGCAGCTATGCTAACCTGTTTTAAGAAAGGCAGTAAATATGAAGTGGTAGGACAGCTATGCTAACCTGTTTTAAGAAAGGCATCTACTGCCACACCAAATCTTGCCCGGTTCAAGGTGTGCAATACTACAGACTTAACCTGGTAACAAATTACTTCCATTAAACCAATGAGACATGGAAACATGCAAAATAAAATCAATCTTCGCCATTGTACATAAACAAACCTCTTGGTAGGAGCTGAGAACATATCCACATGAAAGGAGACCAAATGTAGTAAAGAGTGATGGGTTTCTTTTTGAGATCAGTATGCTCAGTCCAGTTCCCAGCTTCACAGGGCATAAGATTCACAGACATCAACCTCAAATGATTAAATTCATGGATAAAAGTGCACAAGGAAGAAATTCAAATTTTAGCACAGGTAGGATATACTACGAACCATATACAGTTATTGTTTTACAGGTCGGATAAGACCCACTATGAACCACTTCCCTAAGTCACGTATACAAACTCTCAAAGTATGTAGTTTTGCAAGTTCCCTAAGTCACGTATACTACGAACCATATACAGTTATTGTTTTACAGGTCGGATAAGACCCACTATGAACCACTTCCCTAAGTCACGTATACAAACTCTCAACGTATGTAGTTTTGCAAGTTCCCAACTCAAAAATTATTTAGTCTCAACCCAACTACAGTTCAACACTGCCTAAACCGAAACAATAAAAGCTCTCTTTTTCACAGCCACCCTCATACTTCACAATAATATGAACAGGTTCTTAAGATGACCCACTCCCAGACATAAAGAAAGCAGATCCCTTCCAAATTTTTGAAGCAAAGGAGAAATGCAAAAATGCATGATCAATAGATTCACCTATTGCTTTGCATAGCACACAAGGAGATACTGAAATCACAGTGCTAAGGAGATAATGAAAGAACAGGGCCTCCTTAATTGGAACAGATTGTCTTATAAAGACCAAAAAATTGAGTTTTATATTGAACTTAAAAAAGAAAATTTGATTTACAAAAAAAGACCCAAGACTCATGATATAAACCAATGTTCTTCTATTAGGTCACAATGGAAAAGGGAATACTACTAACAGAAGGCAAGTTATAAAGCTCTATGCATTTGCTACCATTATATTCCTCATAGACATGGTTCCGGAAGGTAAGAATGATGCCAAAGAGAAAATGACCAAATTATGACTCAATGAAGATCTACAGACTTATATGTAGACCACATCAACTACAGGCCAATGTGCTCATTTAGTTCAGGGATAGCATCTCGACATTCTTGTAACCTATAATCATTCAAAGATAGAAGTTCAGAAAGCATACCAGGTCTGCTATATTTCCGACACATTCGCCTTTAGCTGTCACATCCCCAATGTTTTCTCCTTTCGCAAACGCTTTGTAAATTGGTGTCCGAGTTGATGTTGATGTTACGGCAGCAACATTCTATGAGAAACAAAAAAGGATCAAAGATTGTAAAAATGACGAGTCTTACATTATGTTATTAGAAAAAGGATCAGACCTTGGCCACATTAGCTGCACATGCCAAAGGAAGAAAAAGGTGTGGCACAGCTGCAGTTGCCAACTCTACTCCAGCACCCAACTCCATAAGAAGATCACCCGCAAACCTTAACTATAGCGCCTCAGCCATTAGGAAAGTAGGGTGAATATCATTAGTTGGAAAATGTCCAGTACTCTCAAGTTCATCAACATTGCAAGTATTTCTTACCTGTTTTAGATCATAATCAAATTTCTTTCCTTGTCGAGCAAAAAGCATTTTTCCAACACGACCAGCACCATCCTAGGCATAAATTCAAGAATTTAGCTTCATCTAATGACTCTATTATACCATATGCACATTAGAGGAAAACAAATAAAAACCGAACGGATGTTACAATTTCCTTGGGAGTCAAATGCTAGTAAGTACAGAACCTGTGATCAATAAATGTCAAAACAGCAGGGACAGGCAAAATTATTACCTTGAGAATCCAGTTGATAGCAACAGCCCCTGGAGCAGCTGTGTTTCTAGAGACTCCAACTGAATTCAAAAGGGTTTGTGTTGTGAAAACACCCATAGCACCACCAAAGAAGTGCTGAAACAAATATGATTATTGTTAATATGGGCATTTAATTCAACCAAAGTGGTCGAACCATGTAGTTTCAGGTTTATAGGAAGTTCGAGCAGCATTCGCAGTACAGTTGAAAGAAATTAAGTGTCTAGTGTGTACCTTGAGAGCTCTCCACGTCATATAAGGGACATACGAAGGGATTACACTATCAGGGAACCCTTCTGGCACAACATACGATCTCACAAATGATACCAATCCCTGTAGCAAAAATCAAAACGAAACTCAAAAGTGCCACTCATTCTGACCGAAAGTAATTAAACTTCTCAAAGTGTGTATGTATTTGAAGCACAGGTGGAAAAAATGTCAGCTATGATGCACAGGTGGAAAAAATGTCAATACTGATGAAGCCAGTTAGCAAATAGTTTCACTGGTTCAGTCTAAATTCTCGGTATCAAATAAAGGTCATAAAAGATATGAAATTCAGCTAGAAAAAAAAAATACAAACAGAAGGAAAGGTACAGCAGCAAGTAGAGGCAGCTAAATTAATAGGAGGAGGAAAGAAAGAGAGTGAAATATAGTAAAATTACTGACGTCGAGAGGAGGTTGGGGATTGTGCAAGCCAAGGGCACGAAAAGATCCCTTCTTGAAGGTTCCAGGGGAGGAATCAGGCTCGGCGACGTAGTTCCATCGGCGGCCATCGATCTCCTCGCAGCAAATCAATCTGAAGCTGGAGGCTACGAAGTCTTGATCGTGGTGGAGCAGCTGAGGGAGCTGGTTCTGGGTTTGGGTAGTCTCCAAAGGCAGTGCTTCAGAGGGAGCTGAGGAAGCGAGGCTAGCACTGATACGCAGCGTCTCACGGACCAAAAGGCGAGCGTCCTGTGCGGTAGTGGCGGTGGTGGTGAGGGTTTGATTGTTAGGCGACTGCTTGAGCTTCATGGGAGGAGTTGGAGGAGGCATGATTTCGCAAGTAGTTCAATTGTAATCGATTGAATCGATTGATTTGGGTTGTGATTGATTGTCAAATTTATAATGGGAATAACGAGGAAGAGAGGAGCTTTGGATTTAACGAAGGGATTAGTGGCATTTTGCGAGAGAGAATTATGAAAGCAATTGGCAAGGAAGCAAGCAAAGCTAAGAAGAAGAAGAAACGATGAAAGTGAATGCGAGAAATAAGAGGCGGGCAAGGGGCCTAACAAGGCCTAGGCCGCTAACAACGTATCGACAATTGGAGCATGTCATTTACTGCGCCGCTCAACGGAGCAACTGAGGATCACATCACAACCCAATATTCCAATCCCTATTTCATTTCGTTTATTCACTATTCAACTTTTCAAACCCAAACAAACTTCACACAATTCTCTCTCGGCCGTTTTCAGCGTTGGATAATGACGATCAGAATCCTAGTCATTTTGGATTGCAACTTGAAAGAGAAGGATATGCGGAGACCGGAGAGTATCGTTCATTTCATTTTATTTCTACGCACATCACCACCGTTGTTATTGCTGGATGTCTTTTTCAATCAAATATATGCCTTCTGAGTTCCCATCTCTCATTTGAGTGATGTGTGGCAGTGCGGGCTCATTCTACCCTGTATTTCCTGTTTCAAAAAATCTTCCTGATTGAAAACTTTTTGCCCAAAGTTCTAAGTACAAACTCAATCTTCCTACACAAATTTATAATTTTTTTTATTAATGCGGAAACAGAAAAAGGAAAGGAAAACAGAAAAACAATAGCTAGAAACTTAAACCGCAGCTAAGGTAGTGAATACATTCATCGGAGGGCAAGTTAATTCATCACGAGCGAGCATGTGTACTAAGGATGATGGGGGGCGATCAATCCAAACCTCCCTGCGCCTCAATCGTCGTGCCCGTGAAGCTAAGGCATCAGCTGCCATATTATAAGATCTTCGAGCCCAGACATAATCCACCGAATTAAACTGAGTGGAGGCCGTCTTAACTCGAGATAAGATTGGGTAAATCTCCCATCTACCACACCGAATATCGCTCCGAACTGCATTAATGAGTTCCTGAAAATCAGACTCAAAGATAATATCCTGATAGCCCTCAGACACGGCCAGATTCACTCCTTCAAGCATAGCCCACGCTTCTGCCTCGATCGCAAACCCACCAGGGCGTTCAGAGCAACATCCCGCCACAAAATCACAATTTGAGTTGCGAACTACCACGTCAAGGCCATCCCTCCTTGTGCTAGGAAGCCAAGAGGCATCAGAATTAATTTTAAGAAACTGATTAGCAGGCGGTTCCCAAGGTTGAACAACCACATCCACATGTTTGGTTTCAGAGGTTAAGGAAGAACAGTGGTCAGTAGCAGCCCAAAAATCCTGACATAATGACCGGCCTTCTTCAATTGCCCTTTTTGGTTTGAAAGCGCCTCCCTCAAACATTATTCGACATCTCTCCTTCGCCCAACATAAAGTAGCTATTTGAGCAAGAACATGCCCAGAACCAACACCCATGACAGGACCATTTGAGAGAGCACAAGTAAGCCAAGATTCAAAAGAGGTGATGCTATAGTGATTTACATCAAGGCCCAATGCACTCCCAAACCAAACACATCTAGCTCCCCCACATTGTAGAAGAAGGTGCTCCACAGTTTCAGGAGTAGCAGAGCAGATAGGGCAAAGAGGGGATGACCCCAAGTGGCGCCGGAAGAGATTAGCCTTGGTAGGAACACACCCTTTGATGATCTTCCACATAAAATTCCTGACTTTTGGAAGAGTCTTGATCCTCTCTTCCAAGTTTCCTCTGGGGTTATATTTAAGGACTATGGATGATCGTTTACATATACAAGAGCACACGATCTCAGCCAGTGATAACCAGATTTTACCGAGTTACTCCCATCTTTAGCAGCTGGCCAAATTAGCCTATCAGCCCCCTGGTTGCAGCCCACCGGAATGGCATTAATCATACTAACTTCCACTGCAGAGAGAACATCCTCCAAACCTCTCAAATTCCAAGTTCCATTGTTTGAGTCAATATACCTAGCAACAACATCCTCAAGATTTGCCCCAACAGGAGTCGAAAGCCTCGATTGGAATGCAGGTAATCCAAGAACCCAATTATCATACCAGAACTTGATGCAAGTACCATCCCCAACTTGCCATCTCGTCCCTTTTGAAATTACATCACGCCCATCCAAGATACTATTCCAAGCCCACGAAGCTCGAGAGCCTCGCTTCGCCTTCAGAAAACACTCATTAGGATAATACCTGCTCTTCATCATTTTTGTCCAGAAGAAATTTGGCTCACAAATCAGCCTCCAACATTGTTTTACTAGGAGAGCAACATTAAAGTCTTCCAAGTTTTGAAAGCCCATCCCCCCTTAAGCCTTAGGGAGACCCAACTCTCTTCAACTTATCCAATGTAACTTGTTGTGATCATTATTCTGCCCCCACCAAAAGTTTGCAAGTATTGCATCCACCTCATTACAAATAGATTTGGGAAATCGAAAGACAGACATGGGGTAGGTTGGTATAGCATGAGCCGCAGCTTTTATAAGAACTTCCTTTCTGACCTGAGATAGCAAAATCTGTTTCCAACCATGGACTTTCCTTAGAATTTTTTTCTTTCACAAAGACTAAAGCTTCCTTCTTAGATCTTCCCCACAGTGTTGGTAATCCCATATACAAGTTCAGTTAACTGCACATCAAGAATGTTACCAATATTGGAACGGAGGTCAAGAGGTGTATGGGGGCTACAAAATAAGTTGGACTTGTGGTAGTTAACCAACTGACCAGAGGCAAGGCAGTAGGCATCAAGAAGTTTTTTGATGACCCTGCAATTGTGGCTAGTGGTTTTCATGAAGAGAAGACAGTCGTCAGCAAAGAAAATATGAGATAGGGATGGGCCTTCATCATTAAATTTTATTCCTTGCAGTAATCCTCGGTCAACACCATGATTAAGCATTACTAATAAAACATCACATACCAAAATGAATAGGTAAGGGGATATATGATCACCTTGTCGGAGCCCCCTAGAAGGGGTAAAACTACTTCCCGGTTGGCCATTAATGAGCACTGCAAGCTTCACAGATTTCACACATTCCATTACCAAATTCACCCATCGAACTGCAAACCCCATTCGTAACATAACTGCTTCATGAAAATCCCATTCAATTCTATCGTAGACTTTGTTCATGTCAAGTTTCAGTCCCAATTCAAACTTCTTTGTAGTTTTTCTGAGTTTTAAAGCATGGAATGCCTCATGGGCAATGCAAATATTGTCTTGGATTTGTCTGCCTGAGATGAAGGCGCTTTGCTATGGAGTGATTAGCTCGGCGAGAAAGGGTTTCAACCGGTTTGAAAGGACCTTGGATATTACTTTATAGGAGACGTGCAAAGAGCAATAGGTCTGAATTGAAAGACTACCTCAGGATTTGGTACCTTAGGAACAAGGGCCAGATTGGTGGAGTTGAGCTTGTGAATTGGAAAATTCCCAGCAAATAAATCACGGACAAGAGTCATTAAATCAATCTTAATTGTATCCTAGTAACTTTGATAGAAAATTCCAGAGAAGCCATCAGGGCCTGGTGCCTTGAGTGGTCCCATTTGGAATGCATCAATCTTAACTTCCTCCTCAGTAACTTCAACAGTTAAACTCTCATTCATATGGGGCGTGACAATAGTAGCAACAAAGTTTAGGATCCATTCCTAATCCCTAGGCCCAGAACTAATGAAAAGCTCCTTAAAGTGGGAATCAACCGTTTACTTGACCTCTCGATCACACACAGTCCAACTTTCATCATGCTTTTTTAATTTTCGTAATAAGGTTTTGGCGCTGCCTTTGTATTGAAGAGTGATGGAAGAACGCCGTGTTGGCATCGCTAGATAAAAGCCAATTTACTCTGGATATTTGATGCCAGTACTTCTCCTCAATACTCCACAACCTACTGAGTTCAACTTTGATAGGTTCCATTAGCCTGCAGTTGCCTTCCCAGTCCAATTGAAGTACCTTGAGATCATTGGTAAGGGCTTCAATTCGAAGACGATTTTTTGAGAACTTTATCTTACTCTTGTCAGCCAGGGCTTTTTGACATGCATATAGTTTACCATCCCAAATCCCTCGATTAGTAGTAGTCATCCTACTCCAACTCCTCACAACTATATCCTTGCAATCAGCTTCCTTCACCCAATAGGCTTCAAACTTAAACGATTTCTTGCCCTTTCTAATATTATTGGCCATATCAATTAAAATTGGGCAATGGTCCGAACCCATAGCAGGAAGATGAGAAAGGGCACACGAAGGCCAGCAGACTTGCCAGTTGGAGTTAACTAGAGCCTTGTCTAGTCTTTCTTGTACTAAAACATTTCCAGCTCTCATACCCCTCCAGGTGAATTGTTGCCCTTGGAAACCCAAATCAATGAAATTGGCATTATCCATGAATTCCTGCAAAAATCTTTGTCTATTGATTCTGTCTGGACTGTCACCTAATTTCTCATGAGCCCATAAATATTCATTAAAATCTCCTAGACAGACCCAAGGGATGTCCATGGGAGTAAGGGTACGGCCAAGCCAATCCCACATGTCAACTTTGTTTTCTCTATAAGGCGTACAATAAACCCAGGAGGCTTGAAAGATAATGTAACGACCCGTCCCAAATTCCTAGATTAGATTAGTGACTAATCACGATTAGTGAGGCTAATCGGTGATTAGTTGAGCGAAATCAGACGAACGATGCAAAATGACCGTTTTACCCCTAGGCGTGGGCAAAACGTTGACTTTTTGATAGGGTGGTCAAATGGACTTTGACCGATGATCGTGACGTAATTTAGGACGTCACGAGTTCATAGACAGGTGGCACGTTCAATTCCGACGTTCGAGGAGGAAGTTATGACGTTCGGAAGTTTAGGGGCATTTTGGTAATTATGGTTAAAAAGGGGCGAAATGTTGACTTTTTTACGAGGAGATCCGATGGCTGAGGGCCGAGGACCGTTACGTATATCGGGACGATACGAATTCATAGACAGGCGGCACACTGAAATCGGACTTCGAACGGGGAAATTATAGGTCACGGAAGTTCGATTTCACTATGCACCGTACTTCGAGACGGGGATGATTTGGCAATATCTGATTGGGCAAATATTTCAGTGGGCCCCATGGATGAGTGACAAGTGTCACTCATCCCATTGGCTAAATCCCCTAAAATGTGGATCTACTAAATTAAATAATATTATAATTATTATTATATAATTAATCCTAACAACACTAAATCCTAGCCATCCATTCCTTTTAAACTTTAAATCCACACCACTCATCTCATCTAATCTATCTCACTTCTCTCATCAGCCATCAACTATCATCATCTTCATTCTTATTCATTTCCTCAAACCCGAAACCCCCCCTTATGCACCATTTCTCCATTTTCTTCAAAACACACAACCCACACATACCACCATTCCTCTTAGAGCCAAACGCTCCCTAAAAATTTATCAAATGATGAAATTTAAATTATTAAAAATTAGTTTTCCAAAATTTGTAAAATATGTTTAGATAACATTCTAATAAATGAAATTTAAACATGTAATTTAAGAGGGTGTATTCAATTAGGGTTATTGATGACTCTCAAAGACATTTTTTAATGACAAATTTTGAGGTTTTTTTTTTTTTTAATCCTGTAAAATTGATATGGACATTTGAATATTTTCCAAAAAAAATAATTAATAATCCTATTCCAGACTTTCTCTTTATTTGGACAATTTTTGGTGGACATATATTTAAAAAAAATTGGTAGGCATATATTAACAAAGGTGGACAATATGAAATACAAGTTTCTTGCTTTTGTGAAGCACAAGTTCCATCTTCCGAGTAAGTACATGAACTTCCATCTATGAATATACATCCCCACCCTCCTTAGTTCTTGTTTACCAATATGGGCGCCACCTGTTGCAGCTTTTCCTAAGTGCAGACGAAGCCTTATTCCAAGCTCCTCCTTTCAAAACTCAAGTCCATCTCGCCTTCCTTGTTTTTAAAAGATTTTGATCGATTGTTGCTTGGTTCATTCGTTACTAGTATATACGTTGGCTAGTGATTTGACTTCTACTTATTGATTTTCTAATTTGGTCTTCAATGTTCTGATTTTGGTAATTTAATTACTAGGTTTTTGGATATAAACATCACTATACAAACATCAATTTATAAAGTCACTTCACATTAGCTGTCTTATATTTCAATATGACTGTCTAATATCTCTGAAATGTATTTTAATATTTCCGTTAATTATTCCGTCTATTTCTCAAATAAATTTTGTTAAAAAACAAAATAGTTAATTCAGGTGATTCACATCATGTAACATAAATAAAGCTGAAAATGAAAATTTGGGCTCCAAATTGAAGTAAAAAAATTGTCTTCTTGTGTAGTCTTAAAAAGAAAAAAGGAAGAAAGAATAGAAGAAGAAAAAGTAATGAGTTCTAAACATGCTATAGAAATTCCAACACTTCTATCAAGTTTACTTTGGTCATTCAAGCATGTTTCAATTAACAAACACTCGAAAACATGTTCTTTGTTGAAAAAGTAGACTATTAAAAGAAAAATACCCGACAAACACACTCACTACTAAATTCATTATCATTGGTTCTTATTGTTTTCAGTGTCTCTGAAATCACTTCACATATTCAAAGCTATATTCTCTCTTCATGCATTAGCATTCTCCCATTGTTGTTCTTGTGTCTGGAATATTGATTCAGGATTATCTGTATTATCTTGTAATGATGAAGAGGAAGAAGATTCATAATCTGATTCAATAGGAAATTCGCTAGATCTACATTATTTTCGAAGAAAGTTATGTAGGATACATGCTAACAACAATTCTGCTTGGGTTGTATATGGGCATGGAGGTGCTGACTTGAAAATTGTGAATCGTGATTTGAAAATACCAAATATTCTTTCAATGACATTTCTCAATGAGGCATGGCGAAGATTAAACAACTCAGTATCATTTGTAGGTTCACGACCATGACCACCGAACTCTTGTAGATGATATTGAACACCTCGAAATGGAGCTAGGAATTTGCATCGATTTGGAAATCCACAATCTACTAAATAATACTTACCTAATAATCCAATATTCATACTTGAGTATGCAATATTTGACCTAATATAGTATTTCAAAACATTAAATAGAAATAAAATACATGCTTACCTTGTGGCACCTTGAGTCCATTATTTCTCCTTGGTATAACATCATTCAACACTTCTGAATCATGAGCGGGACCTTCCCACCCACTAAGGACATATCTGAATTCTAAATCGAAGTTATAGGCTGCTAATACATTTTGTGATATATTTCCATGACAATTTCGATAACTATTTATGTCACTACCTGTGACTATTGCTGGAATATGTGTGCCATCAATATATAGCTCTGATACAACCTTATAATAAATTTGAAATTTCTTGTCAATTAATAGTACAACAATCATCCATTAAACTCTAATAAAAGAAGGAGATGAGATAGAGAGAACAAAAAAATTAAGCATAGATAAGATGGAGAGAACAAAAAAAATTTAGCATGGCAAAATACTCAACACTGTTACATACCTTAAAGTAAGGGTAAAATCTTGTACTTTCCCTTATTCTAGAGGCTACTGAGGAATCAGGTTTAGCCAACATCTGTGGTGCTAATGTATTCAAGGCCCTCAGGTTTAGCCAACACTGTTGTAACCTCTCGCAAACTTCGTGTGAGGAATCGTAGCTGATTTATAAATCTCCTCTGCTTTCTTGACTTGCAATTCTCGTACCACTTTATTAGTCCAATTCCACACGTTCCAACCGACAAAAACAAGTTGACCTAATTGAGTAATGGTTAGATTAAAGATAGCAAAACCAAACGGATCAATAAAAGCGCATGAGGTCAGAAACCCATCCATTGCGAGGTGAGATAGCCTCTAGACACTCTGGCTTCACTTACAACCTCCCATTGCATGCAACGCATCCCCCACTCTCTTCCCATAACAGCAACACTATCCCGAAGCAGCCACCTTACGTGAGCTGTGGGCAAGATTTCAGAACAAACCCTCCAACCAAGGATCTCTATCAAGTTGTGGGCAGCATTATCCTGAACACAACCACCTAATAATGTATCCTTATAAACAATCAGAATTCGTAAAATTACATTATTTGTGAATAAAAAATATTAAAATATGAAATTCTATACATTAAATTAAAAATAAAAAATGAAAAGACGAAACCCAAAAAAATACCTCACAAAAGTAGAAAAGAAAAGAAAAGAAAAGGAATTGTATGGGCCACATTTAGACCCAGCCCAGAGAAGGCGAGTCCACTGGTTGAGTATCCTTTTTAGCGATTCCAACTGTTAAGGTACCTTCTCTACTCCTCTCCTGTTCTTCGCTTCCCTTCGATTCAATTTTTGTTTCTTTCTTCCTGCGTTTGCAAAAATATCTGGGAATCGATCAAATATATCTGAAAAATAAAAGAATAATCGGACAAAAAATAAAAGTATGGAAGGAGAAGGAGGTGAAGAGCTAAGCATAGAAGAATTGGCCTCCAATCTTTCAACGTACAAAGATCAGCTTCGCCAGGTCTCCACTCTACCTTCTTCTTCTTTAATTGATTTGTTCTTGTTCTTATTATTATATTTAGTTTTCAATTACATCGTCGATATGTTTTAATTGGGGTTTAGTTGCATTCTGACTAGGGTTTTTGTTACGATTATACAAATTCTGGTATAATAAGATTGTTTACTTGTTTAGGTTTAATCACAACTCTGTACCTGAAATTAGCTATTTTCTTCAATGTAATTTATTCTTTTCATGGTAGCAGCACATCAATAAACCAAACTCACGAAAAGGGGAAGTTTTGAAATTTGGTTTTTAAGGCGTTTACTTAGTGGGTAATTTCATTGTATAGATACGGTCTACATAACCAATGTTTCATATTGAAATCTGCATATAATTATATATGCATGCGTGTCTTATATGCATGCGTGTCTGGACTATTTGTCTATTAGAAAGCCGTATCCGTAAGTAAAATGACTTTATTTTTTTGTTTTTCTTGTTGAAGTATATTAGAAAAAATTTCTGAACATGTTTTTTTTATTTTCCTGGTTTTGCTGTTAAACCTTTTTTCATAAGCTTAATGTCCTTTCTTAGTATCATAAGTCAATTATTTCGAGATTGAGCTTTTAGTTATTGGATAGTCATGAGTTTGGCTGTTTGATGTGGAATAGGCATGTTTCCATGTTCTACTAGGATTAGGATGTTCTTTCCAATTCTAGTTTAATTAGGATTTCTAGTTTGTTTAATTCCTTATAAACACCCCATTGTAATTCAATGGAAGGAAGATGAGTTTATGAATTAAGTTTGAGAATATTTTCCTGCGAAAGGATTATTTTGGGTGCGAAGTCCCCGAAGCGATTCCAGATTATTTTGGTGTGAAACCAAGTTTTGGCCTGAAGCCAATTTCGGGTGTGAAGCCCCTGGAGTGATTCCAGACCTATCTTTTAAGTTTTATGTTTGTTTTCTTAAAGTTTGCTTCTGCTAGTTTGCTGAATCATAGGTTTCAGATCTGTCCTATGTCACTGTTACTCTAAACTCATGTCTTCAAGTCCTATTCTTGAGAAATCGGAATTATATACGTTGGTTGTAGTAGAGAGCATTAGAATTGGCTGTAAAAAGTACATCTTTGCAAGGATCTTTACTCAAAGATTATCAAATTGGATAATCAGTCCCTAATAAACTATTGGGCTAATAGCCCAGATACTATGGACATTTTTTTCTTATATAAGCAAAATAACATGAAGCCTTGCGGGGAATTTGGTACAAACTCAAGATCTCTTCTCTTTACTCCATACAGTCATGTGCATGCCTAAATATGTACTTTGATTATTTTGGTGTTGTGCTGTACGTCAAAAGCACTCCTGTAATGGATGGACTGACCATAGTCTGGGTTTCAGTTTTTTTCTTCCACCCGAACGTGTGATTCATACTAGGTGATTAAATGTGAAGGTGAGGTATTTGGTGACGTGAAAATGCCTCCTCTGTGCAGAATTCTTGTCAGGAGATTTTCCTAAGTGATTATGGTTTGGAATATGTTATACTGAGTGTTGATCCAGTCTTCTTTATTTTATTTTAACGTATAGTAATGAGATCATTCCAGCTAGTACAGTTGCTTCGTGTTGTTCTTGGTTGTCTCTTGAAAAAGGCTTGTTGGAAGGAAACATGCATTGTTGCAGTGTTTCTCTTTTGTTGAATCGTGAAGGAGAAATGTTTAGGGTGCAAAAAGTCCTATTCTTCAAGTCTTATTCTTGAGAAATCGGAATTATATTCATTGGTTGAAGTAGAGAGCATTAGAATGGGCTGTAAAAAGTACATCTTTGCAAGGATCTTTACTCTAAGATTATCAAATTGGATAATCAGTCCCTAATAAACTATTGGGCTAATAGCCCAGATACTATGGACATTTTTTTCTTATATAAGCAAAATTACTTTGATTCTTTTGTTGGAAGGAAACATGCATTGTTGCAGTGTTTCTCTTTTGTTGAATCGTGAAGGAGAAATGTTTTCAAGAGGGTGCAAAAAGGTACTGAAGAAACGAGTATTTTCCATATTCATTTGATTAGAGGCATTAGGAAAATGGCTTATCTATGTAAAATCTCTACCAATAATTATGTTCTTACCTTGTAATCTTGGCGATACTTGATTTATAAATTAGGAGTCAAATTTATTACATGGATCAGTATACCTTAAATCAACTGAACTGGAGCCCTCGTTATTCAAGTGTTAGACTGAAATTTTTGATGAATTTTTGGGATCGATGATTAATGAGTTGAAATGTTTTGAGTCTTGACTTCCACTCCAATCAAGAAATATCACACTAAAAGGTTCTCCAAATGTTGAGTCTTGACAGAGGGTCCCAGAGGGAAGCGTGCAGTCTATTCCTATCATAAATGCCACATGGAGAGTTACTTTTTGTTTTTTGATTGTTTGGGCGAGTTAGGAAAAAGATAGAAACACAGGATATCTAGGATTCTGAAGTTTCTGACTTAAGTTTGGTAGGACCCTGAAGTTTGAGCTGGGGTTCTCCAATGAACACACAGTTTAGATTTTTGTTATTGTATTGGATTGTGATGAATTGTTCTTTATTTGCCATGGAAATATAAATTTGATGAATTGGTATCTTGTGATTATGATCTATATTCAGAATTATAGATTTCATGTGAACCATTAATGTATTCTCTTGTAGTTGTGTTTTTCCCTTCCTTTAATGACATATCTTGCCCTCTGGATCAGGTAAAGGAGCTTTTGGCTGATGATCCTGGAAATTCTGAGTATGTTGACATGGAAAGAGAGCTCAATGAGGTATGTTTTTTTCTTTTGGTTTATTTTCTTTTAATGTGTAGATTTTTTTTGTAGTTATTATCTGATAAGTTGATTCATTCCTACATTTGTGCATCTCTTATTTATTTTTACTTTGTTAATGTATGGGTCTCTAGTTTAGTTTTCTTTTGCGAAAACTGTGCCAACATCTTCTCCCTTAAGGATAACAACCAATTGTAATTACTATTGTATGGATGTCTAGGTTTTCACTGCCATTATCATTCTTCTTTTATTTCTTCCTTCTCTCTTTTGAAGGAATCATCGTGTTGCTCAAACTAGCAACACCAATTAACTGCTATGGCACCTGTGGAGGTTTGTTTTCATTACATGGTTGAATAAGGTGAGGATGGTTTTTATGTTATATAAAGTTCATACACTCTAGAAAGTAGAAATTGGAACTCTGGTGAGCTTAGAAAAAATTGAGTAGTTAGAGCTTCATCAAGATGCATGTTACTTCTATCTTGGTTCCTTTGCAGGTGTGCTATGTGTGGTGTTGGTCAGCTTTCACTTTCTGTCACTTGATTTCAGATGTTCACAATGAGATTCCTAAGCTTTAATTTTGACAATTATTTGCTCTTACAATGCTAACAACTATTTATGTACGTATTTTCAAAGTTAGGCTTGGGCTGAATTTACGATAATGCAGGTAATTGCTCTGACAGAAGAACTACTTGCAACTGCAAAGCAAAATCAGGATTCCGGTTTAGATATTGGGACAAGTGATAGTGCGTCTCCTAGTTTGCCCCAGACTCAGAGGAATGGACATGTAAGTTCATATCTTCTCATAGTTTTCTTTGTTTTTTTTTCTTGGTTTTGTTTTTTTGGGTTTTGTAAGGTTTCCTGTAAAATATGTTCCTGTTTTGTTAACGTTGCGTCTCCAATGTGTTATTTGGAGGTATGTAGAAGTATGCATTTCTTGGCTGCCTGTGACACACAAGTGGGCTCAACCAAGGGGGGAATAGGAAAACGGGTGGTGGCAGTGAGGGCATAGGTGTTTACGGGCTTAACGGTGCCTGTTTGGGTGTGGGTGAGCATGGGGTGGGTTCTGGCAGGTGGTGGTGGGGGAGGCCTTGGTTGTCGCCTGTTGTAGGTTTAGAGGGGTGGAGGTTCTGTGGTGGTTGCGGCTGTGGCAGCAGGGAGCGGTGATGGTGGTGGCTGGACCATAGCTGGATGAGGTTTTGCCGCAAGACCCTGCAAGGAGGGTGTGTCGAGTGTGTCCTCTGTGGAAGATGAAGGCGGTGCTGGTGGTGGTGATGTGACAGTGGACTGAAAGGTTACAGAGGTGACTGGTGGGGGAGTGGACATCCAAGAGGTGAAGGTATCAGGGGAGATAGTGAGAGATGGAGTGGAAGGGGAGGAAGAGGGGAACGTGGTTTCATCAAACTGCACATGGAGAGAGATGTATAGTTTGTGAGAGGAAGGGTCATAGCACTTGTAAGCACTCTGGTTGAGGGAGTAACCAAGGAAGAGATGGGGTGGATCGGGGTTGCAGTTTGTTGGAGGTGTATGGCCTAAGCCAAGGGAAGAGGCACCTAAAGGTGTGGAGGCGGTGGTAATTGGGAGGTTTCTGAAAAACGGCAGTGTATGGGCACTTATTGTTTCGGATGGGAGTGGGGAGTTTGTTTATGAGATAGACGGCAGTTTGGAATGCATAGGACCAATAGGAAAGGAGGTTGGCTTGATGAAGGAGAGTTAGGCTTGTCTCAACGATGTGGCGGTGTCGCCTCTCAGCAACTCCATTGTGCTGGGAGTATTGGGGGGGGGGGGGGGGGGGGGGGAGTGAGTAGATGGTTGATGTCGTGTTCAGCAAGAGGATTTGAGCTTAATGAATTCCCCACCACCATCAGTTTATAAAGAGGTGATGGGAGAGTTGAAGTATTTTTCGACTAAGGTTTTGAAGTCTTTGAAGGTAGGGTAGACATTAGATGCAAGGGGTAGAGCCAGGCGTACTTCGTGAAATGATCAACGAAGATTACATAGTAAGAAAAGCCATTGATTGACGTGTGAGGGGCTGGTCCCTAGACATCACTGTAAAGTAATTGGAGGGGACGAGTGCTAGTGAGGGATGAAACACCAAAAGGAAGGCGGTGGCTTTTATTGCAGGAACAAGAAGTACATAAGGACTCTGAAAACTTGGAAGAAAACTTGATATTAAAGAGACGCTGGACACTTTGAAGGGTTTTGAGTTGTGGATGGCTGAGACGGCGGTGCCAGAGATTGGGAGTGACTATCACACCCACCATTGCTTGAGGCTGGTGCAGGGATGTAGGAGACCACTCGTACACATCGCCCTTACTCGGGCCTTGAAGGAGAACCGTCCATGTGTTGAGATCCTTCACATGTAAACAATCAGGAAATAGTTCAATAGAAGTATGGTTGTGTTTATTTAATTGAGAAATATAAATTAGATTTCAGGTTATGGAAGGGGCACACATCACATTCTTAAGGGTGAAGGAGGGGGAGGTAGGCGAGGAGAGTAGAGAGGTGCCAGAATGAGTGATAGGAAGACCTGTACCATTACCAATGATTATCTCATCGGGCCCACTATACTGTGCGACATCCGAGAGATGAAGGGAGCTAGAAGTCACGCGATGAAGGGCACCTGAGTCAAGGAGCCATCTAGTGGAGGTGGCCTAAGTGGTAGGGTTGGCCACGGGGGGTGGAGACGATGACTGCTGAAGCTGGGGGTAGCCCTTGGCACTGTGGCCTTGAGTGCCACACCATTGGCAATAGCCACGGTAGCCGCTGACCTATGGAGGTGGACGACGGTTGCTGTCAGTGTTGTTGGAGGAGGACCACTGACCAGAGGAGCGGAGTCCATCAAAGAACTGGTGGGAAGAGCGGTGGCCAGAGGAGCCACGGTTGGACTACTTGTTGTAGCTGCTGGTGGACTGAGTACGGTTGGCAGTGATGGGAGGGGATGGGGCTGGTGGTCCTCACGTTTGGGGGTAGCCTCGTGCTGGACAAGCATGTCGTGAAGGTTCTCAAAGGAGACTACGGAAGCAGCAATTTCCCTGAATTCTGGGCCCACCCCATTCAGGACATGAAGGAGGAGGTCGTCATCCTTTAGTGGCACGTCAATTGCAGCCAGCTCATCGGAGAGAAGATGGACATCCTAAAGATAGGCAGAGATAGGTCGCGTATCTCAACAGAGGAGAAAGCGCTCCTTTAGGCCAAGGACACGGGCCCTGGCGGTGCTCGCATATAGACGAGTAAGGCGGTCCCAGGCTGCGGTGGAGGTTTTTGCAGCAGCAATAAGGGTAATAACCTATGGTGAGACAGAGGCTAGAATGGCACTGAGGAGGAGCTGGTTCCGATGGATCCAGAAGGCGCGAAGCGCTGTGTTGGTCGCGGGGGACAGGGGTAAGTGCCATCGACATACCCCATGAGGTCATCACCTAGAAGAATGGCGTTGAACTGCGCACGCCATGGAAAGTAGTTGGTGGGAGTGAGATTGAGGGGAAGCTAGGCTACAACATTTACGGTGATAAGAGAGGATAGGGGAGGGACGGTTTCTGTGGGTGGTGGGTTGGTGTTGATAGGTATGGTGTTTTGGGTGGCCATTGAAGAGGTGGAAGAAGGAAAAAGGAGGAGCACAGGTAGGAACTGATT
Source organism: Prinsepia uniflora (assembly GCA_032719365.1). Lineage (NCBI taxonomy): Eukaryota > Viridiplantae > Streptophyta > Magnoliopsida > Rosales > Rosaceae > Prinsepia > Prinsepia uniflora. Next base: position 1,838,981 of record CM064872.1, on the reverse strand, counting down.
GCTCCTAGGAGCTTTAGGGCTCTGATACCATGTAAAGGTATGGAGAAAATGTTTTCTTGAATTGATATTCTCAAATGTACAGCAGCAACTATTTATAGCTTCTAGGTAACCTTAGGTATTAAGATCTACTTAATTCGGAAGGAATCAGAATAGATACATCTACTTAACTAAGAAGGAATCAGAATAGATACATGTATGTACTAGGAAAGAATCTGGATGATTCTTGTTGACTTTGGAGGGTCAGCAGATCATGGAGGATCCTTGCTGATCCTGGAGCTGATTCTGGAGAATCCTTAATAAGGGATATTATATCAAACTTTCTCCAGTATGATATTACTGTCATACTTTCTGCTTTTTTCTTTAATTACTGTTATGAATGTTTTCTGATGCTGGGTGCCTCCTGTCTTGTTGTATCACATTTTACACATTTTATTCTTTTCTTATGTAAGGATGTAGGGAGTATTTCCGATTATCATGACAAGTTTCCTATTGGTACTAAAGTTCAAGCTGTTTATAGTGAAGATGGGGAGTGGTATGTGAAAAATTTCAATGGAGTTATGTTTGCAAGTTTCTACATTTCCTTTACTTTTTGTCCTTGCTTGATTAATTGAATGTGCAGGTATGAGGCCACAGTTGAGTCTCTTACTCCAAATGGGTATATTGTTACGTACGATGACTGGGGGAACAAAGAAGAGGTATGTTCTTCTTAGATACATTTAGTTTAATCAGGCATCTCATGTTCATCCTTTGTCCATTCTTCTTTATCCCTTTTTTTCCCTCATATCTCAAGCACAAAAAGATGCCAATTTCTTGACCATGCATTTTTTGCCTTTGCCTCCTAGGTTTCATTCCACTATATTATATCATCTGAATATCCACTTTGGAAAATCATATGGTTTTGATTTTCTTTGTTTGTTATTGTTTGTTCTTCCCTTTTGCATAGTTTATTTTCAACGTAGTTTTTTTAACCTCTTATCCCAGGTGGATCCGGCTAATGTAAAGCCAATTCAAGAAGGGGCTGTCAATGCATTGCTGGAAGCTGAAAGGGTTGCTGAGGCAACAAAACAAGCAATCAAAAGGAAGATTGCACAAGCTGCTTCTGTCGACTTTCAATCACGAAGCCTACCAGCAAAACTTCGCATAGAACCTGATGATCCTGAGGATGTGGTATTTTTCTATCTCGTCTATTTTATTCATATTTCACTTTGAAGAAGTGTGGATGTGGAAAAATATTCAGAGCATGTAAATCAGAAATGTTTGTCCTAATGATAATCTTAAATGATGTATTCGTAGTGGTGGATCTTACTCGAGTATTATTATATTCTTTCAAATATTTCAAAATGTAAAATACAATAGTAGCAAGAGACCAATTAAAGATAAAAATGATTTTTTTCATGATGTTGATTATTGAATTGTAAGTATAATACTCTCTGGGGAATGTTAATTATGAAGAAGTGAAGTATGTGATAAGAATAGTTTGCACCACCCAACTTAACTGCTTTCTGAAATAAAACTGGGAGTTCTTTTAAGTAAATTTTAAGTTTACTTGGTTGATCTGTTAAATCTTGTACTGACCCGAGATTAATAAAATTGGATTCATTAGTAACATATTAAAGTAGTAGGGTTTGGTTGAAAAACTAGCTTGATAGCAGTAAAAAATGTTTTGTAATGTCCTATTCTGTTGTGTTACCCAAATTTATGGTCCAATATTTTACAATTGGCAGACTTGAGTTTTGAGGACTTATTCTTGCCAACTTCAAAATCTGCAGAAAGCTACCAAACGCAAAAAGATACATTCTTTTAAGTCGAAGATGAGAATGGAGCAACTGGAAGTTACGCAGAATAAACGTCAAAACGCGTGGCAACAGTTCCAAACAACTAAAGGCAAGACTAAGAAGGTATGTTTCCTAGAAATTTTTGCATCTCAATGTGCTTGCACCATTCTCCTTTGATTGGCTTTTTATATGGACTGCAATATCAGTTGTTTTAGTTTGTTTACACACATCTGATTAATTAGTTTGGAACTGTGCATTGGCCTATGTGGATTTGGAAGGTGTCGCCAATTGTAACTATAAAGGAACAGCAAATAATTACTCAAATGTGCCTACTAAAATGGGACCTTACCTCGTAGTGTACAATTTTCAACCTAGCTTCTCTCCTAAGGATTGGTTCAGTATTAATTTAGCAGCTCGGTCTTTCTGCTTTGCTGGATGTGTAACTAGTTACATCAATTTTCAGATTGGTTTCTTTTCTGGACGGAAGCGTGAGAGCATCTTCAAGTCTCCTGACGATCCTTTTGGGAAGGTTGGGGTGACTGGAAGTGGGAAGGGGTTGACAGACTTTCAGAAGAGGGAAAAACACTTGCATCTAAAAGGTGGGTCAGCTGAGAATGATGAGGAGGCTCCTTAGCTTCACCTCCATGCTCTCTCTCTCTCTCTCTCTCTCTCTCTCTCTCTCTCTCTCTCTCTCTCTCTCTCTCTCTCTCTCTCTCTCTCTCTCTCTCTCTCTCTCTCTCTCTGTACCTGGTGGAAAGGTTCAATTTGAAATTGTTAAAACTCAAAACCCATGGTAATGCTAGTATGCCATGTATGGAGTCGAATCGGAACCTAGGAAATGGGTGTTGGAAATTGTATCCTTGTCGTTGTTAACTCCATTGTTATTATTGTAGTGTTATAGTTCCCCCTCCTTATCTTTTGAAATAGAATAATTATTTTGCATTTTTATCACATCTAGAAAAATCGACTAAAGATGGTGAGTTATATAACTCACAGTATTTGTGAAAAAGGCATCCATTGGATACAAATATTTTCACTGGATATTAGCAAAAGTATTTTAAGCCATTTGAGATGTCATATTAGATGCTTATTGATTGTTTTTATGCATTTTTTAAGAAAATTGAATTTCATTAAAATTTTGCAACGGGGTTCAGAATTGAGTCATGGCTGCGAATGTAATTAGAACGATCCTCAACTTCAAATTATCTAACAAGGTGGTGAAAGTATATTAGAATAAATATTTTGGTACTTTAGATGAATTCTCAAAAATTGATTAAAAATTATGAGTAGCTTACATGTTTTGTGAAAAATATGTTCGTAGTTTTTTCTCAAAATAGTTTCATTTTTTTCTCAAAATAGTTTCATTACATTTTAGAACGTATGCTTTTAACTCATTTATGTATTTTTTAAGTAAAAAAGATATTTGAATTTCAATAAAATTTCATAATGGAGGTCTTTAAGGTACTCTAGGATTCGAAGAATATTAGAAATCATACCTGGGAATTTCAAAGATCTTAAGGAGTGATGAGAATGGAAATATAATAATTATTTTGGTGTTTTGTTGTATTTTTGAAAGTAGACAAAAATGCGCGTGCTCACAATTTTTAGGTAAAATATGTTTGTTGGGATTTCGCGAAATATTTTAGTTGCACATGCCTATTAACTATTTGTTATGGACTTTAGGCAACAAAAAAAAAACCTGAATTTAATGCTATTTCTTAACGAATTCCAGGATCGACGATCGTAATGGAATCATCTCTCTCAACTTTAAAGTAACATAGGGTGATGAGAATGAAATTGGAATAAATATTTTGGTGTTTTAGTCGAATTTTCAAAAACTGACTAAAAATGGTGAATTAGCTCACAATTTTCGTAAAAAATGCGTCATTCGGAATTTCTCAAAACATTTTTGCTGTACATTAAAAAAAAGTATTCTAAGTTATTTGAGACATATTCTATTATACTAGAAGCCCATTAACTATTTTTATGTATTTTTTTGTCAAAAATTTTGAATTTCAATAAAATTTTGTCACCAGGTTCGTAATTTACTCTCTGTTCCGAATGTTATTAGAATCACACATTAAACTTCAATTTATCTTACGAGGTAATGAAAATGAAGTTAGAAAAAATATTTTGTTATTTGGGAAGATTTCTCAAAAACTAACAAAATATCATGAGTTATAACTCACATTTTTTTTTTTTAATAAAAAACATGACCGTTGAGATTTCTCAAAATATTTTCACTGCACACTAGCAAAAGTATTCCAATCCATTTCAGACATGCCCTATCATGCTAGATGTCTATTAACTATTTTATATGCATTTTTGAGAAAAAAAAAATCAAATTTCAATTCAATTTCGTAACGGGGTCATGAAGTGGCTCTAGGAACTGAAAGTAATTAGAAATCATCCCCCAAATTCAAAATATTTATCAGTGATGAAAATGAAAGTAGAATAAGTATTTTGGTGTTTTTGTCGCATTTTATAAAAATGGGCTAAAAAACATGAGTTTCATATTTTTTTGTGAAAAAACGTCCATCGGAATTTCGTGAAATATTTTAATTGAAAATTAGTAAAAATATTCTAAGGCATTTGAGACATGTCATGTCATCTAGGATGCCCATTAACTATTTTTTTATGAATTGTTTAAGAAAAAATCTCAAATTTTAATAAAATTTCATAACGGGGTACGAAAATGACTCTAAGGTCCGAAAGAAATTAGACTTCATCCCCCTCAACTTCAAAGTATCTTATGGAGTGATGAAAATGAAAATGAAAATAATTATTTTGGTGTTTTTATGGAATTTAGAAAAATCGACTAAAAATCATGAGTTGCTCATAATTTTTGCGAAAACCCCTATGTCATGATCAAAATATTTTCAATGTACATTAGAAAAAATATTTTAAGTCATTTCAGATATGTTTTGTCATAACAAATGGCCATTAATTATTTTTTATGCATTTTTTAAGAAAAAATCGAATTTCATTGAAATTTTATAATGGGACCTGGAATTGATTTTAGGTTACATATGTGGTTAGAATTATCCCCCTTAACTTCAAATTATCTTACACATTGATGAAAATGAGTTAGCAAAATTATTTTGGAACTTCAAATGAATTTTCAAAAACGGATTAAAAATAATAAGTTATAGATCACATTTTTTATGAAAGACATGTTCGTCGGTATTTCTCGAAATATTTTCATTGCACTTTAGAAAAAATATTCTAAGTCATTTGAAACATATTCAGTCATCATGGATGCCATTAACTATTTTTATGCATTTTTAAGCAAAACATGAGTTATACAGCTCAATTTTTAGGAAAAACGCCTCTTCGAATTTCACGAAATATTTTAGTTGCACAGTAGAAAAAGTATGCTAAGTCATCTAAGATATGTCCTTTCATATATGATGCCTATTAACTATTTGTTATGTATTTTTTAAGCAAAAAAAAAACCCGAACTTAATGCAAATTTTTAACGAAGTCTAGAACTAACTATTGGCTCCGATGGTATTAGAAATCATTTCCTTCAACTTCAAAATAAATTAGAGGGTGATGAGAATGGAATTATAAAAAATATCTGGGTGTTTTGGTCGAATTTCCAAAAATTGACCAAAAATCGTAAATGCTCACAATTTTAATGAAAAACGCGTTCCGTATTCCTCAAAAAAAAAATCACTGTTCATTAAGAAAAGTATTCTAAGCTCATGTTTTGTCATACTAGAAGCCCATTTACTATTTTTTTTTTAATGTATTCTTGAATTTCAATAAAATTATGTAACGTGGTCTTGAATTGACTCAAGGCTCCGAATGTAATTAGAATCATCCCTCTAAACTTCAACTTATCTTACGAGGTGATGGAAAAAAATTAGAATTAAGTATTTTGGTGTTTTGTACGAATTCTCAAAAACAAACTAAAAATCGTGAGTTGCATATATTTTTAGTGAAAAACACGTCCTTTGGGATTTTTCAAAATATTTTCATTGCACTTTAGGAAAAGAATTCTAAGCTATTTGAGACATATCATGTTATGCTACATGCCCATAATTATTTTATATGCACTTTAGACAAAAAAACTCAAATTTCAATTCAATTTCGTAACGGTATCCAGTAGTGACTCTAGGATCCGAATGTAATTAGAAAACATCCCCATCAACTTCAAAGTATCTTATGTGGTAATAAGAATAGAAGTAGAATAAGTATTTTGGTGTTCAACGTATCAGGGTCCGATGTGAGTCTACAGTCAGAAGTCTTGAGAAAAAATCCTCCTCAACTTTAAAGTATCCTACAGAGTGAAGAGAATGGAAATAAAATAAATATTTCGATATTTTTTAAGAAATTTAAAAAATAGACTTAAAAATGTTAGTTATAACTCACGATTTTTAGTCGGTTTTTGAAATGTCATCAAAAGCATCAAAATACATATTTTATTTCCATTTACATCACTTTGTAGGATAATTTGAAGTCGAAGAGGTTGTTTTCTAAGGACCTTCTGACCCTAGACTCACTTCGGACCCTCTTACAAAATTTTATTGAAATTCATGTTTATTTGCTTAAAAAATGCATAAAATTAGTTAATGGGGATCTTGAATGGCATGAAATATCCCAAATGGCCTTTAATACTTAGTTAATGTGCAATAAAAATATTTCACGAAATCCTGACAGTTGCATTTTTTACAAAAAATATGAGCAACTCACGATTTTTTGTCGATTTTTGAAATTTCATCAAAAACACTGAAATACTTGTTTTATTTCCATTCTCTTTCCTCTGTAAGATACTTTGAATTTGAGGGGGATGTTTTCTAAAGGCCTTCAGACCCTACACACTTCTGAACCGGTTACAAAATTTCAATGAAATTCAAGTTTTTTTTACTTAAAAAAATGCATAAAAAATAGTTAATGAGCATCATGAATGGAAGGATATGTCCCAAATGGCCTTCAATAGTTTGGTTAATGTGCAGTTAAAACATTTCACGAATTCCTAACAGTTGATTTTTTTTCTTTGAAAAATGTGAGTTATAACTCACAATTTTTAGTCTATTTTTGAAATTTCTCCAAAAGTATCAAAATACTTATTTGATTTCCATTATCTTCACTCTGCAAGATACTTTGAAGTTGAAGGGGATTTTTTCTAAAGATTGTCCGATCCTAGACTCACATTGGACCTTGTTACAAAATTTCAATCAAATTCGAGTTTTTTTTTGCTTAAAATGCATAAAAAAAAATACTTAATAGGCATCTTGAATGGATGGATATGTCCCAAATGGTATTTAATACTTTGGCTAATGTGTAGTTAAAATATTTCTTGAAATCCCGATATTTGCTTATTTTATAAAAAAAAATGTGAGTTACTCACGATTTTTAGTTGATTTTTGAAATTTCTTTAAAAACACCGAAATATTTATTTTATTTCCATTTTCTTCACTATGCAAGATACTTTGAAGTTGAAGTGATGTTTTCTAAAGACCTTCAAGCCCTAGATTCGCTCCTCGCCATGTTATGAAATTTCAAGAAATTCAAGTTTATTTGCTTAAAAAAATGCATAAAAAAATAGTTAATGGACATCGTGAATGGCAGGACATGTCCCAAATGACATACAATACTCTCGCTAATATACAGTTGAAATAGTTGCATTTTTTACCAAAAAAGTGATCTATAACACACGTTTTTTTAGTTGATTTTTTAAATTTCTTCAAAAATATCAAAGTAGTTATTTTATTTTCATTCATTTCATCTGTAAGATACTTTGAAGTTGAGTGAGATGTTTTCTAAATACCTTCAAATCCTAAACTCACTTCGGATCTTGTTACAAAATTTTGATAAAATTCAAGTAATTTTGTTTAAAAAATAGTTAATAGGTATCTTGAATGGCAGGACAGGTTCCAAATATCATCTAATACTTCAACTAATGTGCATATGAAATATTTCATAAAATCCCGACAGTTGTATTTTTTACAAAAAAAAAAAGTGTGCTTTAAAACTCACGATTTTTAGTGGGTTTTTTAAATTTCTTTAAAAGCATCGAAATTCTTAATTTATTTCCATTCCCTTCTATTTGTAAGATACTTTGAAGATGAGGGAGATATTTTCTAAAGATCTTCAGACTTTTGACTTACTTCAGACACTGTTACAAAAATTTAATGGAATTCAAGTTTTTTGGCTTAAAAAATGCATCAAAAATCCTGATAGGCTGGACATGTTCCAAATGGCATATAATACATTGGTTAATATGCAATTAAAATATTTCATGAAATCTCGATTTTGTATTTTTTACAAAAAATGTGAGCTATCAAAATACTTTTTTTATTTCATTCTCTTCACTCCGTAATATACTTTGAAATTGTGGGGGATGTTTTCTAAAGGCTTTTTGTCCCTAAACTTACTTCAGACCCTGTTAAAAAATTTCAATGAAATTCAAGATTTTTTGCTTAAAAATGCATAAAAAATAGTTAAAGGGCATCCTGAATGGCATGACATGTCTCAAATGACATTTAATACTTTGACTAATGTGCAGTTAAAATATTTCATGATATCCGCATAAAAAAATGTGGGCTAAAATTTTTAGTCGTTTTTTGAAATTTTTTCAAAAGCATTGAAATACTTATTTTATTTACATTATCTTCATTTTATAAGATATTTTGAAGTTGAGGGGGATGTTTTTTAAAGACCTTTCAACCCTAAACTCACCTCAAATCCTTTTAAAAAATTTAAATGAAATTCAAGTTTTTTTTGCTAAAACAAATGCATAAAAAATAGTTAATGAGCATTTTGAATGGCTTGACATTTCCTAAATGGTATTTAATACTTTGGTTAATATGCAGTTAAAATATTTCACGAAATCTTGATAGTTGCATTTTTTATTAAAAAAAATGTGAGTCATAACTCACGATTTTTAGTCAATTTTTTAAATTTCTTCAAAAGCATCAAAATAATTATTTTATTTCCATTATTTTCCCTCTATAAGATACTTTGAAATTGAAGGGATGTTTTCTATATACTTTCAGACCCCAAGACTCTCTTCGGACCTGATTACAAAATTTGAATGAAATTCATGCTTTTTAAGTTTAAAAAATGCATAAAAAATATTTAATGGGTATTCGTAATGGCAGGACATGTTCCAAATGACATTTAATACTTTGGCCAATGTACTGTCAAAATATTTCATGAAATCCCTACAGTTGCATTTTTTACAAAAAAAAAATGTGAGTTATGACTCACGATTTTTAACCGGTTTTTGAAATTTCTTCAAAACATCGAAATACTTATTTTATTTTCTTTCTCTTCACTCTACCAGATACTTTAATGTTAAGGAGATTGTTTTCTAAAGACCTTCAGACCCTAGACTCACTTCAGACCCTATTACAAAATTTCAATGATATTCAATTTTTTTTTTCTAAAAAAATGCATAAAAAATAGTTTATAAGCATATTGAATGACATGACTTGTCTTAAATGGAATTTAATACTATGGTTTATGCACAATTTAAATATTTCACGATATCCCAAACAATTGCATTCTTTTCACTCTGTAAGAAACTTTGAAGTTGAGGGCGACTTTCCGATCCTAGACTCACTTTGGACCCAGTAATGAAATTTCAATTAAATCTCAACAGTTACATTTTTTACCAAAAAAAAAAAACAAAGTGAGCTATATAACTAACGATTTTTAGTCGAATTTTGAAATTTCTTCAGAAGCATCCAAATTTTTATTTTATTTCCATTCTCTTCATCTGTAATCTACTTTGAAGTTCAGAGGGACGTTTTCTAAAGACCTTCAGATCCTAGACTCACTTCGAACCAAGTTACAAAATTTCAATAAAATTCAAGTTTTTTTGCTTCAAAAATGCATGAAAAATAGTTAATGGGCATCTAGAGTGGAAGGACTTGTCTTAAATGGCATTTAATACTTTGGTCAACATGCAGTTAAATTTTTTCACGATATCTCGATAGTTGCATTTTTTACAAAAAAAAAAATGTGAGCTATATAAGTCACGATTTTTAGTCCATTTTTGAAATTTCTTCAAATGCATCGAAACACTTATTTTATTCACTCTATAAAAGATACTTTGAAGATGAGAGAGATGTTTTCGAAAGACCTTTAGACACAAGACTCACTACGGACACTATTACAAAATTTCAATGAAATTCAAGTTATTTTGCTTTAAAATGCCTAAAAAATAGTTAATGAGCATCATAAATGACAAGACATGTCAAAATGGTATTTAATACTTTGGCTAATGTTCAGTTAAAATATTTCAAGAAATTCCGATAGTTACATTTTTTACATGAAAAATGACTCACGATTTTTAGTCGATTTTTGAAATTTTTTCAAAAGTATCGAAATAATTGTTTTATTTTCATTCCCTTCACTCTGTAAGATACTTTGAAGTTGAGGAGATGTTTTCTAAAGACCTTCCAACCCTAGACTCACATCGCATCCTGTTATAAAATTTCAATAAAATTCATGTTTTTTGCTTTAAAAAATGCATAAAAATTAGCTAATGGGCATCCTGAATGACAGGACATGTCCCAATTGGCATTTAATTCTTTGGTTAATGTACAGTTAAAATATTTCATGAAATAGCGAAAGTTCCATTTTTTTCAAAAAAAATGTGGGCTATCCCGATTTGTAGTCAAAATTTTAAATTACTTCAAAAGTATCAAAATACTTAACTTAGTTCTATTCTCTTCACTCTGTATAATAATTTAAAGTTGACATAGATGTTTTCTAAAGGCCTTCAGACCCAAGACTCACTTCGGACCCTGTTACAAAATTTCGATGAAATTCAGGGTTTTTTGCTTAAAAAATGTATAAAAAATAGTTAAGGAGCATCATAAATGGCAGATCATATCTTAAATGGCATTTAATACTAATGTGCAGTTAAAATATTTTATGATATCCCGTCAGTTACACTTTTTACATAAAATACGAGTTCTACTCACAATTTTTAGTCGATTTTGAAAATTTCTTCAAATGCCACAAAATACTTATTTTATTTCCATTCTATTCACTCTGTAAGACACTTTGATGTTGAGAGAAATATTTTCTAAAGACCTTCATACCCTAGAGATGTTACAGACCGTATTAAAATATTTCAGTGAAATTCAATTTTTTTTCATAGAAAATGCATAAAAAATAGTTAATGCGTATCCTAAATGGCAAGAATATCGTAAATGACATCTAATACTTCGGTTAATGTGCTGTTAAAATATTTCACTCTATCTCAATAATTTCATTTTTTACAAAAAATTGGAGCTATAACTCACGATATTTAGGCGATTTTTGAAATTTCTTCAAAATCATCAAAATACATATTTGATTTCCATTCTCTCCACTACGTAAGATAATTTTAATTTTAGGGGGATGTTTTCTAAAGACTTTCACACCCTAGACTCACTTCAGACCCTATTGCAAAATTTTAATGAAATACAAGTATTTTTTGCTAAAAAAATGCATCAAAAGTAGTTAATGAGCCTCATGGATGGCAGAACATGTCCCAAATGACATTTAATACTTTGGCTAATGTGAAGCTAAAATATTTCATGAAATCCCAACAATTGCATTTTTTTTACAAAAACAAAGTGAGCTATATACTCACGAGTTTTAGTCGGTTTTTGAAATTTCTTCAAAAGTATCAAAATAGTTACTTTCTTTTCATTCTCTTTATTTGTAAGATACTTTGAAGTTGATGAGATATTTTCTATAGACCTTCGGACCTTAAACTCACCTTGGACCCTCTTACAAAATTTCAATGAAATTAAAGTTCTTTTTTTTTTTGGCTTAAAATGCATCAAAAATAGTTAATTGGCATCCTTAATGGTAGGACATGTCCCAAATGACATTTAATACTTTGGTTAATGTGCAGTTAAAATATTTCACGAAATTCCAGCAGTTGCATTTATAAAAAAATATAAGCTCTACTCACAATTTTTGGTTGATTTTTTAAATTTCTTCAAAAACATCGAAAGACTTATTTTATTTTCATTTTCTTCACTCTGTAAGATACGTTGAAGTTGATGGGGATATTTTCTAAAGACCTTCATACTCTAGACTCACTTTGGATCCTCTTATAAAATTTCAATGAAATTCAGGATTTTTTTTTTCTTAATAATGCATAAAAAATAGTTAATGACCACTTGAATGGAAGGACATATCCCAAATGGCCTTTAATACTTAGTTGATGTGCACTTAAAAATATTTTATGTAATCCCAACAATTAAATTTTTTACAAAAAATGTGGGTTATAACTCACGATTTTTAGTCGATTTTGAAATTTCTTCAAAAGCATCAAAATACTTATTTTATTCTCATTCTCTTCACTCTGTAAGATACTTTGAAGTTGAGGGGGATGTTTTTTAAATACCTTCAGACCCTAGATCACTCCGGACCGTGTTACAAAATTTCAATGAAATTCAAGTTTTTTTTTGTTGCTTAAAACAATGAACAAAAACTAGTTGATGGACATCGTGAATGACATGACATCCCAGATGGTATTGAATACTTTGGCTAATTTCCAATTAAAATATTCCACGAAATCCTGACAGTTGCATTATTTTACAACAAAAAAAAAGTGAGCTATATAACCCACGATTTTTAGTCGATTTTTTAAAATTCTTGAAAATCATCAAAATATTTATTTTATTTTCATTCTCTTCATCTGTAAGGTAATTTGAAGTTGAGGGAGATGTTTTCTAAAGACCATCCGACTTTAGACTCACTTTAGACTTTGTTACAAAACTTTAATGAAATTCAAGTTTTTTTGCTTAAAAAATGCATAAAAAATAATTAATGGACATCTTGAATTGAATGACATGTCTCAAATGGCTTTTAATACTTTAGTTATTGTGCAGTTAAAATAATTCAAGACATCTTGATTGTTGCATTTTTTTAAGAAAAAAATGTGAGCTAACTCACGATTTTAAGTCGATTTTTGAAATTTCTTCAAAAGTATTGAAATGTTTATTTTATTTTCATTCCCTTCACACTGTAAGATACTTTGAAGTTGAGGGGGATGTTTTCTAAAGACCTTCACACCCTAAACTCACTTCGGCCCCTATTACGAATTTTTAATGAAATTCAATTTTTTTTTGGCTTAAAAATGTTTCAAAAATAATGAATGAACATCATGAATTGTAGGATGTCCCAAATGACATTTAATACTTTGGCTAATATGCAATCATAATATTCCACGAAATTTCGGCAGTTGCATTTTTTTTTTACAAAAAATGTGAGTCAACTCACGATTTTAGTCGATTTTTGAAATTTCTTTAAAAGTATCGAAATACTTAATTTATTTCCATTTTCTTCCCTTTGTAAGATAATTTTAAGTTGAGGGAGATGTTTTCTAAAAACCTTCAGACCTAAGACACACTTTGGACCCTGTTACGAAATTTCAATGAAATTCGAGTATTTTTTGTTTAAAAAATGCATAGAAAATAGTTAATGGACATCTTGAATGGAAGGACATGTCTCAATTGACATTTAATACTTTGGCTAATGTGAAATCAAAATATCTCACGAAATCCCAACAGTTGCATTTTTTTACAAAAAAATGTGAGCTATAACTCACGATTTTTAGTTTATTTATGAAATTTCACCAAAGCATCGAAATACTTATTTTATTTCCAACATCTTCACTCTCTAAGATACTTTGAAGTTGAGGGAGTGTTTTCTAAAGTCCTTCATACCCTAGACTCACTTCGGACCTTGTAACAAAATTTCAATGAAATTTGAGTGTTTTAATTCAAAAAATGAACAAAAAAAATAATGGGCATCCTCAATGGCAGGACAGGTCCCAAATAGCATTGTATAATTTGGCTTATGTGCAGTTAAAATATTTCCTGAAATCCCAACAGTTGAATTTTTTACAAAAAAAAAAAATGAGCTATATAACTCACGATATTTAGTCGGTTTTTGAAATTTCATCAAAAGCATCAAAATATTTAAATTATTCCCATTCTCTTCATCCGTAAGGTAATTTGAGGTCGAGGGCGATGTTTTCTAAAGACCTTCATACCTTAAGCTCACTTTGGACACTGTTACAAAATTTCAATGAAATTCAAGTATTTTTGCTTACCAAAATGCATAAAAAATAGTTAATGGGCATCAAGAATGGAAGAACATGTCCCAAATGGCCTCTAATACATTAGTTAACGTGCAGTTAAAGTATTTCACGAAACCCCAATAGTTGCATTTTTTACAAATAATGTGAGTTATAAGTCACGTTTTTAGTCGATTTTTGAATTTTTTTCAAAAGTATCGAAATTCTTATTTTATTTCTATTCTTTTCACTCCGTAACATACTTCGAAGTTGAGGAGGATGGTTTCTTAAGATCTTCAGATCCCAAACTTTCTTTAGACCTTGTTACAATATTTTTTTTTATGAAATCCAAGTTTTTCCCCCCTTAAAAAATGCATTAAAAATAGTTAATGAGCATGCTTATAGGGAGGACATGTCTTAAATGGCATTTTATACTTCAGTTAATGTGCAGTTAAAATATTTCATGACAGCCCGACAGTTACATATTTTACAAAAAAATGTGAGCAAACTCACAATACCAAATATGTGAGTCAACTCATAATTTTTAGTCGATTTTTTAAATTTCTTCAAAAGTATCAAAATACTTATTTTATTTCCATTTTGTTTGCTATGTAGGTAATTTTTATTTTGAGGGGATGTTTTCTAAAGACCTTTAGACCCTAGACTAACTTCGTACTCTGTTACAAAATTTAAAGGAAATTCAATTTTTTTGCTTAAAGTACAAAAAAGAAAAAATAGTTAATAGGCATCCTAAATGGCTAGGAATGTCCCAAATGGACTTCAATACTTTGGATAATGTACAGTTAAAATATTTCATGAAATCAAGACAATTGTATATACAAAGAAAATATGAGTTATAACTCACAATTTTTAATTGATTTTTTGAAATTTCTTCACAACATCGAAATACATGTTTTATTTTCATTCTCTTCACTCTGTAAGATACTTTGAAGTTGAGGGGGGTATTTTCTAAAGTCATTCCGACACTAGACTCACTTTAGATCATGTTACAAAATTTTAATGAAATTTGTGTTTTTTTTTTTTGCATAAAAATAGTTAATATACATCCTGAATGACAGAACATGTCCCAATTGACATTTAAATCTTTAGCCAATGTGCAGTTAAAATATTTCTTGAAATCCCAATAGTTGCATTTTTTACAAAAAATGTGCGCTATAACTCTCGATTTTAAGTCGATTTTTGTAATTTCTAAAGACTTTCAGACTCTATATTCATTTCGGACCCTATTGCAAAAATTTAAAGAAATTCAAGTTTTTTTGCTTAAAAAATAGTTAATGGGCATTCTAAAAGAAAGGACATGTCCCAAATGGCCTTAAATACTATGGTTAATGTGATGTTAAATATTTTCATGAAATCCCGACAGTTACATTTTTTACAAAAAAAATGCGAGCTACGATTTTTAGTCGATATTTGAAATTTTTCAAAAGTATCGAAATACTTATTTTATTTACATTCTATTCATTCTATAAGATATTTTGAAGTTGAGGAGGATGTTTTCTAAAAACCTTTAGACCCTAAACTCACTTCAGACCCTATTACGAAATTTCAATGAAACTCGAGTTTTTTATGTTTTTTTTTTGCATAAAATATGCATACAAAATAGTTAATAGGAATCCTGAATGGCGGGACATGTCACAAACAACATTTAATACTTTGGCTAATGTCACTTCCGACCCTAGACTCACTTCAGACCTTGTTACAAAATTTCAATGAAATTCATGTTTGTTTGCTTAAAAAATGCATAAAAAATAAATAATAGGCACCTTGAATGGCAGGACATGTCTCAAATGACCTTTAATACTTTAGTTAATGCGCAATTCAAATATTTCACGAAATCTCGATAGTTGCATTTTTCACCCAAAAAAAAATGTAAGCTATAACTCACGATTTTTAGTCAATTTTTGTAATTTCTTCAAAAGTATTGAAATACATATTTTATTTCAATTATCTTCACTCTATAAGATACTTTGAAGTTCAGGGGGGATGTTTCCTAAACACTTTCATGCTTTGACTCACTTCAGACCCTATTACAAAATTTCAAATAAATTCAAATTTTTTTACTTAAAATTTCATAAAAATAGTCAATGGGCATCGTGGATGTCAAGACATGTCTTAAATAACATTTAATATTTTGGTTAATGTCCAGTTAAAATATTTCACGATATCCCGATAGTTACATTTTTTACAAAAATGTGAACTCATGATTTTTAGTCGATTTTTTAAATTTCTTTAAAAGCATCGAAATACTTATTTGATTTCCATTCTCTTCACTCTATAAGATACTTTGAAGTTGAGGGGGATGTTATCTAAAGACCTTCAATCCCTAGACTCACTTCAGACTCTGTTACAAAATTTTAATGAAATTCAAGTTTTTTTTTCCTTAAATAATGCATAAAAATTACTTAATGTGCATCCTGAATTGCAGGACATGTTGTAAGTGGCAATTAATACTTAGGTTAATGTGCAGTTAAAATATTTCACGACATCCTGACAGTTGCATATTTTACAAAAAAAAAATGTGAGCTCTAACTCACGATTTTTAGTCGATTTTTGAAATTTCTTCAAAAGTATCGAAATACTTACTTTATTTCCATTTTCTTCATTCTGTAAGATATTTTGAAGTTGAGGGAGATGTTTTCTAAAGACCATCAGACGCTAGACTCACTTCATATTCTGTTACAAAATTTCAATAAAATTCGAGTTTTTTTACTTAAAAAATACATATAAAATAGTTAATGGGCATCCTGAATGGCAGGACATATCCCAAATGGTATTTAATACTTTGGCTAATGTGCAGTTAAAATATTTCTTGAAATCCTGATAATTGCATTTTTTACAATTAAGTCGATTTTTGAAACTTCTTAAAAAGTATCAAAATACTTATTTTATTTCCATTTTCTTCACCCTGTAATATACTTTGAAATTTAAGGGGATGTTTTCTAAAATCTTCAGACCTCAGACTCACTTCAGACCCTGAAATGAACTTTCAATGTAATTCGAACTTTTTTGCTTAAAAAATGAACAAAAAATAGTTAATGGGCATCTTGAATGACAAAAAATGTCCCAAATGGCATTGAATACTTTGACTAATGTACAGTTAAAATATTCCAAAAAATTTCGACAGTTGCATTTTTATAAAAAACATGAGCTAACTCACGATTTTTGAATTTTTTTTTTATCAAAATAGTTATTTTATTTCCGTTCTCTTCATCTATAAGGTACTTTGAAGTTGAGTCGGATGTTTTTTAAAGACCTTCAGACCCTAGACTCACTTTGGACCTTATTGCAAAAATTCAATGAAATTCAATTTTTTTACTTAAAAAATGCATAAAAATAGTTAATGGGTATCCTGGATGGGAGGACATGTCCCAAATGGCCTTTTGGTTAATGTGTTGTTAAAATATTTAACGAAATTCCTATAGTTCCATTTTTTACAAAAAGAGTGAGCTACGATTTTTAGTCGATTTTGAAATTTCTTCAAAAGCATCTAAATACTTATTTTATTTCTATTCTCTTCACTCTGTAAGATACTTTGAAGTTGAGGGGGTTATTTTCTAAAAACTTTCAAACCCTAGACTCACTTCAGACCCTGTTACAAAATTACAATGAAACTCGAGATGTTTTTTCTTTAAATATGTCTAAAAAAAGTTAAGGGGCATCCTGAATGGCACGACATGTCCCAAATGGAATTTAATACTTTAGCTAATGTGCAGTCAAAATATTTCACGAAATCTTAACAGTTGCATTTTTTACAAAAAAAAACGTGAGTTATATCTCACGATTTTTAGTCGGTTTTTGAAATTTTTTCTAAAACGTCAAAATACTTATTTTCTTTCTATTCACTTCACTTTATAAAATACTTTGAAATTGAGGGAGATGTTTTTTAAAGATCTTCAAACTCGAGACTCATTTCGGACCCTGAAACAAAATTTCAATGTTTTCTTAAAAATGAACAAAAAATAGTTAATGGGCATTCTGAATGGTAGAAAATGTCCCAAATGTTTTCTAAAGACTTTTAGTCCCTAGACTCACTTTGGACCCTGTCACAAAATTTCAATGAAATTCATGTTTTTTTTTGCTTAAAAATGCATAAACATTAGTTAACGGGCATCCTGAATGATACAACATGTCTTAAATGACATTTAATACTTCGCTTAATGTGCATTTAAAATATGTCACGATATCCCGACAGTTGCATTTTTACAAAAAATGTGAGCTATAACTCACGATTTTTAGTCGATTTTTGAACTTTTTTCTAAAGTATCGAAATAATTATTTTATTTCTATTATCTATAAAATACTTTGAATTTGAGAGGGATATTTTCTAAAGACTTTCAGACCCTATACTCAATTCAGACCTTGTTACAAAATTTTAATGAAATTCAAGTTTTTTTACTTAAAAATGTATACAAATAGTTAATGGGCATGCTGAATGGTAGGACATGTCCCAAAATAGCCTTTAATACTTTGGTTAATGTGCAGTTAAAATATTTCACGAAATTTCGAGAGTTACATTTTTAGTCTATTTTTTAAATTTCTTCAAAAGTATCGAAATACTTATTTTATTTTTATTCTCTTCACTCTGTAAAATACTTTGAAGTTGAGGGGGATGTTTTTTAAAGACCTTCAGACCCTAAACTCATTTCGGACCCTGTAACAAAACTTGAATGAAATTCGATTTTTTTTTCTTAAGAAATGCATAAAAAGTTGTTAATGGTCATTATGAATGGGAGGATATGTCCCAAATTGCAGTTAATGTGCATTAAAAATATTTCCTGAAATCTCGATAGTTGCATATTTTATACAAAAATGTGAGTTATAACTAACGATTATTAGTCAATTTTTTAAATTTATTCAAAAGCATCAAAATACTTATTTTATTTTATTCTTTTCCCTCTGTAAGATACTTTGAAGTTGAGGGGGATCTTTTCTAAAGACCTTCAGACCCTAGACTAGCTTCCGACCCTGTTACGAAATTTCGATAAAATTTGAGTTTTTTTTATTAAATAATGCATAAAAATATTTAATTGGCATCCTGAATGGCATGACATGTCTTAAATGGCATTTCAATTTTTTTTAATGTATAGTTAAAATATTTCATGATATCCCAACATTTATGACTAAAAATCGTGAGTTATATCTCATATTTTTCGTTAGAAATAAGTCTGTCGGGATTTCTCAAATTAATTTCCCAACACTTTAGAAAAAAATATTCTAAGTCATTTGAAACATATACAGTCATCCATGATACCTGTTAACTATTTTTATGCATTTTTTAAGTAAAGTAAAAACTCGACTTTCAAAACAATTTTTGAACTGGGTCCTTAAGTGACTCTAGGATCCGAAGGTTATTAGAAATATCCTTTTGAACTTCAAAGTATCTTAAGGGGTGATGAGAATGAAAATAGAATGAATATTTTGGTGTTTTTGTCGAATTTCAAAAAATCGGCTTAAAAAGGTATGTTAGTTCATAGTTTTTACGAAAAATGCGTATGTCGGGATTTTACGAAATATTTTAGCTGCTCATTAGCAAAAGTATTCCAAGTCGTTTGAGATATTTCACGTCATACATGATGGTTATTAATTATTTGTTATGCATTTTTTACGCCAAAAAAAATCGAATTTAATGCAATTTGTAATGAATTCTAGAACTGACTCGTGGGTTGAACTGTATTAGAAATCATCTCTCTCAATTTCAAAGTATATTGCGGGTTGATGATAATGGAATTCGAGTTAGTATTTTGGTGTCTTGGTTGAATTTAAAAAAAACGACTAAAATCGTGAGTTAACTCAAAAAAGTTGTGTAAAATGTGTCCATTGTTGGGATTTCTCAAAATATTTTCATTGTACATTTGGAAAAGTATTCTAGGCTATTTAAGACATGTTTTGTCATACTAGATGCTTATTAACTATTTCTTAAGTATTTTTTAGGCAAAAAAAAATCGAATTTCAATAAAACTTTGTAAATGGGTCTGGAATTCACTCTAGTCATCCCCCTAAACTTCAAATTGTCTTATGAGGTGATGAAAAAGAATTAGAATAAGTATTTTGGTATTTTGTACGAATTCTCAAAAATCGACTAAAACGGGTGAGTTATTATAGCTCACATTTTTTTTTGTGAAAAACACATTCGTCGAGATTTCTCAAAATATTTTCACTGCACTTTAGAAAAAGTATTCTAAGCTATTTCAGATATATCATGTCATACTAGATGCCCATAAAATTTTTGTATGCATTTTTAAGCAAAAAAAAAAAAAAACTCAAATTTCAATTTAGTTTTGTAACGTGGTCCAGAAGTGACTCTAGGATCCAAAGGTAATTAGAAATCATCCCCATCAACTTCAAAGTATCTGTATGGGGTGATGAAAATGGAAGTAGAATAAGTAATTTGGCATTCTTGACAAATTTTCAAAATCGAATAAAAATTGTGAGTTGCTCACAACTTCTACGAAAAACACGTCTGTCGGGATTTCACAAAATATTTTAACTGCACATTACCAAAATTATTTTGAGTCATATGGGATATATCGTATCATACAAGATGCACATTAACTATTTGTTACGCATTTTTTAGCAAAAAGAAAACTTTGAAGTATCTTATGGGGTGATGAGAGTAAAATTAGAATATAAGTATTTTGGTCGAGTTTTTAAAAACCGATTGAAAATTGTGAGTTATAACACACAATTTTTGTGAAGACGCACCTCCATCGGAATTTCTATAATAAAAAAATTATTGTACATTAGGAAAAGTTTTCTAAGCCATTTGAGACATGTATTGTCATACTAGATGCCCATTAACTAATTTTTATGAATTTTTTGAGCAAAAAAAACTTGAATCAATAAATTTTGTAACAGGATCAGAAATTGACTCTAGGTTCCAAATATAATTAGAGATCATTCATCTCAAATTCAAAGTATCTTACAAGGTGATAAAAATGAAATTACTATAAGTATTTGGGTATTTTGGGCGAATTTTTCAAAAATTGGAAAAAACCGTGAGTTTTAGCTCACAGTTTTTGTGAAAACACATCCATCGGAATTTCTCAAAATACTTTTACTGCACATTAATAAAAGTATTCTAATCCATTTGAGATATGTCTTGTCATAATATATGTCTATTAACTATTTTTTATACATTTTTAAGCAAAGAAACTTGAATTTATAATTTAGTAACAAAGTTCGGAACTCGGATTCGAAGGTAATTAAAAATTATCCCCATCAACTTCAAATTATCTTATGAAGTGATGGGAATGGAAATTGAATAAATATTTTGGTGTTTTTGTCGAATTTTCAACTGACTAAAATTCATGAGTTTATATAGCTCACGATTTTTATGAAAAACTCGTCCATCGAGATTCGTGAAATATTTTAACGGTGCATTAGAATTTTTTTTAATCCATTTGAGACATATTCAGTTATCCGGGATGCACATTAACTATTTTTGTGCATTTTTAAGCAAAAAAAAAAAAAATTCTAATTTCAATATAATTTCGCAATGGGGTCCTTAAGTGACTCTAGGATCCGAAGGTAATTAGAAATCATCTCTTTGAACTTCAAAGTATCATAAGGGGTGATGAGAATGGAAATTGAATAAGCATTTAGATGTTTTTTGTCTCAATTTCAAAAAACGACTAAAAACCGTGAGTTATATATCACAGTTTTTAGGAAAAATGCGTCTGTCGGAATTTCACAAAATATTTTAGCTGCATATTTTAGTAAAAGTTTCCTAAGTCTTTTGAGATGTCCTGCCATCTAGGATGTCCTTTAATTATTTATTATGCACTTTCTAGCTTTCGAATTTATTGCAATTTCGTAACGAAGTCCGTAATCGATTATAGGGTCCGAAGGTAATTTGAAAGCATCTCCTTCAACTTCAAAGTCTCTTACGGAGTGATGTGAATGGGCCTAGAATAATTATTTCTACTTTTTGTTAAATTTTCAAAAACCGACTAAAAAATATGAATTTTAACTCACGAAGTTTATGAAAATGTGTCCGTTAGAATTTCACGAAATATTTTAGCTACACATTTATGCCTATGAGGAGTTCAATGCCTCCAAGGTGGCCATTGCCTTTGGGGTTTCAATGAGCCGTACAACGTCCATGTATGAATGCCTCTTGCCTTTGCCATTGCCATTGCCATTGCCTCTTGGTTTTGGTTATTTTCTTGAGGGTTGTCTAATGTTTCTAAGATGATGAATGCCTGTCAGAGTTCAATGCGTTTAAGGTGGCCGTTGGTTATTTTCCCAAATCAATTAAGGTTGCTCCTAGCAAACTCATCTTCATCCATCACATATTTAGAGGCAATCCATTTCCCCCACCTGTCAAGATGCTTCAGCTATCTTGTCATCTTGGTGCATCTTGGTGTGGCTTGCCTCTGTTGCCAAGTGGATGCGTGACATGCCTAGGACAGTTAGCCATAAGCCTTGAGATGAGATATCCTTCGTGGATTCCTACTTTCCTTGTTTGGTGTAGCCGTACGTAGCATGGTATGATTTAAGACAGCTTATGCTATTCTAACGAGTGGCCTGGCTCGCTTGCCTTCCCTTGCCTACTCAAGGCATGGGTAGGAGCCTAGGACTAGCTTTAACCATATGACATGCCAAGTTGTGGCTTACCTTAACTTACCTTGCTTATCAAGCTTATAAAGCAATGACATTCGCATGGCATGGCTAGGACTCTAAAAAGGTCCCTATTTAAGATAGCCAATGCCTTTTGGTAATTGGTTGGGTTATTACCTCTAGCTAGGTTCACCCATGATT
Organism: Prinsepia uniflora; assembly: GCA_032719365.1. NCBI lineage: Eukaryota > Viridiplantae > Streptophyta > Magnoliopsida > Rosales > Rosaceae > Prinsepia > Prinsepia uniflora. The sequence continues at coordinate 1,816,385 of CM064872.1, read as the reverse complement.
TTATGATGCATAATGCATTTGAAGGTTCGGTGCCTCAAAGAGGGTGCACGCCTTTTTGGATTCAATGATTCTGCAAGAGTTCGTTAATGCCTCTTTTAGGCTGGTGCTTTAGGATGTTGATTCCCCTACATGGGAAATGACCCTTGGTTAGGTTATTGCTGCCTCAGGTTGACCAAAGTCGATCGCTGAGAGCGTGAATGCCTTATCTTGCTAGGGTTAGTGCACTAGCAAACACAATGCCTGTTGTTGTGTTAGTGCTCTAGAAAAAATGACAGCCTCTACAAAAGCTCAATACCTTTGGTAGGGAATGTGATACCAAGCATGATATTTTTGAAAAAATGGAAAAGGAACCATGTTATAGATTTATTTTTTGTAGATAAATATATAATACATGCTTCAAATGGAGAATTATTATAGGTTCATAATGAGCCATATATAAAAAAATATATATAGGTGGATTGGCTTTGGCTATTGCCTGACTTAGTAGCTAGGTAGCTCTGGTTATTTCTACACAATAAGAGGGAGAAAAAAAGCGGGGGGGAGCGGTAGGGAAAGTGAGTGGAAAGAAGGCTCTCCAATAAGCTAGGTAGCTGAAAAAAGGATATATATATAGTGATCGTGGTGATTAGAAGATCCCTCTAGAGTGCATTTCGACCTACCAACAATCAATCAATCGAAAGAAACCTTTTGACCCTAACAAAAATAGTTTCCTATAGATCGACTTTGAAAATGGTCTCTGTCTCTCTGCTGTCCGCTTTTGAATTAGTCTAACTTTTATTTGCTCCAAGCACCAAAAATAAAAGTGGCTTTCTCATATGTAGTGTAAGTTACTTTATTAGGAGTCATTTTATACGTCTCCCATGTATTATCATTCTTATCATGACATTTGTATGCATGTATGGTCTTTCGATTCTTTAGAATTATTGTCATCGATATATTTATTTTATAATACGCGAAATGATAACATATTATATCTGCAGAGGCTGATGTACTTTGAATCGATTTAGTTATTTTATAATACGTGAAATAATAACATACCATATGCGCCGAGGCGGAGATACCTTGGGGCCATAGGACGCTCTTTGTGATTTTTCCATTACCTTTATATATATACTATATATGAATATATAAGTTATATTAATATTGCTAAAATTCTTATTTTTTTTTTTCCAATTATCTATTAAAAGTCACATTCACCTAATAAATATTAAAAATTTGAGTGTTATCAGTGGCGTAGCCAGGATTAAAATCCTACGGGGGTATTTCACAAAATACATAAAAGAAAAAAAATTAAAATTTAATGTAATTTAACTCATAATAGTATTCGAATAATTTGTTTTTAGTTAAAGTGGTATTCAAATTATGTAAATTAATATAACAAAATAAAAAAAATAAAAATCTAAAAAATCATACCATATTTTGAATACTTCATTATATAAAGATATATTGACTACTAAAAATCCAAATAGGGAATCTAATATAAGTAAGAAATTATATACAAAGAGTTCAAATGTGCCATAATTAACTAATTGATTTATCTAATAAAATTAAAATGATAAGAAAAGTATAAATACTTTATTGAAACATAATTAATTTAATATTTATTTAAATAAGATATTTTAATATTATATATAAAATAAATATATGTGAGAGGGAACCTAGGATCCCAATGGATCCCCTCTCTCAGGCCTTGAGTATTATGAGTGTACTTGTTTTGCATATTTTTTATTACTCAAAATATATGATATCGTAATTGTTTCTGAAAAATGTATAATATATGTTGAACCATAAATTACCGAAAAATTATAGAGTTGTCACATGGCCCATAACCATCAATATGTCGATATTACCCTTTGTATATACGATGATGACATCACACGATCTTCGCATTAATTTAATATATTTACCAGTTGAATATATTAATTAATCAGATCAATATTAATAATAAATAATCTCTCTGCAAGTTATTTATTATTATTTATATAGTTAATAATAGTGATTTCTCTCGGTAGAATCATCTATTAAACACTATCTCTTTCAATCAATTAGACACTCTGGTGACTTTCAAGACTTCATTTTAAATACAGTCTCACTCTGTGATGACCTGGAAATTCAGAAAAGGTAAATTCGAGAATTTGAAAAGGAAATGACAATTTTACCCTTGATTTAAGTGGCCAAAAGTTGACTTTTTGTTTGGGGAATTTTTTCGACTTTCCGTGAAAACCGTTGCGTTGGTCTCAAAGTCCTGAGTTCATAGATAGATGACACATCAAAATCGGAGTTCGGATGAAATTGTTATGGGTCTAAAACAGCCAAGGACATTTTTGTAAATTTTGGACCAAGGGATATTTTGGTCTTTTCATTGTTGTGCTGAGTCATTAAGGGAGTGACTCACCTTGCTTATTGTGTGACACCTGTCACGTTTGGGTTGGGGTTAGTGGCATTAGTGTGTGCGGTGGTGTATTGGTTTGAATAAAAAACAAACTTGTGCGTGTGCTTGGAGGAAATGGATCAAAACCAAAATGGGTTTGATTGATCCACACAACAACCGTTTGAGAAACACAGAGTTAGAGAGGGATGAATGAAGAGAAAGGAACAAAATTGAGAGGAAGAACACAAAACCCGAAACAGACCAAAACCCGAAACATAGAACTTGGACTTTTGGGAATTAAACTTTGAATTTGGACGTTGATTGTTGAAATTAAGCTTCGATTAAGCTTTCTAGGATTCATACGAACCAAACCATTACAAAATGGAAAGGAATCGATAAAGAATAGACCCAAAACAAGACCCGCGACTAGTTCGAGTGTTCAAGTTGAAATTCGAGTGAATTGACGTAATTTTCCTGGAAATTGAGCTTATAGATCCTTCATGGGTTTGAGGAGATGGATTTGGATGAAAGGATCATGATAATTGGTGCAGGAAATCGAACTAGGTCATGGAACCGGTTCGAAAGACCCGTGTGCAGGCAAGCGGGCGACAGGGACAATGAATAATGCAGGCGCGTGGGATTCATGCGCAGCTGCTTATGGAGGCGCGTGGGCACTATTTTTCGAGGTACGGTTAACACGGTTTTTATTGTAATCGTTGTAACGAACATTTGGCTCAGGTCTCGAGTCAATCAGACACTGTTTCGATATAGTTATGGGTGTCCAAAGTGTTACGTTATGCTTTAAATACGTATTTAAACCCCGAAAAATTAGGGGATTGTAATGTGTGGTTACTTGAGATGTTAGTGACCTTTAGTGGTGGTTTTTGACAGGATTGGTAATTCCTAGAATTTTCGGAGAAGCGTACAGCTGGGAATCGAACAGCGTGGACAGTGTATGAGTGGACATTTGTTTTATAAACTGTTATGCATGTATAGTAAAGGTTTTCCATGATTTATTGCTTGATTTGAGTTGCAATGATTTGGATGATGATTTGATATGATTATTGGTGATTTTATGAATTTCATAATTGGTTTATGGACACGATTTACGATGAAGGGTGGAAACGATGTTTTGGGCGTAGACCCGAGTTTGAAAATGGTGTTTTGACTTAGTCAAGGATGAATTTGTGGAATATTCAATGATTTTTAAACGATTTTACGGATTTGCGTGAAAATGGTATTTTGGGCTTGAGACCCAATTTGATAATGATTTTGACTTGGATTTGGAATCAAATGTGAATACATTATTGAATTGATGGTTTTTCAGATTTTTGAAATGATGTTTTGGGCTTGAGACCCTGTTGGAAATGGTTTTGACTTGATTTTAAGTCAATGATGATTTTAAAACTAATGTTTTGAGTTTATGTTTAATGGCCCAAATGTGTAATACCTGGGAAAACCCGGATATGTAATTCATAGGAAAACTCATATGTGTAATTCCCGAGAGCTCGGATGCGTAATTCCCGAAATGCCCCGAATGTGTAATTCTCGGAAAGCTCGGATGTGTAATTCCCGAATTGGCCTCAGATGCGTAATTCTTGAACTTTAAAGTTTTGGATTATGTTTGATAGTGATTTTGTATTCAGATGTTTTATGATGATTCTTGGAAATGGATTTCAAAAAATGTGGGTCACAGGCTTATTGTGGGTCCCACAGTTTGTGATGTGATGATTTGAAATCCGGTTGTTCATGTTTTATTCTATGCATGAATGTTTCATAACTAGAGGGGAAAATGATTCGTTTTTTAAATGTATTTTCAAATGATGTTATTTTTGTCCACTCACACCTTTGATGTTTTTATGACCCTTCAGATTGTGGCACGAAGATCGGGGCTGATCGAGAGGCAGATGTATGAGTGAGAATCAGTACAACTATTGTCTGGTAAGTGTTGATGGTGTTTTTGGAACTTCAGTTGACTTGTTAGACGAGATTCTGCCGGTTTATTTATCTCGATTAAACAAATTTAGGCATCATAGTGTTCTTAGTTGAACCATTATCCCCCACCAGCGGTGCTTCAACTTTACCTCCGTTTATTTATTGTTATTGTGTGTAAGAATTAAGAAAGAATTCTACAAGTCTGGACGATTTCTGCATCAATAATATATATGCCCCTAAGATTTTATCAACCAATATTATTGCTTTATTGTATTAATTTTATATTTTTTCCGTTATTATCATTATTCATATGAAATAAAGTTTCCATTCGTATCGGATTTCCTTTCAACCGAAAAAATCTGTAAGTATTTATAATATAAAGTGCCACTAGTAATTTAAATTTCTGACCACGGCTCGGTGCACATATGCGTGGTGAGGAGTAGCTAGCTTAATTATGTCCAAATTCAGGCAACTATGATATTGGGTTCTTTGAATTTTGTGGAGTTGACTTAATTATGGGAATGTGGATGCTGTGCGCTGAAAAGGGGAAATCCACGGATATATGGAGTGTCTTGAGTTGAAAAATGAGAGGTAGGAAGCAGATCCATTTAGTCGAGGGCTTCATATCTTCCCTTCCGTGGCTTACGTAGTTAATTATTGCAAGTCTCGACTTTCTTCTTCTTCCAATTAAGACTTGTAATTTCATTGCTAAATCGCTAATTAATGCGCTTACCAATTACACCACCTCAACTCATATATAATAATTACAGCATACCTACATCAACCTCCTCCTTATTTCTAGCTCCATCTTCTTAATTTGAATCTTGCAAATTGTGAATGATACTTCCGAAATTTGAATAATCTTTATGTACATAATATATGTTGATGCACAAAATGTACAAATTTAGAGTCGAATCGTATTCAGCCACGTGTCCTTAAACTGACTTGTCAAAAGAAAGTAACAGTGTGGTACCAGCCTAAGGGTACTCCGACGCCCAAGTTAGTGATGAGTCTGTGTGTAAGGAGTGAGTGATGAATAGTAATTCGTAAAAGTAGTTGTAAATAGTAATTGTTTAGTCATTTTTATAGGGAAAATGACTCATTTTGTATGGGTGTGAGAATGATAATAAACGCCCAAGTTAGTGATGAGTCTATGTGTAAGGAGTGGGTGGTGAATAGTAATTCGTAAAAATAGTTGTAAATAGTAATTGTTTAGTCACTTTTATAGGGAAAATGACTCATTTTGTATGAGTGTGAGAATGATAATAAATATATTCTTCCGATATGAGAAAAAGTACATTTATTGTGAGGCTGACACGTGTCCCGATGATGAACGGAAGGGGTCTGACCACGTGTTAGTATTGGTCAACCCTTGTTAGGATTTACTTATTAGTGTGGGCCTAGACTCCTTGAACTTCATAAGTATGTGTTGGATTATAAGTATTGGGTCCAAATGAGTTGGACTAATCTGGTATTAACAATATCATTTATTAGTATTATGCACAGATACCTAACGAGTAATGTTATTAATTCATATATAGGTCATGAGGAAGAAAAATGGCTATTATCCCAAATCAAAGTTTTCTTTTCTTTGGTTAAAAAGTCCGCAAACTTTGAAGGGGAATTAAGAACCTGATGAGTGGTAAGATAAAGAGATACAGTAGGAAAAAGAAAAGGGTGGCTTCCCAAAAGTGAGAAGCCACCGGCCCTCTTTTTACTTGCTGCGGCATGTGGGTGCACATAAATATTGCAACTTTTTTATTGCAGGAGTGGGGGAAATTTTTGGAAATTATCCATACAACATATTATTTGGGTTCAAATTTGAGACTAATTGTCTACAAATTAATACTAAAACCAACTAAACTAAAATCACTTAACAAAAACATTGCAACTTGTGAAAGTAGAAGTGGTCATATACTCATATCTCATTAATATAAACAATATAATTAGGATTTCATTATCTATATAGTTCCCTTTGGACTTTGGAGTCCCACAAGATTATTTTTGTATTGGTGTTGGGGCAATGAGGAATGAGGTTGACTAGCATGGCCATAAATAGTTCCCTTACAAAGAGCATTATTATTTTTATATAGAATAATTTTTATTATTATATTATAATCATAAATGTTTATTTGCTATATAATTATTTTAAATTCATTTCCTTAAAAATAAATAATTTTGGAGATAATTTATTCATTTATATATATCAAACAATTTAATAGTGTCGGTAACATGAAATATCTTTATAGTTAACTGTTCATTTAGTTTATACATATGAAAAGCCGAATGATCTCAAACTAGGTTGATTTATATGTAAATGATCCTGAAATAATAATTTTAGAGATGTACGATTTTGATTATGATATATGTTCTAAATTATTTGATAAATCGATATAATGGTATAAAGCGGTAATATCACGGGTGAGACGTAACTATTATCTATTTCAAAATGTCATAGGAAAACAAGATAACACTTGAGTTGCAATGTATGTGTGTGTGTCGGGATCCACTTAGGATATTCATATGTTGTGTCCCCACTTTGTCTCCTGCTTTTTACTGAACGCATCTTCCCTCTTCCTCCTCATTATTCTACTTCAACATCATATTAAGCATACATATTACACTCCAAAAACAGAATTTAATTAATTAAGCATACCATATATGTATGTGTACTATAGTCGGCACGAATATTTTGAGCATGCACTTCATTCCCTGCCGCCAAACCTATATATGTCAATGGCTTAATGCCATGTGCTGGCAATAATTGCTTATACAAATTTTTGTTTTTGTTTTTTTTACTAATTATATTGACAGTGAATCGACGATAAGAAGTTGAGGTTACACCTTATAACTAATTTTCGATTAGAAGAGTAGTCCGAAATTATATAAAACACAAATCTAAGTTGTGTTTTTCCGATGTAAGACATTATCTCACATTTCAACATCTATATGTTACGTGAATTGATAAATTTATTATCTTAAATAATTACTACAAAGCTAAAGGGGCTATTACAATTTTGATTTTGATGTTGGTGTCGACTCATTCAAAACCGAACCGGCCCTTCTTTGAACACTCTCCCTCTCATAAAGAGACACAGAATGGTGACATGCATGAACAGGGTTATTTTGAAGAGACTTCTGCCAACCAAGTTCTGAGTTCTTGAGTTTTGACAGTGGATCATTAATCAACGTGATATGGATACAAACCAACTACGACGTCCATTAATGGATGATGATGATGTACCGACAATTTTTTTCTTTGTCTAGCTGCTGCCTGTAAATAATGAGCATTCAACAATACAACATGTTCCCAACTTGTTTATTTCATAATTCCTCCTCCATTTCCTCTTTTTCTCCACTTATTCTTCAAGTCTTTGTATAGATATATTAACAAGGACTCGATAAAATTACTAATGGGGTTCAAAAGTGACTATAAAAATATGAAGATTGTGAGTGTTAACTTTGAGGAGCTTATAATGAGGCTAGAATGACACTAGAATGAGTTCTTTTAATGATTTTGAAGAGATTTTAAAAACCGACTTAAAATTGTCACAATTTTTGTGAACAATGCAATTGTTGAGTTTTCGCAAGATATTTTTCATACACGGTAATGTTACTAACAGATCCCAGAAGTAACTAAGGGATCGAAAAATATCAGAAATTTTGTGTGTCAAATCTAATAAAAAACTTATCGCTAGTGATCGAGATTAGAATAAGCTAGCTAGTAGATTTTTTTTATGATTCTTGATATATTTAAATAATTCACTTTAAACCATGTGTTCGAGCTCACAATTTTTTTTTTCATATGAATAATGTGATTGTTGAATTTTGACAAAACAAAACAAAATAAAATTATGCACATTAACAAATATGTTATAAGCCCTACGAGGGCATATATTGTGGAAATTAGCTAGGGATACATTTTGGAATTAGGCACTTAATTATATATATGTATAAGTCTCTACACATGCCATTTAGTTTTTAAGAACAAAAGTGAGTTTCACACTCCCATTTTGTATCTGATGTACTCAATACCAAGAAATAACAAAGGGAATTTTTATGGGGACAATATTTGTGTCCCATTCTGATAGTATCTTCTCGTACGACATTTTTTAATTTATCGAATTGTTTTTGTTTGTGTATCATATAATCGGAATGACTCATTTTTTAAATCATCGTGTTAATTAAAAACATCTCTGTAAAAAAATCAATAAGATTGAAAGTTGTTTAGTCATTCATGTATATCAGCTAAATGGACGGCTTGTCATAAAGATCTTAATTCTTACCAAAATCATTTATTTATTTGATACAAATTAATAATTTAACGATCTCCAATCTTGTTGACCTTTTACGGAAATAATTTTGATATGATGATTTAAAAAATGAACGGTTTCAATTATGATATAAATATATATATATATAACAATTCAATAAATTGAAAGGGTACGTAGTACGAAGAGGTACCAATAAGATGAGATGCAAGTATATTCATTCTTATGGTGGAAGTGTTATCCACGTGGTTCTAGTGCGTGTGGATTTGAAACTTTAGGGCTTCCTTGTGATAGGTGCCTATGAGAGCATGAGAGTATGCGAGCAAGAGGGAGGGAGATTGCCTATAAAATTAGAATAAGCCATGTCACTTGACTTAAACTCTCTACACAGAACAATTGGCAACACCCTTCCTTAACTCCTTCACAATTGTACCCTTAGCTATACATCTCCCATCCCAGATATCCTCCATCCTCCATTTCCAGCTTGTTAGTTCATTTGGAGAACCCAGAATTGAAGTACTAGGCTATATAGTAGCTACGCAGATATAGATATGGAAATGGAGCAAAGAAGGCAGCAGAATCAAAAAGGTCATGATCAGGCCATAGACACATCTGAAATGGCCCAGCAGATCATCACCGTTGATTGGAGAGGGAGGCCTTCCGATCCAACCAAGCATGGTGGGATGAGAGCTGCTGCATTTGTTCTTGGTACGCCCATCTACTTACTTACCAACAACCTCTTTCTTTCCTTTCAATTTATATATGTGTTTTATGATAATATATATATACAATATATATGTATATATATATTATATATATATTTCAGAATTACAATCAGGCACGGACTCAGAATTGAAAATAGAAATTGGTTAATTTAAAACCAATTTATTTTTCCCTTTTTTCTCACATTTGAGGTAGGTTATAGCTCATCTCAAATTAGCTTGGATCCGTGCCTGGCCACAACAATCAAACCATGCAATTACACCTTAATTAAATAGAGTTGCTATCTATGTATCTTCCCATGTTCATTAGAATTAACTTTAAAATAATAACAAGAAATTCGGTTTACATTTCTCAACTTAATTGCTTAAATTAAGCAAAGTTTTTTCACGACTATAGTCCATATATAATTTGCAATTTTTTTTTGGGCTTTATGATCGATCTATGTTGGTAGATATATATACTGGATATATATATGGTGTTGGAATTAATGAAGTAATGAATTTGTTTTGGATATGAACATTAATGAATACAGGGCTTCAATCATTTGAGATAATGGGAATCGCTGCAGTCGGGAACAACCTGATAACATACGTTATAAATGAGATGCACTTTTCTTTATCCTACTCCGTCAACGTAGTCACAAACTTTATTGGAACTGTCTTTCTCTTGGCCCTTCTTGGTGGCTACCTCTCCGATTCTTATCTTGGGAGTTTCTGGACCATGCTTATTTTTGGCTTTGTCGAACTTTCGGTATGTGAAATCATGAGACCTTTTTGACTCTATTTTGTATACGTGTATAGTATACGTATACTTACCTACTAACTTATAATTAAGTAATTAAATAACGTGGTTGAAATTGAAATGACGGTAATTGTGCGCATGTCATGTGGCGTGTATAGGGATTCATATTACTATCGGTCCAAGCTCATGTCCCCCAGCTAAAGCCAGCCCCATGCAACATGAGAGAAGAGAATTGTGAAGAAGCAAAAGGGTTCAAGTCATTGATCTTTTTTGTAGCACTTTACTTGGTGGCCTTAGGTAGTGGATGTGTAAAGCCCAACATGATTGCTCATGGGGCCGACCAGTTCAACCAGGACAACCCCAAGCAATCCAAGAAGCTCTCGACCTACTTCAATGCTGCCTACTTTGCCTTTTCTATGGGTGAACTCATTGCCCTTACACTCCTTGTGTGGATCCAAACTCACTCCGGCATGGATGTTGGCTTTGGAGTCTCAGCAGCTGCCATGGCCATGGGTCTCATCAGCTTGGTTTCTGGTACCCTATATTACAGGAATAACCCACCTCAAGGAAGCATTTTTACCCCCATTGCTCAAGTACGTATACGATGAAATGATTATCAAATAAACTCGATCACAATATTATAATTAATCATCTATTAATCTTATACACATATATTCATTATTTAAAATGGCGACTACCTAGTCCGCAGGTGCTTGAAAGTGAGAAACTACCACGTATATTAGTTAGGCCCCTAGGTGGATTGAGTGTACATCCTTATATATATAGTTATATAAGTTATTTTTTATTAAATATTTAGTTTATAATGTAAGTATAAATTAAAATAAAGATAATTAGTTAAAAAAATATAGAATATTGCATAATAAAATTAATAAAAAACTTACATTTTCAATATTTATGATTCTCAATTCAATTTATTTATCTAGGTAATTAATTTGTGTTCTAAAATTATTTGATGATATTTATTATATTATTAATTTGTTAAATTTTATCTTTAAAAAGAAACTGCATATACTCCCGTCACTAGGTCCCTATCAACTGTCCTAAAAACACCTACCGTCATTTTAAACATTGCATACATTTAACATGCACATGGGAAAGTTGTCATCAGATCGATCGATCCTAAATACTACACATGATATTATTATTATTATAATATGTAGACAAATGAATTTCAGAGATGCATGTGATTTCTTGCTAACTTATTACGCTGAGTCATGTACGTATACCACAAGTTTTTTTTTTTGGTGATGATTATTTCTTTTATTTTATTTCAGGTTTTGGTGGCTGCAATATTAAAGAGAAACCAGGTTTGTCCGCCATCTAATTATAATCCACATGAGTTGCTCCATGGAACCCAAACCAACATGCCAAAAGACAACACAACTTTCTCTTCTGTCGACGTTCCCACTCCTAAAAATATTCACACTCAAAAGTTCAGGTGATAAATTAATACAGGAAGCAAAAAATAGACATGTTTGTACTTCTTTTTTCTTTCTATTATTATCATTATTATTATCATACCTACTACAAGGCATCTTGTTATATGCATGTATTGTGAATATATATATATATATATATATGAATTTTAGAAAATTAACTAATATATCATCAAATACACATTTATTTAATTATTGAATAATTGTTCAGGTTCTTGGACAAGGCTTGCATTAAAATTGAAGATGGGAGGAAAGAAAGCCGATGGAGATTGTGCAGTGTCACTCAAGTGGAGCAAGTTAAAATAATTCTCTCAGTAATTCCAATATTTGGTTCCACCATAGTTTTCAACACCATTTTAGCTCAACTCCAAACTTTCTCGGTCCAACAAGGAAGCACAATGGACACCAAGCTCACCAAATCCTTCCACATCCCGCCAGCTTCCCTCCAATGCATCCCTTACATCATGCTCATCGTCGTCGTCCCTCTCTACGACACGTTCTTCGTCCCTTTTGCGCGGAAATTCACCGGTCACGATTCAGGCATCTCTCCCTTGAAGAGGATAGGGTTCGGGCTGTTTTTGGCAACGTTTTCAATGATGGCGGCAGCTCTCCTGGAGGAGAAGAGAAGGGACGCGGCAGTGAACTCGAACAAAATATTGTCTATATTTTGGATCACTCCACAGTTCTTGATCTTTGGTTTGTCGGAAATGTTCACGGCTGTAGGGCTTATCGAGTTCTTTTACAAACAGTCGTTGAGAGGGATGCAATCCTTTCTAACTGCGCTCACGTACTGCTCATATTCCTTTGGGTTCTATCTAAGCTCCCTATTGGTGTCTCTGGTGAATAAAATCACCTCATCATCATCCGCCGCAGCTGGCGGCGGTTGGCTTGGTGACAATGATTTGAACAAAGACAGACTCGACCTTTTCTATTGGTTGTTGGCAGGCCTCAGCTTCCTCAACTTCCTCAACTATCTGTTTTGGTCTAATTGGTATTCTACAACTGCACCCCATCATCAGTATCAGCATGAGAACACGCGAGTGGAGGATTATAGCCCTAAAGATTATAGATTGGATGATAATGATATACCATAGTAAATAGTCTATAATTATTTTATATATGAAGGGAAACTTAAGGGGAAATTATAATCTAGATATATATACACATATATATATATATGTAACGCTTCATTGCATATATATCGATCTTGGTAGGTCTTGTATGTTAGGGAATCGATATTAATATCTTGGGCTCGATTGAGGCTCTGATTTCTATATGTGTGTACCTTCATATATTCTGTAATTTGTATATATATAAACATGCACGCAGCATGCATGCCATGCATAAGTTATAAGGGCACACCCTCTATTGTGGAAATAATTGGAGTCATATATATATCTAACATCTGTTTTTCAAATTTATCTTTTTGATACAAGGACATATTGACCGGGAATAAACTATGTTATACGCTTTTGGTGTACATCTCGTTTTTTTATGGAAGTCAAATTTGAGAGGCGAGGAGAAGAATGCTGGCCGGTCACAACATTATAAGTTTAATTTTTAGACTCTTATGGGACATGTTATTTATTTTTTAATTTTTTAGTGATTTCTTAGTTTTTATGATAAGAAATTAGTATTCTATATGTTGGAATGCGAAACAATGTCTTATATCGGAGAAAATACAACTTAAATAGGTTTGGGCTACTCCTCCCATGTCAACTGGTTTTGGGGTAGAACCTCAATTTTTACATGGTATCAGAGCAGGTTGTCCCATATATAAGGTTTAACCGATACACATGACACACGTTACTCATCCACATCACCGCATGTGAGGCAACGCCATACTTACACGTGTCACACAAAACCCATCCACATGACTCATGCCACGCGTTATCTATCCACATTGCCACATGAAAGGTGGCATGTTGGAATGTGAGGCAATGGGGGCAAGTTGGAGTGCGAGGCAATGTCACATATCATGAATAAAATTCAATTAATTGTCAATTGATTTTGAAGTGAAATTTCAATTTCTATCCTATACAAGTTGTATATATGGGGATCATGAACAAGATTCAATATGACCTTGCTTCATAAAATGGATGATCATTGCTTATAACTAAATATAAAACTAACATATATATATATATATATATGGAATGTAAAACCTTACAGAGCTAAGAATAATATAATATATTGCATCTGATATCTAGTATTGCTCAGTGTACGTGGAATTCGATCGAGTTGATACATATATAGCAAAAGAAAAGGATATATACATGGAGGATCTTATATATATGTATGGGGTGCCTTATCCTTTGGCCGGTTCTTTGAATGTTATAAAGGGATGATCGCAATAGAAAGGAAGTGGAGGGGTAGTGACTCGTAGTGATAGATGATTTGTTACATGAAATTAATAAGCTAGAGGAAAATCAAAGTTTTCATCAGGAAAGTGGGGAATTCTAGCTACCATGATATTGTGATGCATGCATTTGGGACATTATGATGAATATATATACATATATAAGAGCCAATCAAACAAAGTCAAAAAGAAAAAGTTAGTGATGGTTGCCAAGAGATGTATGGATTACAAAGTATAAAAAGAAAGAAGTTTGTTCCCATTATTTTCATGTTTGGTGGCTAATCAACCAATATAACTTTTTGTAGAAAGAGGCATGTCTCAAACATGTTTAATTTCATGTTGGTGCTCCCTCTTCGGTCCTCACCTAGCACCTACCTAGCTGCCATGTGTAGATATAATATCGCTTAGATTCCTCGTTGTGAGTATATAATGGTAGTAGCTGCGCATCAACAACACATAATGTTGGCCAAAATATTAGCATGTTGGTAGGGGTCCCCGTCCCACTCCCTAACTCCATGACTCATGGATCACACATAATAGCTTTCACCACTAACTCTAATTATTAGGATAACACCTACAAACTCGTTCATTTTGCTTCACACAACTCTACTCCCACCTTTATTTTCTCTTTAACTAGCTTACTATTTACATTGCATAATATTTTTTTTTCTTCAATTAAATTAAAATATTTAACATGAGCTTTCAATGAGATCGTGTACGTATCTATCTCACTCCTACGTACGACTAAATATCTACATTTTTCAACAAGAAAAAAAATTACATGCTAACTAATTAACGACAAAAACATTATTTATGTGTACAGAAAACGCTAGCATTTCATATTGTAATATGAGTGGACATAATTAATACAAATTAGAAGGAATTATACGTGGCTCGCTGCTTCATCAATTCTCGAAAACTATTGTTTTTCATATAAATACTTGTTAAAGATCTTAAAAAGAGACTATTCATAAAAGATTAATAGACTAGAGACCAATGTTCTGTGAACTCATTAATTTATGTTGTTGAAACTAGAAAGCACGGAAAGCATGGAGAGTCAGCGTCTGTTTGCTCATGTCAATGAAGGTCATTGGACAAGAATTAAAGCAGACGAATAGGACATGTATAATACATTTGCAAATGTGTAGTTATAAAATTTCGTGAAACGTGACGTATTTTTCACAAAAAAAAAAATGTGAGTAACTCATGAATTTTTAGTTGTTTTTTTGAAATTCGGAAAAAACACTTAAATTCTTCTTTTATTTCTCTTTTCATCATTTCGTAAGATACTTTACTTTAAAGTTGAGGTTAAGGGGATGATTTCTAATTGTCTTTGGACCCTAAACACTTTCTGACCCCGTTATGAAATTTTATTGAAATTTGAGTTTTTCGCTTAGAAAATGTATTTAAAAAATATAAATAATGAGCATCCTAGATGACATGATATGTCTCAAATGCCTCACAATATTTTTGTTAATGTACAATTTCACAAAATTCCAACATACGCATTTTTCACAAAACTGTGAGTAATAACTTATGATAGCTAGTCACTTTTTGAAATTTCAACAAAAATATCAAAATACTTTCTAATCACTCCATAAGATACTTTGAACTTGATTGGGGTGATTTCCAACTACCTATGGATTCTAGAATCAATTCCAGACCCCTTTATGCAATTGCATTCAAATTCAAGGATTTTTTTTTTTGTTTAAAAAATGCATAGAAAATAATTTATGGGCATCGTGGATGACATAACATGTCTCAAATGGTTATAACTCACGATTTTTAGTCGGTTTTTGAAAATTTGGAAAACAAAACAGCAAAATACTTATTCTACTTCCATTATCATCAGCCTATAAGATACTTTGAAGTTGAGAAAAATGATTTAAAATAAACTTCGGATCCTGTAGTCACTTCCGAACCCCGTTATGAAATCTTATTGAAATTCAAATTTTCTAGCTTAAAAATAGGTAATTGGCATCCTTGATGATTGGATATGTCTCAAATGGCTTAGAATACTTTTGTAATCTACAATTAAAATATTTTACAAAATCTATACCGATGCGTTTTTCACAAAAAACTATGAATTATAACTCACGATTTTTAATTGGTTTTTCAAAATTCGACAAAAACATCGAAGTACTTATTCTATATTCATTTTCAGCACCTCATAAAATACTTTGAAGTTTAGGGTGATGATTTATAGTTACCTTCAGATCCTAGAGTCGCTTCCGGACTACGTTACAAAATGGCATTGAAATTTGAGTTTCCTGAGTAAAAAACGCATAAAAATAGTTAACGGGCATCGTGGATGATTTCACATGTCTCAAATGGCTTAAAAATTGTTCCTAGTGTGCAGTTAAAATATTCACCAAATCCCACCGGACGCGTTTTTCAAAAAAAAACTATGAGCTATATATTCGCGATATTTAATATGTTTTTTAAAACTCGACAAAAATACCGAAGTAGTAATTTTACTTCAAATCTCATCACCCTGTAAGATATTTTAAAGTTGATAAGGATAATTTCTAGTTTCCTTCGGATCCTAAATTAACTTCCAGACTTCGTTATAAAATTTTATTGAAATTCGAGTGTTTTTTGCTGGAAAAATGAATACAAAATAGTTTATGAGCATCCTGATAACTCTTTATGTCTCAAATGACTTAGAATACTTTTTTTTATTGTGAAGTTAAAATATTTCAGGAAATCTCGACAAATGCGTTTTTCACAAAAACTATGAGTTAACTCACAATTTTAGTCAGTTTTTTAAAATTTGAAAAAAAACAAAACACTAAAACGCTTATACTGTTTTCATTCTCTTCACCCAGTAAGATACATTGAGGTTGATGAAGATGATTTATAATTACTTCAGACCCTAGAGTCATTTTGGGACCCCATTATGAAATCTTAGTTTTTTTGTTTAAAAAATACATAAAAAATAGTTAATGGGGATCATGGATGGTCGGACATGTTTCAAATGTCTTAGAAAACTTTTTCTAATGTGCAGCTAAAATAATTAGTAAAATCCCAATAGATGATTTTTTCACAAAAAATGTGAGCTAAGATACTACATTTTGTCGGCTTTTGAAAATTCGAAAAAAAATATCAAAATACTTATTGTATTTCCTTTCTCATCATCCATAAGATATTTTGAAGTTAAGGGAGATGATTTCTAATTATCTTCTTATCCTAGAGTCAATTTCGAACTCTGTCCAAAAATGCATTTAAATTCGAGTTTTTTTTTCTTAAAAAAATGCATAAGGAGTAAATGGGCATCCAGTATGGCAACATGTGTCTTAAATGACTTAGAATGCTTTTGTTAATGTACAGTGAAAATTTTTCAAGAAATTCTGACAAACGCATTTTTAACAAAAGCTGTGAGCCACGATTTTTAGTCGAGTTTCGAAAATTCAAGAGAAACACCAAAATACTTATTATATTTCCATTATCATTACGCCATAAGATATTAGTTGATTTTTAATTACCTTCGGATCCTAGAGTCATTTCTGGACTCGATTACGAAATTGCATTAAAATTCGGGTTCTTTTGCAAGAAAAATGCATTAAAATAGTCAATAAGCATCTAATATGGAAAAACATGTCTCAAGTAGCTTAAAATACTTTTGCTAATGTCGAGAGTTAATATTTCAAGAAATACTGAGACATCTTTTTCACAAAATTACCCACAAATAATTAATTCCATACCCTTTTACCAATTTTTATTGAAATTCAAATAGTTAATGGACATCCTCATATCTCAAATAGCTTAGAATAATTTTACTAATGTGCCGCTAAAAGATTTTGTGAAATGCTAATGACTAGCTTTTTTTTTTTTTAAAAAAAAAAAAGTTGTGAGTTATAACTCACAGTTTTTTAGTTGATTTTTGAAAATTCGATAAAAACTCCAAAAATACTTATTCTATTTTATGTAAGATACTTTGAAGTTAAGGGAATGATTTCTAATTACTTCAGATCTTAGAGTCACTTTTCGACTCCATTATTACATTGTATTGAAATTCGAATTTTTTTGCTTAAAAATTGCATAAAAAATAGTTAATGGGTATCCATTTTAGCCGTTTTTGAAAATTCGAAACCTAAAGTGGGGTAAGGGTGGGGAGTGGGGAGGGATGCTTTCTATTTACATTCAGAACCTAGAGTTAATTCTGGATCCCCTTACAAAATTTTATTTTGAGAAGAGGGCAAGAGGAGGGGGGGCGACCTTTTTTTTCTTTTGAAACCTAGAGTTAATTCCGGACCTTTTTACCAAATTTTATTTGAAATGCAATTTTTTTTGGCTTAAAAAATGCATAACAAATAGTTAATGGCCATCCTCGTATCTTAAATGACTTAGAATACTTTTACTAATGTGTAGCTAAAATATTTTGCGAAATACTAATAAACTTGTTTTTTTTTTTGTAAAGGTGTGAGTTTTAACTCACAGTTTTTAGTCAATTTGTAAAACTTCGGAAAAAACTCCAAAAAATACTTATTTACTTTGAAGTTTAGAGGATGATTCTAATTACCTCAGATCCTAGAGTCATTTCTCGACCACATTATAACACTGTATTGAAATTCGAGTTTTTTTACTTTAAAAAATGCATAAAAATAATTAATGGGTATCTAATATAACATGACATATCTCAAATGTCTTAGAATACTTTTGATAATGAGTAGTGAAAATATTTAAGGAATTTGTGAATTATGACTCGGAATTTTTAGTCGATTTTTGAAAATGCGACAAAAACACAAAAATATTAATTCTATTTCCATTCTCATCACACCTAAGATATTTTAAAGTCGAGGGACGTGATTTATAATTACCTTCAGATCCTTGAGTCACTTACGGACCTCGTTATAAAATTACATGGACATTCAATTTCATTTTGGTTAAAAAATGCATAGAAAATAGTTAAAGGTTATCAAGTATGACATGACATATCTTAATTGGCTTAGAAGGCTTTTGCCACTGTACAGTGAAAATATTTTGAAAAATATCGACAAAAGCATTGTTCACAAAAAGTGTGAACTATACTCACAATTTTGAGTCCATTTTTGAAAATTTGACAAAAACATCGAAAAATTAATTATATTCCCATTCTCACCACCTCAAAAATACTTTGAAGTTGATGGGGTGATTTCTACTTACATTCGGATCTTAGTCACAAACGGACCTCGTAACAAAATTGCATTGGAATTCATTTTTTTATTTTATTTAAAGAATGCATAAATATAACTAATGGACGTCTAGTATGACAAGACATACTTATAAGTTTTAATCGATTTTTTTTTTTTCAAAAATTCAACCAAAATACTAAAATACTTACTCTACTTCTATTCTCATCACTCCAAAATATACTTTTAGGTTCAGGGAATGATTTCTAATTATTTTCGAGTCCTAGAGTCACTTTCGGATCCTATTATGAAGTTGTATTGAAATTCGAGTTTATTTATTTTTACTTCATAAATGCATAAAAATAATTAATGGGCATCTTGGAATACTAGATATGTCCCAAATGGCTAACATTCACAAAAATTGAGAGCTATAACTCATAAATTTTGATCAATTTTAGTAAATTCAACAATAAAATATTAATCCTATTGGGGGAGGATTTCTAATTACATTCGGAACGTAGAGTCATTTCCAATCCCTGTTATGCAATTTTATTAAAATTCAAGTTTTTTCTGCATATAAAATGCGTGAAAGTTTGTAATAGACGTATTGAATGACAAAACATGTCTTAATGTCTTAAAATAGTTTTACTAATTTGAAGTTGAAATTTTACGTGAAATAACCAAACTTACATGCCGGATCAAAATTACAAGGACTTTCCATCATATTAATACCAAAGTTTCCAGGATATCAGCAAACATTATTCCTGGGTAAGATATGACTCAAATACACAATCATGGTGAATAATCTACTGGAAAAATCAAGGCATACCTGGAGTGCAGTATAGCTAAGCAGGAGACTTGTTTTTCAAGTTAGGGTTCGTCGGTTGAAAGACTCCACCGTTAGGTTGGCAGTGAAAGCTGGTATTGAATTTAACTTCCGAATAAATATGTCAACCTGAAAAGTGCTGCCTTATATCAATTGACCCCAAAAAAAAGTCCAGTAACCAAGTTCAGAACCAACCGTGTAAATGTAGTAGAGAGATTTCCTATCTAAACCCAACACCTAACCAAGTGACCCCATGAAACCCTAATATCCATTTCAGCCAGTTAAAAAAATTCATAAAAAAGAAAAAAGCTCTTACAAGAGAAAAGTAGACACCAAAAACAGCACCCTACTCCTTCCCCCATAACTCATTAACTTCGTTTTCTAAACCTCCGAAGGTAATTCTGTTGTGCGGAAGCATCTCAAAACAATATAACAAATATGAAGGCAAACTAAGAACACAAAGAACTACGTGGTTCGGCAATAAGCCTACGTCCACGGGCGAAAACAGGAAGGAATTCCACTAATAACAAAAGAGATTAACTCTCCCAAAACCCAAAAGCCTTAAACCAAAATATACCCAATGTCTTACTAACAAACAGTGCAGTACTACAGATTTTGTAATGGCACACCAACAAAAAAAGACACGGCTAAAACTAAAAGCCTAAGCACCTATTATATACTACTAATCCTTATAAGACAGGAAACAGCGTCCTATAAGGATTAGAAAACTCTAATCCTTATAAAACACAAAACTAAAAACAGCTAACAATAGTACTTACTGATTGACTTATAATTTAAGGCAAATTCCAACATAGAAATTACTTCTGCAGAAATTATTCCCAACAAAGAGACCAGCTCACAAGAAAGTATATTTTTGTGAACAAGCTAATAGATTGATTTTCAAACCCTCACAGTCAATTCTGCATGAAATAACAGCAAAGGGCATGAAGAAAGCAAGAGGAAATATAATGAAATAGGGGGAACTGAAAATTCGAACCTAACCACTAGATGGAAGAAGCACAACTAAAGCTAAGAATTATAAGAATCAGTGTTCGCATACCCATATGCCACATAATATGGATCATGAACAGATATGCAATAGAGTTTCGCATGGAATTCTCAAGTAATCTGGTAAAGGTTGGATCACCCACCCAGACGACGAAACATTGGTTCCACCAGGCAGAAGCGTATTAAGAAAAAAGTCTTAAGAATTGTAGAAAAACACATCATGATCATACCTGATGAGATATCTCAGCCTGCGAGGTATAATCATTTGCCTGTTAAATAAAAATAAAATAAAGTAAAGTTAATTTATTTGTTTTATTACCAACTCAAATACAAAAAATGAAGGGGTCTAGATACCCTAAAAAATGTGCATAATGTGTTCCCTGTGCAAGGAATTATAAAGAACAAAGTACCTTTAAGACCAGAGTCTAAGATTATGAAAATATACATCCATATATATATATATATATATTACATATAATTTATATACTATTATATCGTATTTAATTTACATCCAGTTACATACTACCATCTTACCAATATGTTTGTGCTCCCTGATTCATATTCAAATTCAAGCTTCTCTTCATCACTTTGAGCATATATAGATTGAAGGGTAAAACGTGTAACGGGAATTCCATTGGGACGCTGGTGTTCATCCATTACAATCTGCCAAAATTATAAACAAAAGATAATCATTACAATTTAAACTATAGCATAAGGATGGAAGATCAGCATTTTAACTGTTATATATGTATGTGTGAATATTTGCGCAAAGATAAATTCTAGTTCTTGAACAAGCAATAAATTCTATTTCTTGAACAAGCAGTCGACTGAAGGTACAATCATAATCTCTCACAGGCAACTAAGAACTTGAACCCAGAAAATAGTCAAAATACAGAGCATCAATAT
This sequence comes from Prinsepia uniflora, assembly GCA_032719365.1. Lineage (NCBI taxonomy): Eukaryota > Viridiplantae > Streptophyta > Magnoliopsida > Rosales > Rosaceae > Prinsepia > Prinsepia uniflora. The sequence continues at coordinate 1,794,677 of CM064872.1, read as the reverse complement.
CTCAACCAACCTAACGAGCTGCATGAGAAAATAAATATGGTAGATCTCACATCTCTTTAGGTATCAATGTTCAACCAGAAATGCAGTCTGAGTTACCCTAGAAAAATACTGCTATTTCTTTCCAACCCAAAGACTAACACACACTACAATGCCCCAAAGCACAAACATTTTGCCTTTTTTTTTCTACCAAAAGCACAATGCTTGATGTGAAGCCTGAAACCACCAACTCAACCTTACCCCAATAGAGCGATGAGAAGAAGAAATGATAATCATCTAATGGGATGTGTAAAAGTTGAACATCTTGGAAATGTATAAAAATATATAAACGTGTGGCATACTAAAACCGATGTGACCATTGCTTCGTGGCTTAAAGATATGGGTTTATACACTTTCTAATGAACATTGTAAATTTCACTATAGTACAAGTAATGATATGTATTGTTAATTATCCAAATAAATTTTAAACGGGGATTCCTTGCTCAACGATGTCCATTTGTACATGTTTTATATATATATCACACATGGCTTGCGATAAGGAAAAAAAAAATTATGCTCTGATCCCTTTGTGTTTGTGAAAGAGTAGAATAAGAATGAATGAGAAACATAACGAATATAGAGATACTACGATAAATGCAACCTGTCCATAAAATAGGACTTTTCCAGCTCAGCAACTGGATATTTGTTTTAAATTGATTTTGTTGGGAAAGAGAGAGCCTTTTTACCATCTTCATAAGTATTTTATTAGTTTCCAAGTTTATCTCTACAAATATATTAGGAAATTGTTATTAGCACTTTAAAAAAGGCATCCTACATTCCATTCTCCATTACAATTTTCACTTCGAGTGGAAAGATGACCTTTATGGATTGCAAGCAGCACCAATATTTTATTATTACTATTATCATTTCTCACAATGTTAGCTGGAAAGCCAGTCATACGAAATTATAAGAACACTGAGCAATATATATAATATACCTTGTAACCAAAAAGCTCACAACATGCTCTCCTGAAAACTGAAATTCTGTCAGCAAAGACAGTCTTGTACCTGTTCCATAGCCATATACAATTGTTTAACCACAGAGCTAAATTATAGCTTAAATAAATTGTGAACATACAAGGCAAAAGATACCAAAACATATATTAAGAAAATACAATATATATGTATCTTTGTGTGTGCATATGTAAATATATACATATAAATATGTATATATATAATAACATTACGAACAACTATATCAACCTAAACAGACAAACAGAACCTAATAACACTAGGCCAACCCAATAACCTAAACGAATTAAATTCTTGCAGCTGAAGAATCATAAAGACAAAAATAGGTATGTCCAACTTTTCCTACAACCCTCAGCTAAAGAAAAAGCACAAAAATGTATATAAAGGTTCACACACATTATGATGTAGTATGAAATATAATTCATAATGAATTGGGATTGGATTTTATTCAACTTTTATGATTTGGATTTTATTTATATTTCATGATTAGGATTTCTCTTTATTTTATCAATTAGAATAGCAATATTGTTTCCATCATTTTCTAAGTAGGAATAATATTTACTTTCCAAGGTTAACATCTTATAAATACATTCTCTGTAAGCATTTTACTCTATTTCTCTGTCCCTCCTCCCTACCTTCTTGTTCTTCCTGAGGTTTTTCCCTAAAGTTCAGGTTAGCTGCTCCACATCATATTAACCATCCGTCACTAACCTTTCTTCACGTTTTTCAAGAGTTGCAATTTGTTCTTTCAACTGCACTACCTTCCCAGATATGTAAGAATCCACTGACTTCCCAGTATCACCTGAAAAGAACGAGTGAAGAAATGGAAATAAACTCCTCATGTGATTGCATGACTAGACAAGTTAAAAACCCTTTGGAAGTTAAAAGAAATCAACATACAAATAGAAACAGTAATATCCTACTTTAAAATTTAAAAAACAAGGATATATAAATATTTTCATGTAGTTCTAATTACTATAAAAGCTATACCACCACACATTGGATATCAATCTCGCCCTTTATGATAATCGAAGTTGAGACCTCCCACATAATGTGTTGAGTACCACTAGGACATAGCACTAAGTGGCAAAATTTTAAATATTCTGAACAATATGAAACAAGAATATTCAACACTGCGTGAATTGCAAAGTGTAACCCATAAGGGCTTTAAAAAAACAAAGCCATCATGAAGTACTATTTTCTGGAAATAGTTCCACCACTATAAATACAATATACTGTTAGCATAATAGGTATTTGGCTTTTAGCAGGGTGAGTACATAGCCTTTTAAAAGAATTGATTTTTATATAAGTTCTTACCTGTTAGATCTTTGTACAGATACAAATGAGAAGTGAAGAAGAAGACAAAATTAGGCAATCTTACACACATCCTCTAGTTTGACATACGGATTGTCAATGAATCGAGATGGATATATTATGTGATCTCTAAGGAAATGAAGGGATATAACAATGTTTAAGTAATAATGACTCATGAATAAAACAAGCCGCTCTTCTTATATTTGAACTCACTGGAATATGAGTCCGAAGTTAGATACCAATCTTAAGCTCTATAATACCAATCTGAAGCTTGGACCCAAGAAAAACAAAATACAAGTAGACCCACTAAACGTTCAGGCTATTGAACTTCATGCTCCAGTCAGCATGTCATTCTTTACATAAGAAAGGATAGATCTTTTAAGTGAAACAAGCGAAGTAGCTTGTAAATGTGCTCACCTCACCATCTTTAGAAAAGACAAATAGGCATAAAAGGGACCCATCCGAAATAATAAATAGCAAGTGATCCTCAAGGTAATAGGACTAGAATCAAAAAATCACTTTTTTAGCTTTGGAAACAGAATACTTTAGTAATATGGCGATTTAAATCTTCCTTTAGTCCCAAATTTCACGTCAAACTGTCAGCAATGCGCAGTCAGAGCAAAAACAAGATAAATCAATATAATGCTCTTACCATTTATTTCTGAGAAAAGTTACTTTAAAAAAAAAAAAAAACAGAGGTGCTAACATTCTACACACAAATTTGCAAAGAACCATGTGCTTCTTACCTGACGGACTGTTCAATTCTTCAAAAGCTTGTAACTTCTCCTTTGTCCTTTGCAACTCACATTGTAATGCCTCTATAGTTTGTTTTGCCTCACTTTCAACTGTAAGAGTATTCACCATTCGTAAAACTTTAGTATTTGCAGCAGAGAAATCCCCATGTCCCAGCTGAGGAAGCAAAAGATCACAAAATTAAATAAAGAAATTGCAAGTTTTCTCTGCTTGTACAACAGCTTTTTGTTTGCTCAGCTGCAACTAGTCCTTCTTTTAGGAGGGGAGGAGGGGTTTATAATAATGATGTTAAAATGCAATATCAATAATGCTGTGAATAATTTGATGCCCACCTTGGACTCAAGTAGAGCAATCTCTGAACCAAGTCGATCGTTCTCCCTCTCCACTGACTTTACTCTTCTAAGTTCATCACTTAACCTCGCATTAAGCAACTTTATTTCTTCACGTTGACGACTATTAACTTCTTTTTGTTCGCATAAACTACATTCCAACTCTTTGATATAGGAGTCTTTCTGTGCAAGTGCAGACTCAAGATCCTGCACGTGCAAACCAGGAACCCAAACAATGAACTTAAGGAGAAAGATGCCATAAATTATAAATAATATAGAAAAATAAAATCTATAACCTGAATAAAAGTTTGAGCCACTGTTTCATCTCCCGCTTCATCATTCTTTGCTGACTTAAGCTCATTCATTGCATGTCTCAACTTATCTCTTTCCTTAGTAACCATAGAGAGCTGCAATATAACATGTTCCGTACTTACGTATGTTAAGCTTCAGTAACCATAGAGAGCTGTAAATTGCATGTCTCAACCCTTCAATACAGATTTTTACGATGATAGTACTTTTCTTCTAACTTTCTTTTTGGTGCTGATAGTTAAGCTTGTAACTATTAGTGTTTTCAACTACTTGTTCCGTACTTCCGTATGTTCCTTACTATAAACATTTGGGTCCCAAAAGGCTTACATCTAATCTACAGCTTAATTACACCTTCAGTTTCAGAAACATTGATCCACATCCGAGCCTTCAATTTCATACATTCCACAAGTTACACTACATTGCTTTATGAAATATTTCCAAATAGATTATACCAAATAGAACAGAATTCAAACTTAAATCATTATGAAGAACATTCCATTCGAAAGGATATTAAACCAATTACCAAATGGACTATAAACTAATTCATGAATCCATGGAAATCAAAATGTTAGACAACGCGGCAGCACAGTGCAAGTCAGGGTCAAGAAGATCACTTCCGAGAGCACCCGCAGTAGAGCCAGGAAAGAAAAAGATAACAAAAAGCGGAAAGCCACACCCAAAAAAATAATAATAATAATAATAAGTTTAGCAAGAGCTAGACTGAGCACAAGAGAAAGAAAAAAAAAAAGATGGCATAAAACTCCACCTGCTTACCATCGATTCGATATGCTTAATCTCTGATTTTGATGCATCCAACTTCTCTTTGGCCAGTTTAGCCTCGGTTTCAGCATTTTGTTTATCACTATTTGCAACATCCAAAGCTACCTCCAATTGTTTCAATCGGCCATTAGCCTCACCCACCTTCAACATGCTATCAATTAACTCTCTGCATTAGATAAAAAATATTGATCACTGGAAACTGAAAAACATACTTCAACATTCTGGCTGAGAAAAGCACGAACAAGGAATAATCGACTTCCTAAAAAATCAACAGGTCGACCTATTTCTAGGTTCTAATAAAAGTGACATACCAATGCATAGAAAAAGTTTAAAAAGAAAAAATAGACACAGTTTTCAACATTTTATCTCAATATATTCAGCTTGAAATGGATGCTAGGGAGTTTCGACATGAAAGAATATATATAAATAGATATATATATATATATATATATATATATAATACAGAAATTATAGTGTTCCACTATCATTGTTTTTGTACCAGATATTCATTTTGAATCACTAATAAAAAAAAGTTGCACCATCCAGGGCAGCGTGTGGCTCGTGTTTTTTTTTTATTATAATTAGCTAATCCTGGAAAGCTGGCGCAAAGTACTGATCTTAGCTACTCACATACTTTTGTAAAGCTTCAAATTTAACAGGTATATCCTTGGAACATGACACGCCAGGAATGTCTTTAATCATCAACTTCCAGGATGTCAATTCATCCTCCAACTTCTGCATACTTAGCTGGAATTCCGGTAGTTTGGATAACTCTGACTCTACCCTCTCCCTACGGGTTTTTTCTTCCGACAGTTTTTCCTTCAATAGATCAACATTTTCATGAGAAGACTTCAACTTTCTTGCTTCTCTTACTTCAGCTTCCTAATAGAAAGTCAAAGAAAATTGAACAAACAATCAGATGGTCATAACAGGAATGAGTACATGAAACAACAGAACTATCAGTTAACAGGCCATAACTTAAATTTGTTTAAAAAAGGACCTAACATTCAATTGAACAATAATTACCACTTTTTCAATTTCGAATTTACAAACTTGAAATGAATATATCATATTGAGCAAGAATCTGTTTATATTACTCATGTTGGTTACAAATATTTATGAATATATCATATGGAAAATAGATCTGTTTACGTTACTCGTGAAAGATAATTGATCAAACAATCAGCACCTCTCTGCCACGTAATATTGAAAAAAGGACTAAAATCCCTTGCACTCCTAGGTTCGTTTTTTCCATTTCCCTCGTAACAATTTGAAAACAAAAGATTATTGAAGGCAAAGTAAAATAAATAGAGAGGGACCAGTGGTCCATCTATAATATTAAAGACAAAGATATTAGTAAGTGGCTACAGACGAAGAAAAAAAGTCATAAACAAGTACACTCCTTAACTCCGTGGAAAAAAAGCTTCTAAAAAAGATCAGTCCAGAAGCAATGAAACCAAAACTCATTATGACACAAAAGACAAATATTTTCCTCCAAAGTATTGCAAACTTCTCTTTAGAAACTCTACTATTTTATTTTTCTTTCACAACAAACAATAAACTAATACCCTTCTTCACATCCTGAATATCCAAAAATCTATGCCAAACAATAGAAAAGGCTGATTAATCTAAGCATGGGAATCTACTGGATAATTCATTGGCCAAATCACATTGCAAAGATGCACCATTGAACAGATAAACAAAGATTGGAAGCCTCTGCCTCATCTCAGTTTCTAATACAAACATCTACAGAAAATCATTAACATTCAGATTTTAAGAGCCGAAGTCCAAGCCAGAAATTTAACTTTGGGGGAGCCTAATATTTTTATAAAAACTTTATTAAAAATAAATAATAAAAAATAAAAAATGATAATCAATCAACTTCTAGAAGATGATGAAGAATTAATAGAAAAACTGACATAGTTTCTAAGCTCTTCTTGCAGATGTTTAACCAAGACATTATTTTCCGTAGATTTAACTTCTTGAAATGTGAAACTTGATAGTTTCTTCTCTACTTCAATCTTCTGTTGCACACACTGCAAAATAAAGATAGAAGTGATAAACTAATGGTACAAGACGATTCCTAATATAATACAAGAACACAACTGAGAGATACATACCTCATTAAATTGCTTTCTAAGATCACCCAGCTGCTGTTTCAATAGCTCTGATTCTTTTTCAGCATTATGAGCCCTAAACTCCATTCGTTCAAGCTAAACAAGAATCAGGAAGGTTGAATATGACTGTCAATGTTCGTATACAGATTATAAAGCTTAACTCAATGAATGTAAACACCACCACTCACATCAGCAGTTATTCTAGTAACAGAGAGATTGGATTCTCTTTTCAACTGGGTAAGATCGGTACTGAGACGTTTCTTTTCCCTCTCTATACTTTCAGAAAGATGGCTCCGTTTCCCCTCTAAAACACATGCTTTCTCCTCAGCCAAAGCTGCTGAAGACTCGGCTTTCATGCGGAGGTTTGCTTCATTTTGGAGCTTCACCTGAAATTGAAATGTGATCCGAAGAGTGGGACAGAATGAAAATTTGGTATTCTTTATGGAAATAGAGAGAGAGAGAGAGAGAGAGAGAGAGAGAGAGGGGGAGAGAGAGAGAGAGAGAGAGAGAGAGAGAGAGAGAGAATATAAGCAGAAAGATTTTTTTTTTAAATCATTCTGATGGGAAAACGAAAAGGTGGATCTTGGAAAAAATCAAAAAAATCCATATTTGCTAAAGATTTAAACAAATACCTCAATTCCTCTGTGTGATTCTAATTGTTTAGTCAATCTTTCATGAGAATCATGGACCTCTTTCAAAAGCTGCTCCTGCAGAGCCTGTTCTCGTCCCTTTGCAGCCGCAAGTTCTTGTTCTGCATATAAGAATTGATCCCGAAACTTCTTCCTCTCAGATTCTGCAGCACATAAAACCAATAAGGGAATACAAACTTAACTAGATTAATTTTTAAAAAAATTTTGAAATGGTTAGGTTTTCAAACAGAACATTTGATGACATGTTAAAAACTTTTGACTTGAATGAGAAGAAAACTTATCTTAACACAATGTTGTGAAATAATTTCTGAAGCCAGTATGATAGAGTAATTGCAAACAAGAAAGCAACTACCATACCCCAGTTAACAACACAAATCAGAGAAAAGTCTAGTATGGTTTTAAGTTCAGTTAAATAGATATGCGCATTTTTATTTGCAAATCATAGAACAAGTGTTCGCCTTTCCGTAGACCACAGGCCAAGCCAACAACTTCACCTTAGAAGCCGCTCTGGAATTCCAAATCACACCAAGAGGGTAGGAAGGTTCCTCCCCTCCTGATTTTCTTAGAAAACTGAAACAAGACTTACTAATTTTGCCAGAAGGGCCTAGCCGCCAGCTTCTTACATTTGGTCTAGACTGGTGAATGAGGATATTGTCCAGCAAAGGCATGCAAGGAGGTCAACTCCTCCGTTTCTGCAATATGGCGGAGTTCCCCTAAGGCTGAGATCCCAATTAAAATCCTAAACATAAGCCACCCTTCCCATTCCTTTCTATTATAGTCCTATTAACATTTGTAGCCAATTAAAATCCTAAAAAATACTAAGTATTTCCTATAAATTGAAGCCCTCCTTGCCTTTCATTCTTCTTTAAAAACAGAAGGTGTTCTACCACCCTTAAGCATCATTCAAAACCAAAGTTTGCTGAAGCAGCACTTTCACTCTTTACAGTTCTAATCCTTTCAACTCAATTAAATTCCTGAACAATCCCAAGTTTTTTTTTGTGCATTATATGCCTCAGACAGCTCCCCAGCATAGTTTCGAATCACAAGTATTTCTACTGCTAGAACCAGCTTTTGCTTAAACCAACCCTAATTGTGTACCATTCTTCTTTTAAAGTTCTACAAACACTGTACTTCTTCCTGTCCAAAATCATAACCCACTGCATGTTTATTTTACTAAAAAAACCAAAAAGATATGAAAACTTAGACTAACTTCTCTGGGAGCATCCTATATGAAGACGTATACTCTGGTCTAGATAAGGAATATTAAAAGTCTATAACTTTGTGGTCTGTTAAAAGTAAAATCTTAACTTAGATATCATATCACCGTTGACATCCTTAGATAATCCAATCAAGTAAAGATATCTTCTCTTTTTTTAATATGTGTGCGACAATAATACTAGTGTATTATAAATGAAAGTTTTGCAATTACAATTCAGCCTACAAGAAGCAAAGAAGGCAAAGAAAAAGTGTGGATTTGTAACAACCAAACAGTATAGAATTTGAGAATGTCTGTGAGAACCATAAAATACAGAAACAGTGGGAAAACCTGAGACCAAAAAATGATTTTAAGCAATGCATTAGAACATCTAAAACTAAAACCCACCAACTTTCGCGAAGTTCTCATTTAATTCCTCCAATCTAGACTGACAATCAGAAACCTGCTTCTCCGCATTGCTCAAGGCATCTATAAAATCTGATTTAACCTGTGGCAAAGGGAGAGAAAAGGTTCTTCTTACCCATAAATATACAGTAACAAAGAAATATTAAAACAAGAAACCCTAAATAGTCCAATCCGAATTATGATGCTTCAGCTATACCAAAGTGAAGTCCAGTTTCGAAAAATTGAATGGATCATTTGTCATAATTAATAAAAAAACATCGATGACAAGACTCATATATATATATATATATGATGATAATAGATTTTATAGGGAAATTGTGCAGATACAGATCCAACCATCACATAATCGAGAGGAAAACATTCATTTTCATAATTACGGGACTATATCATTCAAAAACTCGATGAGAGAGTCAGAGAGGGAGGTACCATTTGACGACATTGGTAAGTGCAGAGCAAGTGGTGAGAGGAATCGGCAGGTGGAAGCGAAGGAGGATCATCCTCAAAGATGACGAGAGGACCAGGCGGTGGGGTCTCTCTCTCCGCCGCCCGTTGCTTCTTCGTTGGGGGAGTTCTCACAATCATCCTCGACGGAACCCTAACCTAATCTCTCTCACACGATCTCTCCCAATCTCGCTCTTTCTTGTGAGAGTGAGTCTGTGTTATTCGTCCCTGCGTGTGGCCTAGTTTAAACGGAAATGGCCTAATTTAAACGAAAGGGCGCCATTTCAAAGGCTTTTCGTTTCGGTCGTCTATTTCTTATTTTTCTATCTCCACTAGAAGCTGAACATTACACAACGCTGAGAGAGAGGCCCCTAGCTTAAATAACAGACATCGGGTTAAAAATCCATTTGGGTCCCGGATCTCACCTTGGTGTCGTCGTGTCGTGGGGGGAAACTAGTTGATCAATCAAGGTATAGGCACCGGTGCCCAAGAGTACTCCCACGCCCAAGTTCTCCCACGCCCAAGTTAGTGGGCTCGGTCTGAGATGTGAAGGATGTAGTGAATAGTATAGTATAAAGTAATAGTTAATAGTTAATGGTTAGTTACCTTTATATGACAAATGAACTTTTTTCGTATGGGTGGTGTGCAAAATAAATACATTCTTCTAATGTGGAACAAATGTCTGTTGTTTGTGGGACCGACACATGAAAGGTGAGGTCTGTTTACGTGTCGGCGTTGGCCAGACCCTATTAGGGTTTGCTCACTTGAGTGGGCCTGGATCCATGGGCTTTTGGAGATGTGTTGGGTAGAAGTACTAGGCCTTCCAGTCAGTCGGTCTGGGCTGACACGACTGTTAACAGAGTGATGAGCCTCCTGGTCGGTCGGGGCCGACGTGGTGATTGACAGAGCGCTAGGCCTCTCGGTCGGTATGAGCCGACGGTGTTGTCAGAGGATTGGGCCTCTCAATCGATATGGATCGACGTGGTGTTGTTGGAGGGCTGGACCTCCTAGTCTGCCTGGGCCTTTGAGTCGGTCTGGACTGATATGGTATCAACATTTTCCATGTTGCAATAAGTTCCCATTTTGAAGTAAGTATAACAGATAATGAATTAAGTATAACAGTGACGTTTGTATTTTGATCAAGGGCAACATAAAATCACATATAAGACTATATTCAACTATTCCAAGTTAGCTACTTTGATATAAAATTAGTCAGTGACCAGCGTTTCTCCTGTGATTTTTCTTCTTATACTTTAACTGTTTAACACAACTACTATGTCATTTAGTCTTTGCAGAATAATATGTGACAATAACAAGCCAAAAATATCAAAAGATACTACTACATGCAGATGCTCAGGTGTATGCTTTGTACGTGTTTGACGTCTCTGACTCGACATCCATATTGGAGGAGATCGATACCCTTTATATTTAAGGAGATCAAACACCCATCGTGTATATCACTACTCACAATATCATTGTGTTGGAAATAAAAAAGCATGTGAGAGGAGAAAATATGATCAGATACTTATTGTAAGCTTGAGTTTTTACGTACTTTCTTATAAGCTAGAGCAAATTTAGAATTAATTAAAATATGCGGCCACACAAAAAGTCGGAACTCTTCATTACAAGAGAAAACCAAACGTATTATTGGAGAGTGATGACACTATTTTATATATAAATTGGCTATAATTCTTTCAAGTGTTTTACCAATTGGCTTACTTTTTACAAACAAAAACAGATAAATTTAGTTTTTACCAGGACCACTGCTGGATTCTAAAACAAGAGAATGATTATATTGTAAGATGGCGAGGAACTCTAGATTTCAAGACGGATTTTTGAGCCCACAAACTTCTCCAGGAGAGGAAATTTTTTGTTTTGAGCCAGAAAAATGAAAATGGGCCGGACAATGAAATAGTAAAAATTTAGAATTACTGAAAAAAAAGCAAATAATTGAGCAGCAGATGCAGAATCAAAAGCCAAAAGTATAGGAAGGTCTGTAAGCACTTGGAAAGATACAACTGTGAAGCAGTTAACAAACTCCTCGTTTCAACAACCAAACCTCACACAAGTAACTCAAAAACGCATTCGCTGCTAGCAAACCATGAGTGGACAAGCTAAAATCATGTTCCCGCGTTCCTTCGGCCAACACGAGCCACAAAACCAGCTTTAATTGGAGCAACTGATCGTCCAGATCCACACTGCAAAGAAAAGAATTATCAATCGACAGGAGAGCCACAAGTACTATAACTAGGAAACCAATAGACAACCAGCATTTAAACAAGGCTTTTTACTTCAAATGCACCCTATTTTCAGACGAAAATTCCACTTTACACCTCATTCTCATTATTGGTGTTAAGTACACCCTATTCTCACCGAGTTGGTGCAACTCGGGTAATCTCCGTTATTGCAGTCAACTAGACGTTAAAAATCTGACGTGGCGCCTATGTGGCTTAAACAATGTTGAAAATAAAGGGCATAATAGTAACTTCATCGCTCTTTTCTTTCACTTGTTCAAGATCTGAGTTTTTCTTATTTTTCTTTTTGGGTGTGGAGCTGGGAATTTAAAGAATAAAGGAGATGAAACCATTGGATTAAGTTAGGATTCAATCCTCTGTTTGGATAATCCGACCTAAAACCACAAGCTTGGCTGGATTAAGGTAGTGAGTGAGTGATTCCCAACATCTCGACCATGCTCAAAGCCGTAGGTAATTTCTTTGAATTTCTCAGAAACCCACATTCATGAGCAAGAAATAAACATTAACTTCTGATAACTTCGAAATCTTTTACAAGTCACGAAAAAAAAAATTCCAAAACTATAAAAGAGCAAGACAACCAAAAAGTTTCAAAATCTGCAGAGAGCATAAGTGTCTGATGAAGTAGCAGAAGAATGCCTCCTCTTCCTCCTCAACCTTTCACACAGGAGAGCTCTCTCCAGTTGCTCCACCCTCTGCGACAACGAGCTCAACAACTTTGTCTGCATCGTGTTCCTTTCAAATAGCTTCACCATCATTCCCATCATCCTATCATTCTCCTTTAACATCCTTGCCACAAAGCTCTATGCTTCTCTTCTTGTCCTCCATACCCGCTGCCTCATCTTCTTGCTCCCACAATACAGACCCAATCTCACTTTCATCTCCTTCAATTTTCATCTTGGGCTCTGTTGTTGATCCCATTTTCTCCTGGTTATCAGAACCCGTTTCATTAGTTTTACCCCAATTTTTAGGTGATTGATTCCAATTGCAATGTTTCTTATTAATCTCAAGGGTCACAAATTCAAATTGCAGGGTTTCATCCTTATGCAACTTTACGCCATCTTCAAGACCCTCCCCCTCCCCCTCCCCCGAATCTTTAATCTCATCTTCAAAAGTTTCAGAGATTAATTCCCAATTAACCCCTGAATCAACCCCAACCTCACCTACGGTTTGATCATTATCTTCATCAGCGACGGCGTTGTCCACTCTCTCCTGCAAAGAAAAAGTCTTTTTTATCATGGCTCTTATGAAATCCCTAGCCCCAGAGTCTACGCCCTTCACTAAATCTAACCTCAACAGTAAGTTCGTCAACCTCTCGCTCACCCTCAGCCACTCCTTTGCCTCCATCTTCGTCAACTCCACCATTTCTTTCTTCGAAATACGCTTCTCGATCTCGTCGACCTCACTCTTGATCGCCACGATCTTCTTCACGCTTTTTCTCACCATGAATGTGGGTTTCTGAGATATTCAAAGAAATTGCCTACGGCTTTGAGAATGGTCGAGTGTTGGGAATCACTCACTCACTACCTTAATCCAGCCAAGCTTGTGGTTTTAGGTCGGATTATCCAAACAAAGGATTGAATCCTAACTTAATCTAGTGGATCTCCTTTCTTCTTTAAATTCCTAACTCCACAACCAAAAAGGGAAGGAAAAAAAAACCAGATCTTGAACAAGAGAAAGAAAAAATTGATGAAGTTACTATTATGTCCTTTCCTTTTCCACATTGTTTAAGCCACATAGGCGCCAAATCAGATTTTTAACGTTCAATTAACTGCAATAACAGAGAATAGGGTGTACTTAACACCAATAATGAGAATGGAGTGTAAAGTGTGTTGTAAATTTGTCCCTTTACTGATCTTGTTTCTTAATAGACTTAGGTGATTATGCAAACAATAGGATGATACGAAGATAATGCGGAATATAGATGAACAATAAAGTAACCACACCACACACACGAACACAAGAATTTAGCGAGGTTCGGCTAATCTTTGCCTACGTCCTCATGTGATATCCTTGAGAGATCACTAGCACTATGAAGATAACAAGAACTTATGTAGAATCTTGACCTAATCCCCAAACCCTATCTCACGATCTCTCAAATCACTCTTTTTGCTCTTATACCCGTGTATGCAGGGGCGGACCGAAGAAAGGGCAAGGAGGGTCATTTGACCCTCAAGTCGCCGAAATTTCCTTTATTGATTAGTAGGTTGACCCCTGCCCCTCGCTCAATTTTATCCATAATTGTTCGAAACTCATCACTCAAATCACCCAAATGAATGACCCACAAGCCACACCAAATGAACGACTCCAAAGCCCTAAAATAGAGGGTGGTTCTATGCAGCGCCTAATTGACAAAAGGCACTGTGAAAATAAGAAGAAAGAAGACAACTTGAGTTTCATCAAAACGTTACTGTTTTATTTGTTTTTATAGCATTTTGTTTCCTTTATTAAAAGGATGCGGTCCAACATATGGAGATATTGACCTTCCAATTAAGTCTTGGACAGAAACGTTTTAATTTCATCATTTTCTAAAATAAAGCGAGCCCCATAACATTATGTAATCTTCTCTCCCTTTAAGCCAAGCCCAATCCGAACCATTTGAGAATGATAGAAACTAATATATTTCAAGGAATTTGTCTCTAATATTTTTTAAAGAAGTTGGAGAAGAAAAAAAATTGAGTATTAATTGTTGTGCTTGAATAACTATTAATATATTATTTTAATTATTTTAAGAGCATTTTTACAATGTTAGATAAAGTTAGGCTAAGGAAACTTTTTTGTAACAAGCCGTATTTAATTTAGCTATGAATAATACGTTGTATATTAAAAAAATCAAGCACTTCCTTAAAAGTTCAAAATTTTATGTATTTTGAACGACGACGTTTTGTCCATTATTAATAAAATATAGTTCCTTCTTAACAAAAAATAAAAAATGGTTCATTTATATCTTGATCCTCCTAGAAAAAAAATTTGGGTCCGCCACTGTGTGTATGACTTCTTTTGTTTACTGCTGTCTTATTTTTCTGTGTATATGTAAGGACTCCTAAGAGGCCTATTTATAATGTATAGGACTTAGATTACACTCTTTAGCATATTACAATTCCTATTCCTCTTTGGAGATGGAAAAATAGCTTATTTCCTAATCCCTAAAGGGCTATGGAACACTTTTCCTAATCCTATATGGAAACACTTAGAAGAACTCAGATTTCCTAGTTCAACACTTAGAATCCTAGTCAAACTAGGATTCCTAGTCAAATCCTAATTCTTGGTATTTTGCCGAGCCCTAGTTCAACACGTAGAATCCTAGTCAAATCCTAATTCTTGATATTTTGCCGAGCCAACTTTTTCAACAAAGTGAAACTTTCGTCTAAGAATAGGGTGCATTTGAAGTAAAAAGTCTTTAAACAATGCAAATTCTATGACTATTACCTTCTCGCATCTGAGAAAGAAGAGACGATTCTCTTTTGAAAGAATAGTGTCGGGACTTTTGCACCCAATGCAAATGACATATTCATCTGAAAATGGAAAGATAAGAAAAGGAATTCTATGAGAAAAAGTGAAAGAGAAGCAGCATGTGTGAAATGAAACCTAGCAACTGAAAAAAAGCCAGAGATAACAGCCATGCAAATGCTTAATCAATAGGCAGCTTGCAGAACACTCTCCAAGTGGACCATTACAGATTAGTAACTGCAACAAACTATAGAAAGAGGTACTCACTGACATATCGCCGCAGTATCCCTTCAAAATTCTTCGGTGCAAATCTTCCCTTCACAACCAACCTCTGCTGCCCATCAAGTGATCCACTTGTCCCCAGTTCGGCCAGCAAGAAAGCCATGACGTGATCTGGCTGCCTATGCATCCTGCAATTTTAATGTAGAAGGGTTTTAGAGCAGAAAAACATTTTATTCCTTCTAAACTAATGGAATCAAACGATAGCATCCGAAAATAAATCCAGGAAATCTATAAATCAGGGATATTAGAGCGGATGGGCATTTTATTCCTTTTAACTAGACAAGCAAATGGTGAATACAGACTACCGAAGTCCATAAAACTAAAAAGAAAGTGAGATATTTTGATGGCATCCAAACAAACTCACTTAAAAAAAAAACCTTTTAAACAGCAGAGTTTTTCTAAATTTCAAGAAGCAGATACTATGAAATAAAAGCAAACACCAACTTAAGCTGAGAAACCATCAGATGAAGATTCTAATAGGAAAATTAATATAAATACAAGAAAGAAGCACATCAATGCATGTGAGACAAAAATGATAGTTTTGTTTCATCAGACAATGGAAACCTACGTCTTGCAAAGATCCATGAAATTCACAAAAACAGTTTTCTTTGTTCCCTCACGAAGTACTTGTGGAGGCCTCATAACTGTCCTGCGCCTGTCTCCTGCCAGCTCTGGGTTATTCTCGCGAAGAATGTTAAACACCCTATCAAGAAGCTGCAGACATTGCATTGAAAATTAAATACAAAATATGCGTAGAGGCCAGAGATGCATCTTTGAAATGCAATGGGAGATTATATAATTTACACACCTCCTCATATTTGTAATCACGATCACTCCCCTCCCAAGGATGGGATGCAGCCGATGGAGCCTGTAGTACAATTCCTTCTCCTTCCTCATCCTCACCAAGGTGCTCTATAAGAACAAACAAATGAAATCTCAAACACTTTCCTTAAGACAAAGGTTACAGGAATTTTCCAAGGCCAAAGAAAGTATTGCTCAAAGTCTTACCATTCAAATCTTCCAGTGCATCACCATTCTCTTCATTCAAGATACTGGCATCAACCTATAATTACATCCACCACAAAAGTCAATATCTAGGAAAGAGATTTTGCTTGTACTCAGAGGGTAGGAAACTTACTGGCTTCTTCTTCTTCTTTTTCAAACCAGAAAATGTGCTCTCCTGCGGACCATCAGAAACTGCAATGAAAAGGGGGCCCAAAAAAAAAAAAGATAAGTCATCCCGGGGATGATGCACATACTTGTAAAGAAAAAAGCAACAGATAAGAGAACTCAATAGTTGTCCAATTAAATCACCTGACAGGTTTTCTGTTTTCTCAGCCAACTTATCCACGGAATCATCAGTACTGTCCTGAATGACAACCTTCTTCTTTTTCTTCTTTTTAGTAGGATCAAAAGGGGCAATCTGTAAAAAAGTTGAACAACCAAAATAGTTAGCTCTAGTCAAGAGACTTGACACTCGAGGCATAAAGTTTCATCTCAGTATAGCAAACTGAAGTACTGGACTACCATATCAATAACAAAATTCTAGCAAGGGAGTAATAACAAACATTGGAGAATGGGGTGCAATCGACATGAGGAGGAGTGTGAATGAGCTGCAATACAAAAATCTAAAACTTACATCGGCTGCCACCTCGTCCTTCATCTCATTCTGATTGTTATCCGCCATGTTGTTTGCTGCAAAACAGGTCAAAGCTAAATCAATCAATCATGACTCAAAATCCACACACACTACGACCCAAACAAGCCCTATAATTCACCATCACTCTTTCCAACTATTCAAAGACCATAAACCCCAATTAATAGACCAACAAACAAATACAATTTAATTCGGCAAAATGTGCCAGAGAAGGAAAAAAAACCTTGTACCAAGGAATTAACAAAATAATTTCCCAAAAAGATTTTAAAATCCCAAAAACCAAAACAAATAAGAACCGCCAAGAGCTAAAAAAAATTTGACAAAGAGAACCTCAGAGCTGGGGCAGATATTTTATCAGGCAAGGGTGGTCACTGACCACCCCAACCCCTGAAAACCTCCATTAAAGCTTCCATCTTCAAGCCTAAAACCTCTAACATCTTGCCCTCTAAGTGCTTCTCTGATAAGTAAATGCTCTTACCTTTGTGTCCCCTCTAATTCCTCTTGATTTTGCGCCCGGGTTGGAGAGTTCTGCTGGGCCACTGCCTCTGCGCTCCATCTTAGCCAATTAGACCGATGAGCTAAAGAATTTGGCTGCCAGATAAGTTATAAAATCGGAGTAAGATGAAAAACCTGACAGCTGAACAAAGGCAATCAGATGAACCGAAGAAACCAACGCCCTTCGCGGATGCAGGTGAATTCGATGCCGTCGAGAACGACGATAACAGAGGGAGAGAGGGAGGTCACAGAGAGCGGGAGGACCGCGTCGCTAGGTTTTGCCGTTCAAAACCAGCATTCGACTCAATGCTTCAAAGCTGCTTCGGGTCTCAGTTTGGGTTGGAGGCGGGTGCAACTGTCCAAGGGCATTAGCATCTACGATTCTCGGCCCATTTTATCTTTATTTTATTTTATTGCCAAACGGCCCATTTTATCTAGAATGGTACCAATAAAAATGCGATCATTTGATTACCGGCAAAAAAAAAAATATCCGAGCATTTTTTTCTCTCTAATTTACTCTAAAAATGACATGTGGCATTTAACTTAACTGTAATGAATTTTTACATTAAACGATTTCTTTTAAATATTTAAAATTAATAAAAGTAATAATTAAATCTAATTAAAATCATTGTTCAAAATAGCGGTCGCTTACTCCGCCTATGCGCACTAAGGTGAAAAACCGTTCGGCATAATGAATAGAGGTTTAGGCGGATTTACGTGTACATCTTTATATATATAATTATATAATTTCTTATATACATAGTTATATAAGTTATTTTATTTATTAATTACTTACTTAATAATATAAGTATTAATTAAAATAAAGATAATAAATTAAAAACATAGAATGTTGTATAATAAAATTAATAAAAAACTTATATTTTCAGCACATATGATTCTTAACTCAATTTATTTATCTACGTAATTAATTTTTGTTCTGAAATTATTTGATAATATTCAATATATTATTGATTTGTTGAATTTTGTTTTTGAAAAAAATAACCGCCTAAGCCTCTCCAATTAGATCCTACTTAACCGCCTAAGTGTTAAACTCCTATCAACCACTTTAAACGCACCCAGAGCCGTTTTAAATATTGATTAAAATATAATAACCCTGACCAACCAGCCATAGCTTATGCGCGCGCCAACCTCCCCCTTCTCGCTAACAACCACCTCTCTGATTCCCCGACGGCGATTACGGCACCTTTTATCTCTATTTTTTCCCATTTTCTCCTCACCTCCATTTTCCCTATCCCTTTCTTTCTCTAAACATGTACAGGTGTCTCCAATCCCAATTGATCCATCAGGGTGGGGTCCCTTAGATCTGCTTTTCAGATACACATCGCCGGGAATTATAGGGATTTTGATTTTGTGGCTTGTATGTTGGTGACGTTGAAGGCAAAGGTCGTACCAAAGTTACGTGCTTCGGTGAAATATGATTTAGTTACCTATGTAAAATAATAAAATATTAAATTCATAAACTTTATTTCCTCAAAATTTCGCACCGATTATATATACTCTAACGTACCGGGATCTCCCTAATCTATTACACCACATACCAAACTCATTTTGCGTACCAAACTGACCCGCGAATCAGGTAACATTGGGCCATACAATAGGAGCTTCTCTATTGGAAATTTGGAACAAGTCTAGTCACTATTTCTTGGTTTATCAACTCAAGCCAACATGTGCTACATAGACACATGCAAACCACTTTCCTTGCTGCACTAAGTTCCCGTTTTGAAATTAGTATGAACAGAATTGATAATGCAATTTGCCAGCTTACATACAAATGAGAAAAGCAACAAAATTAACAAACAAACAAAAAACATTCGGATTGATTACTTTAAAATATTCAGAAGCACAAGGAAAATAAAAAGAAAAACAATTCCCAAAGCGAACCTCCTCCTCTAACCTTGCGAATCAAGGGTAACTGCTGGATAGTCTTGGTAGCCAGTGATGCTTGTTATCCTTATGCGCGTATTTGGCTGGATGCATGAAATGAGTTAAAACTAAGCATCCAACACAGGAATATACAATCAAGTGGAAAAGTGACGGGTGTATTTTGATAAAGGGCAACATAAGACTATATTCAACTATTTCAAGTTAGGTCCTTGGATATAATATCAGTCATTGCAATCACGTAAGTCTCACTCATGAATAAACTCTAGTTTTCGGGTTAGTTCGCAGAAAAAATAAGATAAATGAGGGTAGTACCTGTCGGTGACCAATGTTTCTCCTATAATTTTTCTTCTTCTTATATTTGAACACTACTACTTTTTCATTTAGTCCCTGCATAATAATATGTAACAATAAGAAGCCGAAAATATCAAAAGGATATTACTACATGCAGACACAGACATAAAGATACACTCTTTAGGAGGGTAAAGGGGAAAGATTCATTATGATATAGTGACTAACTTGCTCTTCAACTACAGCATGTACAGCAGCATTTGTCACCACTGGTTTTCCAATGTAGGTACTTTTTTTGGTTCCCACGAGCAATACCTTGTTCAGAACAACCTGCATGAGACCAAGTTTAAACAACTTGAGAACAAAGCAATGAAAAGTCCTTAAAAGATCAAAGAGCCAATACTGATAGCATCCCTAGTTTCCAATGGGGGTACTTGTTTTTGTTCCCACACTCACCCTATAGTATTCTCCACTTATTGATGGAATTTAGTAAAGCAAGGGTAAATATCTATGGAGTTAAAAGTGTATTTCTGCAGAAAGAGAGGGGGTTAAGTGAAGAACCTCTCGGCTTTGATAAAACTACAGACTCCTATTCGTTAAGTGACTGATAATTTTGCGATTCGAGGTGGTTTGGGTTCACAATAAGAATTTGGTTGGCCATGAATCTAGTATATTTGACCTCTATTTAGGTGGAAGTATGAGCATTTTGGGTTTGAAGAGAATCTCCAAATTTTGTCCGAACTTACTAGATTCTGTTGCTACACCGGTACTTTGAAGAGTTGTTCATAGGAATTTCTGCATGATTTCTACTTTGTAAGATGTGATATTGATGGTCTTAGAAGGCATCAGTGCAATTATCGTTCTTGGCTTCCTTTGATTGTTCTTGTTCTGCTCTTCTATTTTCTTTCGGCTATAAAGAAAAACATTCTAATCTAATCATGACACAGAAATTAAATTGTGTTTTAATTTAGAATAACCTATGAGGCCTCTTACCTTCCCAATGATTCTTCTACTCTGATCTATATCTTATTCTCATTGGCAAGGATAACCATCCGAAAATGTAATGGACAAGAGAATTCTTATTTTAGATGGAACAACCAAAGTTATTTAAACATGTTAATTTTAATCTGAAACCAAAACTTAATGCATCTCTATGAACTGAGATTGAACAGTATTTCTTCAAGTTGCCATAAGTTTGTAGATGACTTTCAAGGCTATGGAGGACAAACACTAATTATGTTTCTTCTCCTTTTTATTTACTCTTTCTTAGTTAAGAAAAGCATAAGATAACACCTTATTAATTCTGTTATGTAAATGATAATGCAACAAGAAGAAAATCATCTAGCACTAAGAGCTTTGAAGAAGTGCCAGTACAGGTTGAAATGAACAAAGAAGCTGTCCAAAAGGAATGCATTTAAGCACAAATTGCTTCCTCCCAAAAAGTGCATCCACGTGAAGGCAAAGACTATTCATCAAGGGTCAATATCACATCGGAAACGGAAAGAATACATAAGAAAATTCAATTGGAGATGGTTATTTAAGGAGTACCCAGCACTGTAGATATTTACGCACAAACTGTAATAATTCTAGGTAGACTAGATCTGTAGACTATTCACTACTTTCACTAGAAAACCTTATTAGATTTTTACGTTGAAATACTGCGTACCCAAACAAAAGGAACTCATTTATGATCCCAGTCCATTTACATTCATAAGGCAAAGCTAAGAAAAATCCAAGGAAGGACAAAGCTCGTAAACTAAGGGCTGTGGGCTGTGTTCCGTGTTTTTCTTTCTGCCGGCAAAGGGTAACCGCAGTATTTAACAAGACTTTGTTATTGGCAAATATTCCATGATTGTCTTGAAATGACTACTTGTGACCTAGAAAACACAAGAACAATAGCTGATAACTTACGATTTTCTGTAGCATTATCTGAGTCACCTAATCCGGTTAAGAATTTTATGGCTATCACTAAAACTGGAATGATTCTGATGCCAAACTATTAAGTAAGCATATTCGCTTCATCAAAATTACTGCACTTGTGTCATTCTTGTACTGGTTATGCAAAACTACACTCGAAGCGAGTTACTACCACAACCATACAGTTCAAGCTATAGATATGGCTATAAAACTACATGAAAGTTAGATATTTCCATAGAAGTACAATTAAAGCCAAAACGAAACAAACATAACAAAAAATTCAAGTAATGAATCATAAAGAAGGAGACGAAAGTCACACCTTATCATTGACATTTGCACCTTTGAGCCGCTGAGTATAGATAAATCGTCCAGGTATAACAATGTACTGACGCCCACCAACCTACACAAACAACAAAATCACAAGACTAACAATTATTATCTGATTAAAGAACCCCCAACTTCATTTCTTCTTTTTTTAAACTCAATTGCGAACAAAAATACCAGATGGGTAATCACGCAAAACTACCAAATTCATTAACAAAAACGCCTTTTAGCACTGTCGAATTATGGGATACCACAAATTCAGTCAATGAATCGAGTACATACCATTACTACAGCAAATATCTGCTCGCGTTTCGGTACTTCCAACGCCGCAGACTCAGAGGCTTCTTCAAACTCGGCCTTGACCACTGGAGCTTCGGCCTCCACCACTGGTGCTTCAGTCTCCGACGACCTGGTCAGAAGAGGGAATCTGGGTCGTGAAGAAGAAGACAGCTTGTAGGGAGAAGGAGGAGAAGAAGATGAAGAGAGAGACAGAAAACTGAGATTGGTAGCCGAAAGGGGTTGTGGGGTTTGAATCTTTTGCGAGATTTTGCAATGGGCTGAGAAGGAAGAGCATAAGGAGAGAGTGGAAGAGGCCATTGCCGGAGAAGACAATTTCTGGGCTCACTCTCTACCGCACACAGTCGAGAGTACACACTCTGCGTCTGCCGTGTATGCCATAGAGGCATAGACTTATCCTATCCGTTAGAAAGTTAGGAACAATCAACTAATTTTATTTTTTTTTTAAATTCTTTCCTTGGGAAATAGAGCTTCTCCGATTAGCCGATAAATAAATGGGGCCAACTAAACAAAAGAAAGGCCCAAATCGATCAAGTGTTTTTAGATAGGACACGAGCCCAATTGAACCGGAAGCCAAACCAGCCCAGATATTTTTTCTGCGGTTTGCCAAGTGTATCATAATCTTTTTTGGAGTAGCGAGAGCGATCTCGCTCTAGTTTCTCTAGTACTTAGAAGGGAAGTAGCATACACCAAATCCAAGTTAATTAGAAATCCCTGGTTAGCCACCTGTCCAGTTTTGTTTTTTTTTTTTTTCATCAGGAAGTGAAAATTTTCATTCATAAAAAAGTAGAAGGAAAATACAACAAGGAAAAAACAGAAAACAAATCAGGAAAAAATTCTAAAAAAGGAAACAGAATAAAAACGCATGGCATAGCGTAAAACGTCAACTCCTAGGCCCAAAGGAAAAGTAGCTTAGCTAAGGGGCAAGGAAGATCGTCATTGTTTAAAACAAACACTAAAAATGATGGAGGGCAATCAATCCAGACTTCCCTGCAGATTCTTCGTCTAGCTTGATAAGCTAAGGTATCAGCTACCTTGTTAGTGTTACGAGGAGTCCACATAAAACGGATTTGCTCGAAGTGGGCACGATGCATGCGGATCTGAGAAAGGATGGAGAAGATTTCTCAATTTTCGCGGTCAATACGGCCAGCACAACACAAAATAAGATCTTTGGAGTCCGACTCCATGATGACATTCTGGAAACCAAGAGTACGAGCAAGTTCCACACCCGATAGAACAACCCAAGCTTCCGCTATGAGGACATTTCTTATACGGCGTAAATCACAAATAGCCCCACAGAAAGCTCCACTCGAATCTCTAATAACGGCTCCTAAACTCGCAGGATCAGTCGAACCCGTCCAAGAGGCATCACAATTAATTTTTATAGCTGAGTCTGAGGGAGGGCACCAAGAGGTAGAGCCAGTCTGTGATGTGTTAAGAGGCCCAATAGGGGGCCGTGGAGGAGCAATAGCAACCCAGAAGTCAGAGACATTCCTGGAAATGGCTTGGGTAATGCACGAGGGGTTGAAAGGCTGACCCTTAAATATAAACTTGAATTGATGCTTCCAGATTCCCCAGCAAGTAAAAGCAACAACAGAGGCTATCCACCCCGATTACAACCACCTCCCGTAGAAGGGGATAAAATGGAGCTCAACTAGACCTCGAAGGAAGTCACCTGAGTGATGTCAATTCGGTAACTAAGGAGACCTCCAAAACAAATACATGTCACTTCAGGGCAGAGTAGGAACAGATGCTCGACAGTTTCAGGGCGTTCCTCGCAAAGTGGGCACAAAAGGTAATGACCCATATTACGACGAAAGAGATTAACCCTAGTGGGGAGGCATCCACACAACGATTTCCACATTAAGTTAATGGCTCGTTGATGTGCCTGCAATTTCCAAATAGTCTTTCAAAGGTCTGTCAGAAAGATATTGGAGCTTGAGGCCTTTGAGGAGGCAGGAGGGCACAAGCATGAGGAGTTGACTCGAAACCAGAAGTACCCATATTTTACACTATACTCACCAGGCCGGCAATGGGGCCAAATGATGCGGTCCTTGTCCTCAGGATTCCCCAGAAAAGCCTCAACGCGCCCTCACGCGTGGCCCCAAAGGGGATGTCCGTGGGAGTCACGCGCCAGCTACAGTGTCTAGGATGAAATCACTGTTTATCGCCATCTTAATCCAACTTATCTGGTTTTCAGGTCGCCCAATCTACGTCTATTTTTTCATGTTTTAATAGCCTAAATGTAACTATTGAAGTCCAGTAAACGATCTATGAGCTCAAAAGCAAGATTCCTTACCTTTATCTTCCAATTCGAGCTTCGACCCCTGTAGCTATGGTGTCTAGATATTGCCAGAGCTTTTTCCACATCCAAATGCTACGATCCTTATCTCTATGGCGTTGTACGAGCTCTAGTAAGCCATTGGGACTACTTGTTCTCGAGTTTATATCTTAGAGAGACAAACCTGAAGAGGTCCCTTACGACCCATGGCTCTCTTCACAGTTTCAGCCCTTCTTCTCATCATTTCCCTTCATTTTCTCTGCCTAGATTCACCCCTTTCTCTTTCCTTCTATAGTTACTCATCAATCCTCATGGTGGAGAACGTTTTGGGGCGGTGGTTCTTGTTCGACTAGGCTTGTTGGTGCCATAACCATGGCTTTCGGCCATGGTTCCCCTGAATGCTCATCAACACTACAATACACACATATATACTTACATATGTCGGTGCAACAAAGGGATGGATTTTTTCAAGAAGTTTCTAGACTAGTTTCCACATTTTCCACATGTCAAATACAAACTTACCAATTTACCCTTTTTGGACAATTTTACCAAAATGCCCTTATACATTTTTTACCCATAATAAACTTTTACGACCTCCGATTTTTGGCGTGTCGTCTGTTTATAAATTTAGAATCTTGAGATCTACTTAGCGGTCTTCTCGAAATTCTCAAAAGATGTCTACAACAGAAAGTCAACTATTTGACTTTTCATGGGCAAAATAGTCATTTCTAATTTTGTTTTAAGGTCCGGGGCGTTACAAATTACCTTAGCCAACTATCCATTTTTTCTTTTACCTCCACTCCTTCTATTAATCTTTATTATTTTTTTAATTTATGAATTTAAAATTTAATTTTACTTTGATATCATTAACTCTTTAATAATTTAAAAAGTATTTTGATCATAATTTTTTAGTGAAACCTTTTGAACCTCTTGGCTTTAGACCATGTCTAGTGGTAGAGGTAAAGACAACACACTAGGGGCAAAGTTTAGCCCCTCAATGTGACACTATTTATAAATTTTGGCCAAGATTATTTTGTGTGTTTCTAATGGGAAGAGGTAAAGGACAAAATTTTTAATTTTCTAAAATTTAAATTATATTAAAAATACTACAAATATAATAAAAAATAAAACAATTAATTTAAATTGAAAAATAAAATCAATTAGCGGTAGTTACCATTAAAATAAAAGCAAAATTTGCAATAATCAAGGTGATTATTTAATTAAATTAGTCTAAAAAAAATTTGAAGCAATTGACAATTTTGAACACATGGCGCCCTTGGATTGGTCTGCAGCTTTGTTGAGGGTCCCTCCAAGAGCCTTGCTCGGGCCGACAAGGAGGCCAAAATAGCCTAGGGGCTTGCCTTTGCGTGGGCAAGACTTCACCCAGGTCTATTTGGGGTACATTAGATTAGATGTGCTTTTATAATAATACAGATATTATTTATCTAATTTAAAAAATGATATCATATTTCTAAACTATATACTAAAATAATATAAGAATAAAATAAATAAAATAAAATTCTTTTGTACTAATATGTATTTATAAATATATTTTTATCAATGTAACATTTTCCTCGTATCAATTAGGGAGTGAATTTTGAGATAAAGAGCAAGACCAATAGGAAAATAAACATAATTACAGATAATTAATTAATTAAAGTAATAGCAGCCACCTAAAATTTTAAGAATGAATTATAAAATATAGTAACAAAGAGCGCAATAAAATAAACTTTATAATAAAAAAAGGTCGGTTGAAATGTTGAATGGAATTAAAAAGGGGCAGGAGGAGACTTGACCAAGAGAAAAAAGGATTGGAGGAGACAGAAGAAGTAAGTTGTAGGGGTTTCAGGGTACGAATCGTATCGCTGTTTGCGGCCTTTCCCACCTAATATTCCCCACACCTACGACTTTTATTTATTTATATAATTTAAATTTTTTAATCACATTTACAATTTACATTATAAATTTTATAATTTTTTTTAACTGTTTAAGTAATTATATATAGGTCATTTTATATGAATTTAATAAATAAAATATTTCATTACAGTAAATAGGTATAATAACATAGATTCAAGTCAGATGTTGACTGTTATTTAATAAAGGGATAATTATAAATAAGTATTATTTTAGAGTTTAAATTATAAGTTAATTTACTATAGTAAATAGAGATAGCAAATAAAAAAAATATATTTTTTAATTGTAGGTCAAAATATATCATTATTCTTAGTCCGTTGTTTTTTCAAGAATTACACATGTGCTATTACATATCATATTTATCTTAAGTTTACAAAATTCCATCCTTTTAAAGTTACATATCCCTTATTTTTTCCTTTGTGTACGTATCATAATTTGATTATAGACTTAACAAGTAAATTAAACAATATTGCCTATTTAATTCCCCCACATAAATAAGATACATATACATGAAATTATTTAACTGTATCATAATAGGTATATTATATTCAATATTTACCTGTCTCAAAAACCAAAAAAAAAAACCTACAAAGTAATTATTAATTTACATACAAGAAAATAAAATATACAGATAATTATTAATTTACCTACAAAGTAATAAAATAACAAAAAAATAATAAGATAGATAACGTACCTGTAAGTTTATGACTCTTCAAAAGTATCAGATGTTATCCGATAAAAAAATATAAAATAAATTTTCAATTGTGAAATTTAGATAGAATTATCTTAAATTAAATAATTTTGAAAAATAAATATAAAATAATAATATTTAAAATTTGAAAGTTTTTCATTCATATCTGAAAAAGGGTATAAAACGGTATTAAGAAATTTTAAAAAATAAAAAGAACACAGTAACAATTTTGATAATACAATAAATTGACTATTTTATATGTTAGGCTTAAAAATTGGACTAATTTATAATTATTTCTTTAATAAATTAGGACAATACTTGCATTCAACCCTGTTGGTACATCCTCATACCACATTTTCAATTTATTGAATTGTTTTTGTACATACATCATAATCAAAATCGTGTATTCTCTAAATCATCATGTTAAGATTATCTCCGGAAAAAATTAACAAGATTATATGTCGTTTAGTTATTTATATATATATATATATATCAACTAAATTGGTAGTTTGTCATCAGGATTTTAATTGTTACCAAAATCATTGATTTATTTAGTACATATAAATAAATAAAACGACATCCAATCTTATTGTTTTTTTACAGGGATAATCTTGAGATAATAATTTAGAGAATGAACAGTTCCGATTATGATATATGTACAAAAACAATCAAACAAATCAAAGAAACGATATAAGAATGTAACACTTGGGTGGAGTGCAACTACTGTCCATTTAATTATATGTTTTCTACTTGCAAGAAGAAGATGTATTCAATTCTTTTCAAATTCCAACACTTTCGGTAATAAATTATTAAAAATAAAGTAGTTAAGATAATACAAAATTTTGTAATAAAAAAATGGATAATATGAATTTAGATTATAACAGCAGCATTAGAAAACAAAGTAATATTAAAAAATATGCTAATGTGAAAATTGAATCATTAATAAATAAACAAACTATTTTCAATGTTATTTATAAAAATGGACTGTATGTAATTATTTTTTGTAAATCAAAAAAATTAAAATAAATACCGATAATTTTAGCTGTACGGAAGAAAAAAAGAAAAGTATAAAATCTCCGGTTACATTTCATGCAAACTTTTTTTTTGTATTTTAGAGAGTGGACATTGACAACTAATTTTCCGCCTTACAAGAAGCAATTAGTTGTAATAATAACATATAAATTAATTATACCCGTCGAAATAATACCGTGCTACTTTATAATTTAGTAATATACTCAGTGGATACGGAGGGAGAGTGCGCATTACGCATCCATCCACCCACTGTGTCCGGTGTCCACTCAAGGCTCAACAGCAGCACCCAACTTTTGTGAATCCTGTGAGAAAGTCTGAGCAGGCATAAGTCTCTTTCTGTCTGTCTCTGCGTGTGAACCTGTGTTCATTTGTGTAAAGTGAAAACTCATAAAAACACTTACAATTGAGAGAAAAGCTAAATTGGAAGTTTACCAAGTTCTGTTTAAACTGTGTAAAATATTTATAACAATAAAATAAAAAGACAGAGCCAAATGGAGTGAGAGAGAAAGAAAGAAAGAAAAGAGGGGCAGAGAAGGGGTGGTGTCGGCTTCAACCAAACACGACCTTATCATCGTCCGATCCCAAATCCCAATCCCAATTTCGACTCCCAAATCGGCATTCTCAAAACCCTAATTGACTTGTTCCAGTGTAGGATTCATTTCACTCATTTATCTCAGCTGATCAGCTCCAGGGTACACACTCTTATTACTCATCAGTCAGCTATTTTTCAATTGTATTTTTTTTCTTTTTGTTGGGGTTGGGGTTTGGGGTTTGGTCTGTTTTATACAAGGAATCGATATCTGTGAGGGATCAGATTTTTGGGATGTTGTTTGGTTTGTGAGAAAATGGTCTAACTCAGGATATAAAATGCTTCATTTTTTTTTTGGCTTGCAAAATTAGAAAAGTAGTGAAATTTTGTTAAGATGTAAGGTGATTCTAGATGGGTAAAGTATTTCGTTTTTGGATCCAAATTATAGTAAAAAGTTTCCTTCTTCATGCTGGTAGTTCGGGCAATTTTACAGGACTCATGTGAGATATTTTAGATCAAAGCTTCATGAAATTTGTTCCTTTCTTGCTTTTCGTCCTTGAATTATACAAAAAAGTGCATTTGAAAATTTACTTTACCTGAAAAATGCCCATTTTTATGCTAAGAAAGGTTGAGGACCCCAAAAGGTTACCGTTCACGCTTTATTGTTCACAGTTTGGCGTTAAAGCTTCAACCTTCTTTCTAAATTTTTGGTTTCTGTATTTAAGGCACAGAGCTGGCTCTTCTGACACAAAAAATTGTGTAAATTTAGGCACTAAAAGCTAGTTTCACATTGATTATGGATGTACATTCTTTCCGATAAAAAAAAATGGATGTACATTCTTTGTTTTAGTTCGTGTCACCATTAATTTGGCAGTTTTGGTTGTCTTGTTTCCAGACCAACAACCTTTTAACGCTAGGGTTTCAGCATAAAAAAGCTTCAGGGTGGGAGAACATTTACTTAGCTATTCTATGGCATTCTCAGCTTCCAAACATCCCCAAGGCAGTTCCCGGACAGGTTTGAATTTCTCAATATATATATATATACACACTCTTTTGAAAATCTTGTTTTGCTTGCTATTAGTACACCATACTGAAGTAGAAGGTGAAATTATTGATTAACCTTGTTATTTTTTGGTTATTATAGTCCTTTACTTACTGGAAAATGAAGAAGTTACTGATTACCCTAAAATGGTATCTGTTTAAATCAACCTAGAGGGTGCTTGTCATAAACGTTTTTGTTTGTCTGAAACATGTATGTTTATTATGCAGACATTTACCTTGTATATCATAAATGATGCATTGATATGGGAACTGAGGCATTGGCATAAATCGAGTGATTATTTAATTGATGCTTTAACTGAACATACTGTATTCTAAATTTTTTTGTTTTGCTTGAGAAGTTAGAGATGCATTATATGCCTTAGCATATTTTCTGGTGGTCGGTGAATGACAATAGCATGTAAGTTTGCTGACAGAACACAGAGCACTATATATCGGATGGCATAGTGAATCGGAATATGGGTGTTTTGTTAGTCCCTAAGAATTACCTTATAAAGCTTCCTTTTTTCCATTTATAGAAGATTTAATTCTATATTTTTGTTCAATTTGAGAGGTTTACCACAAGTCATGACCAAGTAAGGTAATGCTTCCTCTTGTAATGCTATGGTATGCCACCTATATCTAGTGGATAGTGATCTACGTAACAGGAGACATCCAGATAATTTCTGAAGTTTAGCTTTAGAATGATAAGATGAAATCATACAGTTGTAATCACCTAATAACCCAAACCCAAACTAATGTTAGAAAAAAAACATCTACAGTATGCTGGCTGATAGGCTGTAACTTGTTTTCTGTTTTTCTGGTGGTCTTTTGTTTCTATTTCCGATGCGTGTCTCTAATGGTATGTGTTTACACGTTGATAATTAACACAACTCTTAATATTATAGCATGTGGTTTCTAAGGGGCTGGAAGTTGCTTTGCCTTGTTTGGGTGGATTTATTTGATGTCTGCATGTTGTGGTCTAGAGTACATCTTCGTTCCCCTCTTGGCAAAGCTAAACTCCGTTGATTATTTTTTTTTTTATAGGGACAGCTGGTGATGCTTTGTATAAGGAACTATGGCATGCTTGTGCTGGTCCCCTTGTCACCCTTCCCCGAGAAGGGGAACGAGTGTATTATTTTCCTCAGGGTCACATGGAACAGGTATGTTTGAGTTCTAGGTTTATCTCACAGGTAGCTGTGTATTCATCCTTAGTGCTTGTATTTGGTTTTTTTTTTTTGGGTACAGTGGGTTGAGTTGTATTAATGCATTCTTTGAAGTGACATTTTCTCAATAATTTCATTAACAAATTATGTATGGTATAAGGGTTGGCTGATTAATACATGTTGTTTGAACTCTGAAATTTTTTTCCAATGTAATGTCTTAAAGTCAATTCTATTTATTAACTGATTTATCTATAGGATTTCATTTGCCCCATGGTTGGGAATTAATGAGTTGCTCTGTGTAGTTCAAGCATGCAACTTTCTTTTACTTCAATAGAAATAAAAAGGAAGCAATCAACTGTATATAATTTTGCCGTGTGGCCTTATCTGACAACTGTGTATCTATCACCATAAGAACATTCCATTTCGATGTTAACTTGATCTGTATCATTCGCTTTTATTTATTTTCATCACTTTACATTTATGTTTCTTCGTTATAGCTGGAAGCTTCAATGCATCAAGGGTCAGAGCAGCAACTTTCTTTTACTTCAATAGAAATAAAAAGGAAGCAATCAACTGTATATAATTTTGCCGTGTGGCCTTATCTGACAACTGTGTATCTATCACCATAAGAACATTCCATTTCGATGTTAACTTGATCTGTATCATTCGCTTTTATTTATTTTCATCACTTTACATTTATGTTTCTTCGTTACAGCTGGAAGCTTCAATGCATCAAGGGTCAGAGCAGCAAATGCCTTCATTCAATCTACCATCCAAAATTCTGTGTAAAGTTGTAAATGTTCAGCTTAGGGTAAGCGATATCATATGTTCATTTTAGTTGATAACAGTATATTTTTCTTTTTTTGCGTATTGTGCATCAGTTCTTGTCTCAACCTTGTAGTTGTATGATTTGTATTTGTCCTGAGTGTAGGCTGAACCCGAATCAGACGAAGTTTATGCACAAGTTACCCTCCTCCCAGAAGCAGATGTGAGTTGGTCTACCCAGCCTATAAATATTAGCCCAATTGAATGAAGCATATTCTTTGTAGTTGCAAGTTGTTTCTCATAATTGATTGCAATCCCTGGCTTCTCCACTCTCTCCTTTCTATGTTTGTTGTGTTTGCATTAATGTGATTCTTCTTCATGGATCAGCAAAGCGAGGTAACAAGTCCCGATCCTTCCCTCCCTGAAACTCCACGGTGTACAGTCCATTCATTTTGCAAGACACTTACTGCTTCTGACACAAGCACACATGGTGGATTCTCTGTCCTTCGTAGGCATGCTGATGATTGTCTGCCACCACTGGTTTGTTTTTTTCCCTTTGACTTCTTCCTTATTTATACAATATGGATGTAGATCCTTGCTTTTTTCTTCTCTTATTTTTCCTTGGGGTGGGCATTGCCTTGTTTCTGTGTGCACAGCCTCATTTTCAGTTATTTTCAGGATATGTCCCAGCAGCCTCCATGGCAAGAATTGGTTGCAACTGATTTGCATGGAAATGAATGGCATTTTCGGCACATATTTCGAGGTTGAATTTCTTTATTTTTTGAAAGGTGTACTAAATACAGTAATACTCTTATATGAATTTTTGTCGTAATTTTGCTAGGAATTTGCCTGACCTTGCATTTTCTCTAGTTCATCCACTTATGCATCTAAGAGTTTGGTCGTAAAAGTTTTCTTAATGTCAGGTTGACCTTTTTTTAACCTTTGTCATTGGAAGATTGCTTATTCCAACTGCTTGTATGTTTTTCATAATGGTAAGTGAGTTGTCTGAGAAAGATCAATCACTACGTTGCCTAACATGCATGTCTGGAAGACTGGCAAGCAGCAGTTTATTAGCTAATTTTTCTGGGTTTGTCATGTAATCATGTTTTCTATCCTGGTTTATTTTTCTTTTGTCTCTGTTTTGTGGCGATTCACCACTTTCTCTCTTCTTTGCAATTTTATTGTCTTTATTAAAAAAAGTGAGTACCATGCATGTCACTTATGGAGATTTTGGGAAGGAATTTCTTGAAAGACATGGCGGAGACAGACATGGCAGTTAGAGATGATGCTTTCATTCTTCAAGTAGAAATTTCGCTTATGCAATGGCCTATACGTTTGATGGGATGATAAAGTGGCTTGGTAGGGTGGTTAATTGAGGAAATTTAGTTTCTCAGACTAATGAGGTTCAATTCAAAACAAGGATATGATATGTGATGTGCTTTTGGTTTTGTTTACTTGTTGATGGAGCTAAGTTTAACTTTGATTAATATTCATCCAAGTACCAAGCCAGTATGATTGAGAGTTTTTCTGTAATTGGTACAATTTATGGATGCATTACGTTTATTATTTGGGTATAGAGTCTTCAAGTCTCTATTTCATACGATCAATTCCTTGGGTTAAGATTCAAGAATCATGTGTTTCCCAATTCCCAAGTGTATCAATTTTGTTCTTCAAATGGTTCATATACCAATAGCCCGTGAAAATGTTAATTTGTCAGCATTATGAGCAAGTGAAGGCCAAAAGATATTAACAGTTCTTGTGATATCCTGGGCTTGCTTGTGAGCCCTGTGTTGGGAGCACAAGTCCAACACACCTTAGTATTGATGCTGGAAATTTTTATTTTCTCTTTCAGCTTGGATTTGCTTTGAACTGACTTGTCCTTATTATTAGCTTTTTGGTTGAGCCTTCTTTATCCATTTGTTGTATTTATTTCCTCAACATGTTATTGTCTATTTAGTGTTCCCATTTGTTATGGGATTTTTGTCTATTTAGTGTACTCATTTTTTCAATAAGGTCTTATATTTTTCCTTTCTTTAACGTGAAAATCAAGAATTTAGACTCATTCTCATGTTTTGGAGTATTTGTCTGTATCCATGTATCAGTCTCACAAATGTTTTGGTTTGTTGCCTTAATTTTTTTCTGTTCTAAGTAAGGCCCTGTGGCTATGCTTTTATATTCTCATTGCAATTTACCACTTCTAAAACAATCCAGGGCAACCTCGGCGCCACTTACTCACAACTGGGTGGAGTGTTTTTGTTAGTTCAAAGAAATTAGTAGCTGGTGATGCCTTTATATTCCTGAGGCAAGTCTACAGTCAATGAAGATGATTAGTTATTTTTCCTTTTGTTACTTGGCATTAATTTGGGGGTTACTTATGTCATTTTACATGTATGTTCCAGAGGCGAAAATGGAGAGCTGCGTGTTGGAGTAAGGAGACTCATGAGACAACCAAGCAATATGCCTTCCTCTGTCATTTCTAGTCATAGCATGCATCTTGGAGTTCTAGCTACTGCATCTCATGCCATTTCAACCAAGACACTATTTTCTGTCTTCTACAAGCCAAGGTCTTGTCTCTTTTGCTTTGAGTTTCTGTCATTATGTGTTACCACTTAGCATTGTTGTAATCTGATTGTGTAGTTTTTCTGATTATTTGATGTCCTATATCTGGCACTCTGAGTTTTTATAACGATGAATGATGGCAGTTTGACTAAAAATGTTTACAGTTAGGGTATTGGTGCCTGGGATAATTTTTATTTTTACAGTATATTTACCTTTTTGGATCAATCTGACATGTCTTAATAAGTTAACAGGGTGGTGGCATTTAAGAAGTTTAATAAGGCCGTGTTCTATTTCTCAAATATATCTTGACCAAAACATTATTATTGTTGGCTCATGTACCAGAACAAGTCGGTCCGAGTTCCTTTTAAGCATCAACAGGTACCTTGATGCTCGCAGTCACAAACTCTCTGTGGGTATGAGGTTCAAGATGAGATTTGAGGGTGAGGAAGTTCCTGAAAGAAGGTGTGTTTTCCTTGCTTACTGTTGGTATGTTGTGGATGAAGTCATTAGAATTCTGACCTACCAATTTGTACTGCACTGCAGATTTAGTGGCACGATTGTTGGTGTTGGAGATAGTACGTCACCTGGATGGGCAAATTCTGAGTGGCGATCACTAAAGGTTTACACATCTTTTTCCATTATTGTTCATAACTTGAGTTTTGAGACAGTCCAATAAAAAAAAAAAATTGGCTGTCGCTATAGACATTCAAAGATAAGCCACACTATTGTTTTATTATGGGGAATTACGAGTAGATCCCTCACACTATTCCGTTTTATTTTATCTTTGATTTACTTAAAAATTCTTTTCCAATGAGTACTCTATACAAAATTTTCAGGTCCAATGGGATGAGCCCTCATCAATATTGCGACCAGATAGAGTATCACCATGGGAATTGGAACCACTAGTGGCAACTACTCCCCTAAACCCCCAACCTGCAATGAGGAACAAGCGGGCACGGCCTCCTGTTTTACCTTCGCCATCCCCAGATCTTTCAGCGCTGGGTATGATTGTTTTCATAGCAACGTGTGATTCCTAAATCCTATTGTCCTGAATTTTGTTTTGATTATAACTTCCTGTATGGTCTTTGTGTACTAGGTGAGTGGAAATCCCAAGCTGAGTCTCCTTCAGCTTTCTCCTACAGCGACTCAGAGCGTGGTCGAGACATTTATCCATCACCCAAGTATAATTCTGCTTCAAAAGCCAATCCTGTGTGTTTTACTGGGAATAATTCTCTGGCTGCTGTTTCTGGGAAGTCCATGTTTTGGACTAATCGAGTTGATGGTACAACGGAATCTTATTCACCTGTCATAAATAAAGATTCTGGGGGAAGGAGGCAAACCACTGGGAGTGGTTGTAGGCTATTTGGAATTCAACTGCTTGAAAACTCTAATGTAGAGGATACTTCACCCGTGGTCACGGTGTATGGAAAATTGGGGGATAATCGACCAGTTTCATCATTCGATGCTGAATCTGACCAACATTCCGAACCATCAAATGTCAATCGATCTGATCTTCCTTCAGGAAGTTGTGATGCTGAGAAATCATGTCTGAGGTCACCTCAGGAATCACAAAGCAGGCAAATCCGGAGTTGCACAAAGGTAGTTCATGTCTTTTCAATCCCTCAAGCTAATAATATTTCCTGCCCCTTTACAATCTTTGTTGCTGTTTATGGCTCTGTATCCTGTTGTAAATATTGATATCGAGAATTTGAATGCTTATTTCCTTTCCTTAGTGCATTTACTGTAATACTAGACTGAACTGTGTTTTCTTTTTTGAATAAAAAATTCGTCTTAGGTTCACATGCAAGGGATTGCTGTTGGAAGAGCTGTGGATTTGACACAATTGGAGAGGTACGAGGATCTACTTAAGAAACTGGAAGAGTTGTTTGATATTGAAGGCGAGCTCAGTGGATCTACAAAGAAATGGCAGGTTGTCTACACCGATGATGAGGATGACATGATGATGGTTGGGGATGACCCATGGCAGTAAGTTCATCTTAACAACTCTTGAATTCTTAATTTGATCATCACATTTTGAAGATTTATTGTTTATTTGCTTCAGTTATCTCGTTTTGAGTGTAAAAACTAGTAAATTAGTAATATTTGAAATTTCCTTTTTTTGCAGTGAGTTCTGCAGCATGGTAAGGAAGATCTTTATCTACACAATAGAGGAAGTGAAGAGGTTGTCACCGAAGATAAAACTTCCAGTTAATGAAAAGGTCAAAGCAAGCAAGCTGGAGTCTGAAGCAGCAATCAACACTGACGATCGGTCATCCATTGTGGGACCTGCATACTGATGATCGTAAGCCATCTCGTGTCAAACTATGTAAAGAAAAAATAGGAAGAAAATTACAAAAAGAAAATGGAACTCAAGAGTGTCAAACGAGATTCTTGTGTCTGCACGGATGATGGCGACAAACTACTGATGCTGGAACAACTGGCTGATCTTACCTCGCTGCCTACAGCCTACATGCTGAAATGGAGTGGTGTCACCTGCTTGGAACGGACGGAGTTCGGGTGTTATGATGGTTAGTTATTGTTTATCTGTATAGGTTTGCGTGGAGGATCTCATAGTGCGGCTTGCTTGTTTGGACCCAAATGGGCAACCAAAGTTTTTCAACTGTGTATGGGCAGGGGGTCTCTTACACATCATCATCTTCTGTTTTTTTTCTCTTTTTGGGGTTCTTTTATTTTATTTTATTGTTATTTTTGCTACTTGACAAGACGTGCGGCTCATGGAGCTTCTGTATATAAAAATATAGCCTTCTACTTCTTGCTTGCAAAGTGAATTGTTCTGCCTCTTGTTTTGACATGACATGCATACTACCATTTGTCCATACATGTTAATACTTGTTTGTTATGTGCAAGTACAGGAACTTACCTCCTGCATGCATCTCTCTTTTGGTCAGATTTGAGACGAAGTGAATTGAAACTCTTATTGACCCAAAAAAAAATAAAAATTCACGTCAGATTTATCTGATATGTTGCTTCATGTTCAAAATCATGAGTTGTAGCCGCCTGTCATTATCTGATGTTCATGGTGGGACAGTTTCTATCCGAATTTATGAGACTTCTGATTGAAGTTGAGTGGATATTGGTGGATTGGTTTTCAAGAAAAAGGATCTAGACGGACAAGAACATAAAATTATGGGCGTGATGAGTGAATTTGACCAGAAAATGGCGACTTAATACTTACACAGCAGCATGCCTATTAGTGGATGGCCAACGGCTAGAAAGATTTGAATTTTGAAAAGCAAAGTGAATCCAACGAAGGTTGAAAAAGGCACACGATGTGGATGGCCACGCTCCCTTCGGCTTCTGGCTTTACAAACCAAATTAAGCTCTTAAAATCGTAACTTCTTACAAATCACACAAGAAGAGAGAGAGAGAGAGAGAGAGAGAGAGAGAGAGAGAGAGAGAGAGAGAGAGAGAGAGAGAGAGAGAGAGAGAGAGAGAGAGAGAGAGAGAGAGAGAGAGAGAGAGAGAGAGAGAGAGAGAGAGAGAGAGAGAGATGTTAAAAGCTGTGAAGAAGCTCAAGTTTTGGTCAAGAAAGAACAGAAAAAAGTAGTCTTTATCGTCACCAACCCTATTATCCGCTTCCGCCACCACAGCGACCACCATCGCCACCTCCTGGGCACTGTTTCTGCCACTACCCTACTCAGCCCTCAGCTCCACCCTTACCGCCATGGATGGATGTGGAGGAGTACACACATGAAACTCTTTTGGCACCTCAAGTCCAGCCAGCTCCAGCACTTGCCTATCATCATCTTCCAACTCCAAGGCAACAAGAAGAAATTTTGAATACCAACAGCAATGCAAGCAGCAGCAACAACAGCAGCAGCAGCAGCAACAACAGCAGCAGCAGCAGCCTACTGTATCCCCATCCAACCTCATCTTACCAGCAATATACGGCCCCGACACCGGAAGATCCCGTTTACGGTGTACCTGTTGTACAACAAGCACCCAAAGCCACAACAAGTACCCGTTTGTTTCTTTGCTTGTGTCCCTGTTTTCGAATTCGTGAAGTAGTCCTCCACTAATAATATGAACATGAATATGAACATCGTCCCATGATATCAGTTGAAATATTAGTGGTATTTCAGACTTCGAATATGATAATAATAATACTACTTTATGTTCGTTTTAACATCCATATACAGATGTGTAATCGAGTACCAAAAACCTCGACTGTAAAATAATAGATTGGAAAAAATAGCTGGTGCTAAAGTTCATATTGTTCAATGTTTCAAAAATGCAACAGCTGGCTACATAAACAAACACCCTCCCTCTTTCCTAGTGTACATTAATAAAATGATCACTCCGACTTAAAAATCGACAGTAATTTTGTAAACAATATGTACACCTTCAGGCCAAAATTTTGTCCTTTGCTCACATGAAATGCATCCACTTGCAGATCAACTTCCCGATCATTTCTACGGGGATCGTTCTAAATTCCCCGTTAGCATGAAAACAAGGAAAAAGGACGGAAATTACAAGTACAGAGAAGCGGCAAAGACAATGTCCCTCTTGATCTTCGTAACAGCCTCCTCAAATTTTGATTCAAGCTCAGTCTCTCCAATAGACTTGGCTGCGAGGATAAGTTGCTGAAGAACTTCCTCTAATCTCCTAATGGCCCTGATCAAGCTGCCCTCGAAAACAGGTGTAACTGACATGATCTCGTAGAATTTGGACCCTTTCGCCCAAGCATACACAGCTTCCATAACATCAGGCCGAAATGAACTCACAAAGCTGTCAACATCAATTTCAACCTGTAGTGTACATAATGCAAACGATAAAGCATTCAATTTATGTCAACAACGTAAAATTGCACTTTTGAGCAATATGACTTCCAAGTAGAAAACATATGAGGAACAATGTCCTGCTTGTTATCCAGATTTGAATGAAAGTTTCCAATGAAAACTCAACTGTTCACGAAAGGAGGTCAATCTTTACCTTGCATTCAAGCTGAACCTCAGCAACCCTCCGGGCTGTATCTTGTAATTGTGAATAAAGCAGGTCAAGTTCTTCCCTCGGTTTTGCAGCATCCTTAAGCTTTTCCTGCCACACAAAACATGAGAGAAGAGACACCATCTCTTCCACCTTCATGTCTTTGAAAGCCCCGTTGAACATGAGCTCACTCAGGGTCAACTCCTCTGCACTTCTGATTTCACAAGCAACTTTACCCTTCAACTCCACAACTTCATCACTTGTAACATATCTGCATTTAGTACCAAAAAAATCATTTTAGTAGTATTTCTAAGGCATAAAAGTGATTTGGATAACATATTCGGGTTTAAAAAAGGGTGAAAATTTCCCCAGCCTAAAATCTAGTCTCCGGTGTAATGAGAAAGGAAAGAAAAAAAAAACATGGTCAGAAGAGAGTGAAGGAAGACCAGAATAAGCTAAGTGAGATGGGATAAGAAATTTCATTACCCTAGCCTCCGAAGAACCCGTTTTCTTGCCTTAAGTTCATCTTTGAAAGCCAATACAGTGGAAGCACGCACCGTTTTCTTGATTGACTTGATCTTAGCAGCCAATTCCTGCTTCATATGAAAAACCTTAAGCTTTTGTTCAATAAGTGGAGTTCTTGCAATCTCATGCCTGTCAAACAGGTTCTCTAAAGCCTCAACCCTACGAGACACCTTCCTGAATGAACTAGTTTCAATCTGAAGAGCAGTAAAGTGTTGAAATCAGTAACAGAACGAATATTTAAAATCAACAAATCAAAAATTTAAAAAGCAAATTACAGTAGCACACCTTCATATCTTCTTCAGGATCTAGAAGAGGAATCTTTTCTTTCTCAAATCGAGAGAGAGTTTCAAGAACTCTCTTCAGTGTGTTTTCTCGAGCTTGGAGTGGCAAAAGATCATTTGGAATGACCATACATAGTCTGCTCATACTATTTATCTGTTCCGAAATATAAGACAGCAAACAAGATATTTACTGGGTGAGTAATTAACAAAATTAAGAAATATAAAGGATGTTGCATATCACAGAATTAAAATGATAATGAATTGCTATACTAACTCATAGACAAGAAAAGTAAAGAACATCAAACCTAAAAGCACAAATTTGAAAACAAAATTAATAAAGGTCACTTATTTTAGTGAATAACAAAGCCGCTACCAATGGAACACTGATTAAAATTATTAACTAAGTTAAATCAGTTTGAAGTTCAGTTGAAATTCTCTACTTTAGGAAAATGAAGAGACCAAGAGGTAAGAAAGATCAACCCACCCACCCTCAAAAGAAAAAGGAAAAAATTCAACTCTTAAGGATTAAGGAGGCTCCAAATTGAGCAAAAGAAACAGCAGGAAGCATGAGGCATTTTACCTGAGATATGGAAATGGTAACAACAGCAGGTTCTCCTGGCTCTTGCAGAGGGATAATTTTGAGAGTTTTCTTTGCAACTCCATCTGTACTCACCCTACATCTTGTTAGAACATCCACACTGTAGTTTGAATCTTCGGGTTTTCTATTAGCATCATCTGAACAACACATGGACACCATTTAGCTACCTAAAAACTCAAGCCATAATAGACTCTTAACAATTGCGAGTCCTCACCATCAGAAAACGTTTTCACTCGTTGAAAATTAAGTATCACTCCCCACGTGACTGGGTCTTCAATGGAAAAAGAAGGGGAGATCTCATCACTACTAGTACATTGGATTGACACAAGCCTACCAGGTTTCAGAAATGGTAAGCAGTACTTTGGAGAAATCACAATATTATGAAGTTCCTTATTCAAACTCTTGTATTGCTCTAATAGATGGTAATAATTTTTCACACTATCTTCTTCTTCAATAATAATTGAATCCCTCTCTCGTTCAAGATCCTTTGCCTGTTTCTGCAATAATCACAAAGTCACAAATCAGAAACACAACATAAAGTAATTGTATCTGTAATTTCTTTATAAATTTCTTTCCATTGTGAAGGCACCTTGTGACAAACAAAAAATTCCAACCAAGGTATGAATAGAAGTAAGATCAGCTACAGTTACAAAATTACTAGCTCTGTCAGAGCCAACTAACCTCAAGATTGGGGATGACACGATCAGCTTGAAACTGATAGAATGAGTTACGAAGCAAATTTTCTGGATTACCATCTTCACTGCGCAATTGATTCAGAAGCATGTTGTAGCTCAAATGAAAGGCACTGGAAAGCAAGGGGACAGAAGTCAGAAATAATAAAAATTAAAAAAAAAAGGAAATTGTTTACCGTTAAAAAAAAAAACTTTGTGATAAACATTTCAGAAAAAATGGATGGTGGGCACATCAATGCAGAAAAACATACCATACGAAAAACTTACAGAAATCTAAAAGTATACTGTAACTACCAGGAACTTTGAGAGAAAATCCCTCATCATAAAACTGTCAAGTTTTACAATATTGTTAGTTTACATGTTTTTCAACGTTAATCGGATAAATTGTCAGGTGCTCATGAATGTGTCCAGTAGCTGGATTTTGAAGGTGTTGCCTGTATATTTCATGAACAATTCACTGTGTTTGTACCTAGTTTTCTATTATGTATAAAATATCTTCTTTGTCATTAAAAAACTAGATATCAGGCAACAAATGTACCTGTTCAAACAATCAGCACTTCCTTTGACCATCATTTTAGCAGTAGATGGTTCCAGCTTCTCATCTACCATTAGAATGCATACCCCACGTTTATCAATGCCTCGGCGACCAGCACGGCCACTCATTTGTATATACTCCCCACTGGATAGCCATCTAAATTTATCACCATCAAATTTTCGGACATTGGTAAACACAACAGTTTTTGCGGGCATGTTCAATCCTATGCTGAAGGTCTCTGTGGCAAACAAACACTGAAGGAGAATGTTTCAATTTTGGTACCAATTTGTTTAAATAGATAACCATAACTATGCATAAAGATGCATGTCATTAGGCAGGAACTGTGAGAAAAAATGACAGTGAAACTCACTGAACCCAGCAGACCCTCTTGGTGGGCGATCTGTAAATTCCAAAACAAAGTCTCAATCCTCCCTATAAGTCCTCAATGAGGCCATGATATGCCGTGGAGGCTATCCAATAAACGTTTAGATACCCAAAAAACAAAATGCGCTCATTGAAAATGTTTATTTGGCCAATATGTCCAGAACAGTTTCAACAGTAACAGAAGAATCCGGATTTTGGCTAAAAATGCTCATAGGGGTCTGGCTATAACAAAATCAAGATTTTACAATAACAAAATGTCCAAATGGATGGTCCAGATTGGATATACTGATTGCGATAACATATGTTACAACTAAGGCTTTGTCACCAATCAAATATTGTAATTTAAGCATAATTTAAATGGATGAAATAAGACCCAACCTTGATCAAACCCTCCTGAAATAATATCTCAATCACTTCTTTCAGAATGGGAAGCAAGCCGGAATGATGCACACCAATACCACGCTTCAAAAGGGGTAGCATATGCGAAACCTGTTTAAAAAATAACATTAGCAATGAATATCAATATGAAATAGAGCCAATTATAAAAGTAATAGAAAACATTGTTTCGGATATATTAAACACCGGATTATCTGAATATCTCTGGAGAGGATAACATTTTCCGTACTCAACTATCAAGGTTATGAGATAACTAAAAATTTTGGAGTGGAAGGCACATACACACAGATTAACTCAGACTGGTGAACATAGAAAAATTTACATATGAGTATTATTACAGAGGCACTATAACACTACATCTAAACCAAACACAAAATCATGCTTGAACATAAATTCCAGCTCTGAAAGGAAGAAATGACAGCTTGCCTGAGGTAACTTCTTATCATCGTCGGAAAGCATATCCATAGCACTCCAGAAGATAGATTCTATGTTTGATTTCTCATTGTCCCCATTTAGATCCATTTTTGCCATCTATAACACCATTAAGAAACAGAAATTGGAACCATAAAATGGGCGCTGACAATAAAAAATTGATAAAGAAACAAAGAATTTAAAATAACAGCATTTCAAAAAAAGATATGCACACACACACACATATACATATACAAGGTACTGAACTAAACAGATAATCAAAACATTACACATGATAACAGCAACATAGAGGTAACACGGTTCAAAAGGTCCACTCTGCATAATACTAAGCAAATAAAAGTTTAGCAATATATTGGGCCGGTGCTTGGTAGCACTCAACCTCATCTAAAAGAAGTATGCTTTAAAACACGAAAAGATTTGTACCTGCATTGCAAGAGATTCGCACTCCCTTTTGCTAAAGCAGAAAAGTATGACGGGGTCATACTGGCGCTGAATTATCATTTTCACCATCTTGAAGATATCACTTTCCTCAGCAGCCTTGCCCAAGAACATACCTTTCTGCCACTTTTTATTATCCTTCTTCTTAGCACCATCCACAGAGGGAACAATAGCATTTAGAGCTTTTTGAAAGCTGTCCTCACGAAATTTCCCCTTTTCATCAACTACTAAGTACAAACCATTCCCTCCACTAGGGAAAATATAATGCTGGAGAGGAGTTGGCCTATAATCGGTATAGACAATGTGACACGGTTGTCGGTGAATCTTTGCAAGCCAATCAGCAAATTCCTTAGCATTTGGCACGGTTGCCGAGAGGAACACAAACCGAGCATTCTTTGGAGCCATAACAATGCTCTCCTCCCACACCACACCTCTCTCCCTATCACGCATGTAATGCACCTCATCGAAGATGATCCAAGCCACCTCCCGGGTTACCTCTGACCCTTTGTACTGCATGCTACGCCAGATTTCTGTGGTCATAACCTGAATGCCATTTGAAATTAATTCGCCATCCAGAAGAAAAAATGCTATAATATCTATCAACCAAAATTCCCCTCAAACAAGCCAAAAATATAAAGACTTGCTTACCAAGCAGGAAGCATTGGGGTCAATCGTTACATCTCCAGTCATCAACCCAACATCTGAAAACTCCTCTTTGAATTCTCTATACTTTTGGTTGCTCAGCGCTTTGATTGGCGAAGTATATATTACTCGTTGATTACTCCGCAACGACATTGCAATGGCATAAGATGCAACAACAGTTTTTCCAGCCGATGTGTGAGCAGACACCTAGTATTACCAGATTTTCAC
This sequence comes from Prinsepia uniflora, assembly GCA_032719365.1. Classification (NCBI taxonomy): domain Eukaryota; kingdom Viridiplantae; phylum Streptophyta; class Magnoliopsida; order Rosales; family Rosaceae; genus Prinsepia; species Prinsepia uniflora. Next base: position 1,750,416 of record CM064872.1, on the reverse strand, counting down.
ACATCCTTATCAGAAAATTCAATTTTTCTGATAAAATTCAATGTTAAAACAATAAACATCGTATTGAAAAATTACCATGACGGACTCGCCTTTTTCCAGACAATTTATAGCTTCAGACTGAAAAGAGTCGAGAGGAAAGGGGAATGTCTTGGCGGGCTCCGACGCTTCTCCATCAGAAGCTGAAGAAGACTGAGGAGCGACGTAACCATCAGGGTAAGCCACTTCGTGCAAGCAGGCTACCGTTTCGTCGTCCATGCTCACCAAACCATTCTCTGTCTTTTGTTGTTTGGCTAGAGCTCCTTGGGACAAGGCCTCTGCCTTTTCCTCCGACTTTCTCTTCACGGATCCCATATCCGTTTTCGGGCTTTACCCCTAAGAAGACGGTGGGTTCTTGAGCCTCCTCGCTCCTCCCGAGGGCTCTTATAGGGTTTTGCAGCTCGCTACCCTTTTCAAATTATGCTCGTTTAGGCAGCAAGCAGGAGTCGTTCTTTCTGTTTTTAGTTTTTTCCTGTTAAACCCTACCTTCCTTTTTAAAAAAAAATAAATTTCTTCATGTTATTCAACATACATTTTAATTCTTTTAATTATTTAATTAAAACGACACCGTCGGATTGTCAAGCATCTCATCCAAGGGTCACAGGCAATGAGGCACTAAGTCCAGTATTGTATTGTAGAAATCACGGTTCTAAATGGCGATCTATTAATCCGCTTAGACGGTGCTTGGAAGGTTGCACGCATAATAGCTAAATACTTAGGTGGATTTGTGTGTGCATATTTATATATATTTAATTATATAAATTTATATATATATATATAGTTATAGTTATATAAGTTATTTTATTTATTGAAATACTAGTATTAATTAAAATTAAAAAATATCGAATGTTGTATAATAAAATTAATAAAAAACTTACATTTTTAACATTTATGATTTCCAAATTAATTTACTTATCTAGATAATTAATTTTTGTTCTTGAATTATTTGATAGTGTTTATTATATTATTAATTTGTTAAATTTTGTTTTTAAAAAAACCACATAAGCCTCCACCTAGGCACTAAATCCCTATCGATCGTCCTAGAAGTGTCTAGCATCGTTTTAAATAGCCCTGTTAATTGGTTCGGAAAAACCGACCGAAAAACCGAACCGAACCGGAACCGAACCGAAAAAACCGAACCGAAGGAAAACCGAAACCGGTTGGAGAAAATCGAACCGAACCGAATCGAACTGGTTCGGTTTCGGTTTTCGGTATAATAATACCAAACCGAACAGAACCGAACCGAATAGACCTAAAAATCGAATCGAACCGAACCGAACCGTTCCGAACCGAGATTCTTTAGGTTACTTTGTAATGAACATTGATTAGTTATAATGGATCTTGATTAGTTGTAATAAACATTAATTAGGTTGTAATAGACATTAATTAGATAATACATATTGATTATTGTATAAAAATACAAAAAAAATTGGTTTTTAGAGAAAATTGAACCGATTTAACCGAACCGATTCACCATAATTTGAAGGAAAAAAACCGGTTTTAACCGGAACCAAACCGAACCGAACCGAATAATAGGAAAAACCGAACCGAACCGCATTGGAGGAAAAACCGAACGGAACCGAACCGATTTTCCAACCGGTTTCGGTTTCGGTTTCGGTAAAAAAACCGAACCGAAAAACCGATTAACACCCTTAGTTTTAAACCTTAGTAGAAATTATGCTTAACTAGTGAATGTTTCAAAACCCTAACCACAATACCAAGAGTTCATAAATTTTAACTTCTATTTTTGCATTTTAATCGAACTTCTGGATCACAGCTCCGTTCGAAAACAATATGTAATTTTATTTTCGAATAAAGTTATTTAGGCACACTAAATTAACCATATTTAGTGACACATTCGATGTGGTAATCAATTAACGATATTATTTAAATTAAATCATTTTGTGCACTCATATCATTATTCATTAATAGTTACATTATGTATGTAAGTAAATATGATTAATTTAACGTGTCTAAATAGTATTACTCTTTATTTTCAAGTAGAAATTATATTCTCGAATTTCTTTTGAGTGAGAAAGGTGGAGTTTCACCGAAATTATATAACATAAATTGCGAAGAGAAGGAAACAACTTTTAATTAACATGGAACATAAACTTTCCTCAAAAGACAAACAAAACACAGATTACAACAACATCAAAACACAAGTGCCTAGCTAGCTAACAGTCCAATCTCCAAAAAACCCTCTTGAAATCTGATTCAAGGTTCCTCTTTGGGAGCAACCCCCTTCTCATAACGTTGCCTGAACTTGGCAACTTGGCCAAGGTTCTCGGCCATTTGGCGTTTCGCCTTCAAGTGGTAGACTTTACCAACATGATGGATTTTGGTCATCATAACCTGCATCAATCTCCCGCTCTGTGTCACATACGATATCCATTGCATCTGAGGGTGCAACCCTTTCTTCATCTCTCTCCTTTGGTAACCTGCTATCTCAAACCATCACTTATCATCATTTATCCATATATCAACAACTTTCACAAGTTCTCATCAACAATAACTAATAATTGAAAACAAGTAGCTTTCCACCACTTTATGTACGCATATTTCACCAAGCAAAAATAATGCTGGACAGTAAAATTGCCTTCATGAACAAACGAGAGAGACGTAAACTCTCATTCCAAATCATTGCCAACTTAGGTCAGTTGAACCCAAGTTGTAATTATAGACACTTCTTTATAACAAATCTAATATAAAAAGGAAGAAATTCATAATCATGTCTCTTTGTGTTTCTCTAAGAACCTATACAATGACTCTCTACAAGGGGGATTTATCAGAAACAAAAATAAGAACACTGCATATATATTTACATAAGACAGAACACAAACAGATGATGATTCAAAACATTGAGCATAAAACAGTTTGTTGCAAGGTATATGTATAAATAGGGTCTAAATCATGATACATTGAGAAAGAACAACGATGACAATATAAAAGACATGAGTCGTGAGTAAAAAATCCGCAGTAAGAGTGTGAGAGAGGGTGCTTGTTTAATTTAAGCAGTTGGCTCCGATTGGCTCATAATTTTCTTCTATCACATCCTACAACATGTTATCCAAAACATTTGTTCTCATAGGTTGTGTCTTATTACTGTACTCCCATTTCGTACCTTGCTTACTTATTGCATATTTCATGATTCGAGGGTGAAGTCTACCTTTGTTCTCATAGAGAAGCCAAGATTAACAACATTTTTTATAACCCTACATTTCACAATCAAGGTATCCCCAAATATTTGGCTAAGAATACAAAGTAACCCAATAATTGAAGCATCTATATAAAATCTATTTATCTTTCTTGCCATGTTATGAAAAGATTGCTATAGAAAAACCATGACTTAGTTAAAAGCTTGTGGAAATTAAGGAAAGGATCATTGCATTTTGCATTTTGTATTCATCTGAATCCTATCAACGGTAAAACAACATGAAGAAGGTAAAAGAAAGGGGAAAATAATTCACATTGTTTCATCAAACTGAACTCTCAAAGATATAAGATGCCATAACTCAATTCAAATTCGAAAACCCAAAACTGCCGAACCCAAATTATTCAACGAAACATCCAAATAATTTACAACAACGTAGAAAAAGAAAAAGAATTTTCCAAAGCAAGCCAGATGTAAGCTGTGAATTGTGATGAGCCAAATCAAATTCCAGAGAACTATAGCATCATCAAACTAATATCATTCCAGATATGAGAACCAAGAGACGAGAGCAGAGAGAGATGAGCCAACCTTAAGAAAAGGACCACGACGTAGACGACAGACGACGACAGCCTTCGTTCTTCGGTTTTCTTTAGTGTACGGATCTTAGGGCCTTTTTGGGTCAGTCAGAGATTTGGGCCTTTGTTATTTTACCACGTGTTTCAAATGGGTCTAACCCGGTTGCTAAATAAGCTATTATTCGGCCCACACTTGTTTAGTGTTGATGGCCCATTTCAGTTTATAAAGTATTGAATGAGACGGGTCGATTTTTTTTCTTCTTTGTTTGTTTTTTTTCTTCTTCTGTAAATCCGTAAGTTTTTTTAAAAAACTCTCACCTCTATCTTCTTCCAAAGTCAGCCGGCCTTTAATTTGGAACGGGAAGTTTCCAAATATCTATCTTCTGGTGGTTGATCTGAATTGATCCCTTACCACCGAGATCCTTGCTTGAATTAAACTCTGTGGTTCTGCTACCTTGTGGGTCAGAGGGCGATCGGGTTTGACTTTCTCCGATAGGCTTCAATATTTATTAATTTAGTTTGTTTTTTTTTTTTTAAATTGAGTTTATTTTTCTATAAGTCTAATTTCTATATGAGTTTGCTGTATAGTCTCCTTTATGGATATAATTTAATAAGGAGCTTCGATAGAATGCTGTGGAAAACTCTTGTGGGAAATCTTTGATGAAAATTACTCTTTCTTTTAATCAACATTTCGATCATGCAACAAGCTGAAACTCTGTTTAGCAACTCTGTTTAGCCCTATGAAGTGTTTAGCTATTGATGGAAATTGGATTTTAGAAACCAAATGTCAAAACAATGTAACTTGGATAGAGGCAGCTCTCCTTTGGCTAGAGTTTATCCTCATCAAAGATATAGCCGATTCTACTTTTGATTGATTAATGCAGTATTTCTTTCATGATAAAAAAAAAAAAAAAAAAATCGGTAAACTTTTTCCGAATACAAAGTTACACATGCATTGCTCACCTGCTTCTATTACTTTCTAGTTCTTCTTATGATGATCATGAGAGGATCTATCACCACCTGAATGATGCCTCTTGTGTTTCCCAGCAGATTCTTTGTTATCGACTGAAGAATCGGTGGCCACCTCCTCCTCCTCAAAGCGACCTGAGTGTCTCCTACTCCTATGGCTTGACTTTCTCCTTCGTTTCCGGTGTTTTGATTCAGTTTCCTTGTCAGCTACATATCGATCTTTCATGTCAACTTTATCATAGTAGTACGATAACGTATCAAAATCACTACCACTTGGTTCATCTCCTCCTTTATGTTCTGGCTCCCAGCGATCATCTTCTTGACTCAACCTGCTGGACCCGTGCTTTCTAACTCCATGTCTCGGTTCTGTGCTCAAACGATCATGCCTATGTTTCACATCTTCTGCGGGCACACGATCACCATCAGAAAAATCTGACACTGCACCCAAGCATTTTGGTTTTTTCCTACCATCATTAGCGTGGTTTCCTGGATCATCTTCCAAAACATCACTAGCTTCAGTACTACAAGACCTGGTGGATCTATCGTCAAGATTTGAGAATTTTGAAGTTTTTCTAACGCGTCCCATGTTTTTCCTCCGACTATGGTGCTCATCTCCTTCCCCGTTGCAGTCTGACCACTCTCCATCAGTGTCACGAGATCTATTCTCCCTGTCCTTGTGATTATCTGGACATCCAACTTTCTTTTCGTGCCCGGAACTTCTCCTGTTGCCATGGTATTTATCTCTGTATTTGTCCCTTCTTGGCAAATCCCCATCATCTTCAGTTTCATAGTGTTGGTTCTTGTGGTCCCAATTTTGTCGCCTTGATCTTTTCCCCGTGCGACCATGGTGTCCATCTCTATCGGCTTCCCTATCCAACAATTCTCCATCAGATTCAGTATCATATTTTCTGCTCTTCCTATGATGATAGTCCCTTGAGCTCTTATTGTCTTCATATAAATACTCATCCAGAGTTTTTCCATGATGTTTATCATCGCGTGTACGCCTCCAATGGCTTGTCCCCTTTATAACATGATTCTCGTTGTCATATCTTCTAGAGTAATACCTCTCTCCGGATCTAGATCTTCGCACACTGTACCTGCCATGAATCCGAAAACTATGAGAATCTATTGTTAACTACAACAAGAAAACACAAGTTAAACACAGACAAATTCTCTTCTCGACAACTGCACTGTTTTACAATGCAAGCAATACAGAACAGTTGGATGACAAATAGCAAGACGTTCCCACATATCCATTTATTGCTCACAAGACCTGTAAAAATAAGGACATCTGAAATCTAACACCTGTTTCTTCATTCATAAATATCTACAACAAAATGAGATAATTAATAAGGAGACGATACATTGCACAAATTTCATCAAAATTCACGAATGGACACTTGAAGTGACCGACAAATTTCATCCACATCTGAAATCTAAAAAAATATTTGGCACGAATGAATACTACTCCAACTGAGACCAAATTACAGCCACCTGCTGCTTTTTACCACATAATTTACTTCCCTCAGATGCATAATTGAATGTACTTGGGAAATGCAACATATGATATTGCTAACGGTATTTTATGCGCTATATTAACCCGGGCATCAAAACAAAAAACAGTTCTAGAAACTGGGAGGTTGTAGTTCTATAGATTTGAACTCAACATCTCCCAATCTAACACAACAAGAAGTTTTGTTGGTCAACCATAATTTCCAAAAGCTTAATCTTGTAAGATGCAGGCAGTGTTTTATATCCCAAGTAATGCTCCTAGAAAGGCATACTTCGAACAAGGAGTGAACGTTCCCAAAAGTCAACGGGTTTTATATCCCCAGTTGCACAAACTAGATTTCATAAGTACTAGGCTAAAAGTACACTATACCTCTCATAATCTGCCATTGACATCTTGCTAGATTTCCTTAGCGGTTCATAATTCTCCTTCACAATCTGCTTCTCGGCTGCAGCAGAATAACCAAATAAAGCAACCATTTTTCTCACCCAAGATTTTGGGGGTGGTCTATCACTATCCGCCCATTCATAGTTTCCCCCAGGATTACGGAAACAGTGGATAAAATTACAAGCTGTACCATGCGAACATGTCTGCAGATGTAACAAGAAATATTATCAACAAGAGAAATTTCAGACATTAAGGTTAGAATTGACATATAAAACCAAAAAGTAAATACTTTGCAGAGTGACATTCCATTAAATTTGATTTAATCTAAAGCAAAACTAGATTTACCATCGAAATAGTCCCACTCAAATATGAAAGTGGGAAATAAAGGAACCGACTGTACCTTGTACCTGGACTTCATATATTCCCCACATAAAGCAACTTTCCATCTGGTCACATTAATAAATTCACAACTTATCTGTTAAAAACAAATAACTAGGTCAACAAACCACCCCAAAGCTGACAATTGAAAAACATTAAAAAAAAAGAAAAAAAGAATTCACAACTGTCAGAAAATTAAAGAAAAGGATAGGAAATTAATATGCCATGGAAGTGAAAGATAATAGAAACAACAAAAATCCACCACAACAGCAGATCGCTCCTCTGTACACATACCCCTCACTAAACACATCAAACTATAAATTACATTATTCCCCTTCAGCAAAAATACCTTCTTAAAGTACCATAGTCTTGAGAACACTGGCATGAGACCAAAGTCTCCTAGAATGAACAGTGCATGTCCAACAGATGCCCAACATAAATCTTATCAGAAATCTGTGTTCCCCAAACACGCAACTACTGAATAGATCAGTATGCTCCTTCTACAGGTAATTAAAAAATTCACAAAAATTGAAAGATTACTACTCCTAATTTGCACCGTAAGAAGATTACTATTCCCCCCAGTGGAATTCTCTCGTATCATCATACGAAGCAAAAACTTAGTACAATAATAAAGGGACAAATTCAACAAAATTAACCAATTGAGTCAGCCCAACAGCGATGCCTTAAAGTAAAAGGGCTATCCCCGATATGTTTGGACAAAGAAACCAAAGCCATCAATAGTTAAAATAAAGTGAACAACTAGTTTAAAATCAATTACATTAAGCCTCAAAGATACAGAGATCAGAGATCACCTATACAAGAAGGAAATGCAATACCTGTTTCCCAGCAAAGTAGCGACCATTGATAGATTGATGTGCAAGAACAGCTGAATCCACTGCTTGGTAGTGTACGTACACATTTCCTCGTAAGTGAAATGCACCATTTCTGCTCACCTGACAGACATTAATATGTCATTGTAAGATTAAAACAGAGAACTTGGGAGGCAGGAAAGGAAGGTAAGCTCCAGACTTCCGAGGAGCTTGTTATTTTTTTAGAAGGGTTGCTCACAGACGCACACTAACTAGAAATATTCTGTAATCACAAGGAAGCTGTCAGAAACCTTGAAATTTATAATTTCACCAAACTTCAAAAACTCTGTATGCACATCCTCATAAAATTCTTCATAAGAGCGCTCAACCTCCTCATCAGTATACTGAAAAGAAAGAAACAAAATTAAACCAGAAATTATACTTATCAGGTTATACTTACATTAAAAGATACAAACGGCCAGTCCCAATATACTAAATTTTGTCAGGCACAACAGATGTGCCATATGTCCTACATCAAACATGAAAACATAAGCATGTCATGAAGTTACCAAGGGAATATGTTTAAAGACATCAAAATGACGGTCAAAAAAGAAAAAAGAAAAATTGAACAAAAATGCTGTGTTGCATTGTGAAACAAAAATGCTGCGTTGCATTGTGAAACAAAAATGCTGCGTTGCATTGTGAAACAAAAATGCTGCGTTGCATTGTGAAACAAAGCAATTTACTTCAATATTAACGTAGATGACTTCAAATTCAATATTAACGTAGATGACTTCAAATTGACTCACAAAAGGATATGTCTCTATCACACATGATGAATCATTCATAAACAGTCTAAGGAATTACATAAAGAAAAAATCCAGGGTTTCCTAAATTTGTTTCAAGGTTCAAACTACTAATATAAGTAATACATGCAAAGTTCTCTAAAGCGAACTAGAAATGTATTATCACGGCAGTAAGAACCAATATGTTTATACCAATTGATACCAAACTGACAAAAACCACAGTTCCTTCCACCTTGGGTTTAAGATTAGTATACTTTCTTAATACAAGTTGCACCACATGAAAGCCTTCCTCTCATGCACTAATGTAACTATTGTTAGTTCTGGACTTAGAACCTAGAGCTTTTGATTATGAAGCAAAAAATCTATATCCAGATACAGTTCAAGACTAACATAAAACATTCAGATTTCGGCAGCCAACCAATACAACGAATAATTTAAGAGGTCAACTACATCCAAAGCACGGAAAAACAAATGTATAGTTTTAGAAGAACCAACAGTAAATAGATGGATGTGCTCCAAATAGACTAGACACATTAACCACCAATGTAAGGCATAGCTGAATGAAGAGATTATATAAATCTGCTCATGTTCATATTGGAAGTTTATTTTTTGGACTAACATGCCATATTGATCCTGGGGATAAGGGGAAATTTAATGCTTCATATTACACTTGATTCATCGACTAAAAATACCAAGAATATGGTAGCCAAATACCCAAGGAATACAGTTAACATGCGAGTGGTTAGGGCCTTTGTGTTGTATAAGCAAAAAGCAATACAAAACAGACACAAAGATTTACCTACTACAGTAGAGACGTAAAGCAGAGTTATAAGTGAGAATCTGAAAGTACATGATCCTAATCAATTTTTTTCAAGGTTCAACATGGCGCTAAGCGCTCTTAGGGCAGTCAATAGGGGCCTAGTGCCTAGGTGGTTTTTAAAAAAAATTCAATAAATTAATAATATAATGAATACTATCACATAATTTCATAACAAAAATTAATTATCTGGATAAATAAATTAAGTTGGGAATCATAAATATTGAAAATGTAAGTTTTTTATTAATTTTATTATACATCATTCTATATTTTTTAAATTTATTATTTTTGTTTTAATTAATACTTATTCTATTAACTAAGTATTTAATAAATAAAATAACTTATACAACTAAATCTCTATATATAAGAACTTATATAACTAAATATATATAAGGATGTACACGCAAATCCACCTAGGCGCTTAGTCATTATGCGGGACGGTTTCTCACCTTCGAGCGCCTAAGCAGCCGCCGTTTTGAACAGTGATTTTTTTACTTTCTAACCAAGCATTCTGCAAACTAAACAAGCTGTATATTTTACAGCTCGCTATAATGCTTAATAATAAAATTCCACATGACATATTGTTTCTATAAGTAATCTGTATTCTTCCGATCCTGATTATGAAAAAGAAATTGGATGCTGATTCAAGAAAGATTCTGCATGTTTAGATTGAAGAAAGAGTTACTTGCATGTACGTACTTCTAAAGATGCCACCAACAATCTCAAACGGTGGGATAGAAGAACTGTCTAGATAGACAGCATCAGTAACTCCCAGGACCAATATATTTCCAACAAACTATGAGCGTTAAGGAGCAAATCTTGAACTACAGTAAACACATGCACTTATGAAACAATTCAAAACTTGAAACAGAAACAAATCTCAAGTACAAAGAATGAACCAGGCTATCTCTTAATGACATATATAGCATGACAACAAGGGATATCCATATCATCCCTTCAAACATACATCTTCTCTTTAACTCAACTTTCTTTTAATTGATAAACATTTATGTTTCCTATAGTAAAAATACATAAAACCAAAAATCCTATACTTGTAGATGTATACATAAACACATACGCTTCTGTTGTTCATATAAATATAGTATTAAGTAGAGACAAAAACTTAGATAAATGGTAATACGACTAACGAAAATAAAATAGAAATGGATATGATATAGATAACAGTGTTCTATACGCTACAAGAAGGATACACTACTGGGGATATCTTCACTTTCAACACAACCAAGGCCGAAACCGTGAAACTCCACCAAAGTGACCATCGCAAATGAATCTCTGATAAGTCAAGTTAAGTCAAGAAGAAGAGTACAATTTCATATATGAACAGAGGACAAAATAAACGAAGACACGTGGTATGCAATCAAATGCAAAACATTCAAACAGATAGCAGCTAAAAAAAATAATTATACAATAGTCCGTGATACTTCAGAACAACCACAAGCCACAGGAAAAAGAGTTAATTTATGTCAGATATGCCTACTCAACAGATAAGTAGTAGACAATACTTAATACTTTTTAATGAAATTTTTTCCTTTTATGCTAATTGCTAAGGAACTTTATGAACTGCTTTATGTCATATCAAAGAAAGATACCACACAAATTAATGGTTTCAAAGATTCAGCAAATTATGCAGAGAACCCAAAGTTATAGTATTAATTAGGATACAAGAATCATATGAAGGCATGGCAGCATTAACAGACCTCGAGCCCCTCATCCTGCTCCGAAACAAGGCCAGGACCATGGTACATATTCTTGATAAGAAGTGTTGATGATTTATCAGGGTAGAAATGGACTCTGCTGCAATGCTGACCAAACCGACAAGCTCCAGTTTTCAAATGGAAAGGGCAATGAGATTTATCCTGTCATATACAAAAGTACATAACTTAAGGATTAGAGAGATAGAGAGGAAGATGAGGAGCAAGAAAGAAGGAGGTATACTCGTTCAGTTCCAAAATGAGGTACTTGCTGAGCGACATTCTCAATCAGCTGCTGTGCTGACATTGATGACTTTGTGTAATCAGAAAAAGCTTCAGATTGTGGAGGGAGAGGATTTGATGTAGGCCTACCAGAATCCTGTCAAAAATTGACAAGCTTACCATTTAACCTTTTGGTGAAACCAATGGAGAAGATACACTGGGTAAGATAATCTATATTAGACTATATCCAACCAAAATCCCAGATTCAAGTTACACACATCCTTTCTACTTTGTCGGTCTGCGTTTCTCTTTTGCACCTTCACCCTTTTCTTCTTGACAATGATCTCATTTCCTTTCCAGATGATTTCAGCAGGTCCTTCTTCTACATATTCCCAATCATCAATCTCATTGCCATCACTTGCATTTTCTACCTATCATGCATTTAACAACCAACATTAAAAACGATTTTTGCAGCAATAAATACATTTTTGAGACCTATAACCAAAATAAAAAAAAATTAGAACTATCATGCTAACACGGAGTTTATCTCCCCTTTACATAGCATTTTAAACAATATTTCTTGCTCCTTGTAGCAGAAAATGCCTATTTACTAATCAAATATAGCACAAGTCCTGACAAAACATTGATAGCCTTCATTTCATAAACAAAACGTTGTTTTTTCCAAAATGAAAGACGTAATATCAACTGACAACAACCATCTTGCATCCCATATACAAGTGCCACTGAATACTGATCCCTAAAACGAGTTGACCAATGATGACGTTGCATTAAATAAGCTAACCAAAAAAGAAAATTAAATCGTACATGTAATAGAATGAACAATCAGCACCAGTAGGCATAGCTTATTAGAATCCAGAAAGCAGCAAATGAAAAAAGTGAAACCTCCGTTCCAACACTTTCTCGCTACACAAACAGATTTCATGAACAAATGGAACCCTAATCTTATTTCCCCAGAGTTATATGAAGTGTACAGGTTTATCACATTTCAGGCACACTCTCAGGAACCAAATGAACAATAAACTACATAAAGGGAACAGAGAAATTAAATCAGAAGAAGAATCAAGTTAAACTATAAGAACCCTATTCACCTATTTCCACTTTCTAGGCAACTAAACAGACACCAAATCCAAATATAAATGTACGTTGCCACTACATAATAGATTGATACATACCTGTCCTGTTCGAGACAATTTTCCTTCTTCTTCATCTTCTAGAGCCGTAATTCTACGTTCCTCTTCTTCTTCTTCTTCAATTTGTTTCTTCCTCTTAATCTCCATCGCTTCGATCCAAGCTCTTTCCCGTTCCTCGAACAGATTCCTCTCTCTTTCTGACCTCTCGGCCTCCTCTCTTTCCATGTTCCTAATCTTCATAAGCTCTTCCGGATCGTTGAGTATCGCCTCTTCTTCCTCTCGCTCTTTCAGCGCAATCTCCTTCCTAGTCTGCTTCCTTTTCATCTTCTTCATTGCCTTCCTCTTCTCCTTCCTATTTTTCCGTTTCTCTTCCGTAAAACGCTCCGTTTGGGTCTCAACATCTTCTCCTCCTCCTCCTTTGGCTACTGATCCTGCCACCTCCATATCGAGCACTTCGTTTCAAAGTTCAGACATGATTCAAAAGCCTCCTGCAGAAGGTACACACATGATGGTAAAACACCAGACGGTACCGTTTAATCTTGCCTTTTTGTTTTTTTTTTTTCCCCTTCTGCGATGCATCCCAAGGCCCAACAGAAACAAAGTAGGCCCGACCTGATTGAGAATACCCGTGGGCCAATAAACACTCCCGAAATCAATAAGCAGCCCAATGGCCATGCCCCAAACCCAAAGTTGATGAGGTATAATTTAGCAAATTTTTAGAAAGTGTTTTTTTATAGCGGATGGGTGGTATTATATTTTAGACACAAGATTTGACATAAATTTTGTACCATTAAATTAGTTCAATTTTAATGGTTGAGATCTAATGACCTAAAAATAATTTTTTTTTTCTTTTTAAAAATATATATTGAAAAATAGAACATAATATTTCCAATTATGATTTATCCTTGTAATTATTATTCCCTCTCATTAATTATTAATTGTAATTATATTCTCCCTCTTAATTACTCCTTCAACCTTCCATTTTTTGTCTGCTCAGCATCATCCTTTAATCTATCTTCCGTTTCAAAACTCAAATTTCTTCTGTTAAAATTTGCCCAAAAAAAATTATTAGGATTTTAGAAAATTAAATTCTAATGGCCTAAAAGTTAAAATATTTCTATCCAATTAATCAAATATTAGTTTTGCATATATTTTCCTACCTAATTTCTCTCCTTGCGTTCTCCCAGCAAAATATTCTCTCCTCTCCATGCTTTATATTTTTTTCTTAATGTCTAATTATTTAACTAACATCCAATTGACGATTATTGTTGTGAAAAAAAATATCTATAGAATGATGGTTGGTTGTTATAATACAACTTAAAACTTCAAAGAATCGCCCTGATATTCAATTGCATTTTATTTTTATATAATAATGAATGTACGAAATAAAATGAAGGACTTGAACGAGAAAAAAGAGGGATATGTATGGAGATCGAAGAAAGATGGACAAAAAAAAGGAGATGGACAAAAAAACATAAAGAATGTTGGATCAGAAAGAGTAAAATTGTAAAGCAGGTAAGGAAATGATTAATTAAATTCAATTAATGAGATATGAGAGAGAAGTGAAAAATTAAATAAAATCTAACATGAATTTAATCTTCTTAATCCATAGTTACTTAAATAAAATAATTTAATTTACATATTAGATGAGATCTCAACCATTAAAAGTAGATTAATCTAATGGTTTAAAATTTGTGTCAAAATTGTCTCAACCATTACATATTAGACACAATATTTGACACAAATTTTGAATCATTAGATTAGTTCAATTTTAATGGTTGAGATCTAACTCTAAGACATAAAAAATAAAAAATTATTTTTCTTTTTGAAAATATATATTATAAAATAAAACATAATCTTTTCAATGATGATTTATCCTTATAACTATTATTCTTTCTCATTAATTGTTAATTGCAATTCTATTCTCCCTCTTAGTTATTCCTTCAACCTTCCATTTTTTTTTTCAACTCACCACCATCCTTTAATGTTTAATCCATCTTCCGTTTCAAACTCAAATTTCTTCCATTGCTGTTAATATTTGCCCAGAAAAAATTATCCTGATTCGAGAAAATTAAATTCTAATAGCCTAGAAATTAAAATATTTATATCTTTCCTACCTAATTTCTCTTCTTGCGTTCTCCCAAAAATATTATTTTCTCTCCATGCTTTACAGTTTTTTGTTCTTACTCTAATTATTTAATTGACATCCAATTGATTGTCTACTATTGTTGTGGAAAAAATTATATAGAATAATGGTTGGATGCTATAAAACTACTTAAAAGTTCAACGAATCGTCTTGATATTCAATTGCATTTTATTTTTATATAATGATGAATTTATGAAAGAAAATTGAGGATTTGAACTAGAAAAAAAAAAAAAGAAAAAAAAAAGAGAGATGTATGGAGAAGGAAGATGGACCAAAAAAGAAGGATTGTGACTTGTGAGGATAATTCGTTCTTAAAATCAACTTGATAAGTTGTTGATCTCTACGGCCTTCAACATCAAATGTTGCTGTGGTGTAGTGGTTATCACGTTAGTCTTACACACTAAAGGTCTCCAGTTCGATCCTGGGCAGCAACATTGTGTTTTCACTTTTTGTCCAAACAAATCAAGAAAACTGGAAGAAATGAACGTACATACAAATCTCAAAATACTTTCTTTTTTTTTTTTCCATTGAATATGACGACTTGAATTCTACAGTTACGGTTGGGTTATTTATTCAAACCAAACAAGCAAAGCAGTATGTAAAGCATCACTAGAACGAAAACCACATATTGAATATTCAGTGTGGCATAATTACAAACAAGTCATGGGCAATGAGAAACTGCAACAAATAAAGCATAGAAGCAGCTGGGAGGAGGCATAGGTGTTATCAATTGTAATCATTTTAATCGTTTTGGTTGTTTTGAATCAACCCCACTAATTGAGTCCCAAGCACCTAATATTGCGCTTCGAGGTTGGCACTGACACTATTCCGGACAACTCTCGCTACTTCTGAATGCCAAGCTAGGACTTTCTTTATTTTAACTAGTTTTCAATTTCTCTACATTCAGAAAACCGATGGTTGTTGAAGATGTGTACATATTTTTTAATTTCAAAAGAACTTACAAAAAGTCCAGTTTTCGAATAAAAATCGTTAATTGAGCTAAAGTCATTGAATAAAGTTACAATTTTTATCGTCAGTACGGTTAACTCAGCTTCAAATTACAGTACATTTCATTTACAGTGACACAAGAGAGCGCATCAGGAGACATCACATAGATCATAGAGGATGGGAACTAATTGATCCAAATTAGAGCGCAACCCAAACGGATGTCGTCTTTGAAATGCAGATTTTAGTTTAAGGGACTTTTGAGTACATTCATACAGATTTTTTATTTTATTTGAAAGTTTTTATAAAAATTAATTTGAGGAATTTTTGAGTACATTTATACAGATTTTTTTTATAATATTTGAAAGATTTTATAAAAATGGGATTTATAAATTTGCGAATAAATTTTTAGTTATAAACAACAGAACTCACCGACTTGTTGGCCTCTCATTTTTGAACGACGTGGCCAGCTCGGAGGCCTTTATTTTACCTCCCAAACAGGTCCCGGAACACATTTGACAAAGAAGAGAGGGAAAGGGAAAAAGGTGGGAATTCGATTCTCTACGACACGTCGTTAGAATCAGAGAGAGATGAACGTGGTAAGCAAGGGAGGCGGAGGCGTCGCCGGGCCGTCTCGGATCGTGGTGATAACGGGAGTGAGCAAAGGACTGGGGCGAGCACTAGCGGTGGAGATGGCGAAGAGGGACCACACCGTAATCGGCTGCTCCCGTGCTCAGGAAAAGCTCAACGCACTCCAGTCCGAGCTCTCCTCCGACAAACACCTCTTCGTAAATGCCGACGTCGTGAGTAATAATTTTATTAGTTGATTTGGAATTTGAGTAATTTTTAGTTATTATTTTCTTCCTGTTTCCATCTTATGCATGTTATGATAGTTAGGTTGTTATGCTTTGCAAAATTTTGACTAAAATGATGTTGGAAAAGTTGAATCTTTAGAGTAAATGCCCTTCTTTTGCCCTGCATTTTTTTTTTTATGAATTCCTGATTATCTCGATGATCATGGGGCAAAGTAAAAGGAAAATAATGCTCAAGAGTGCAAAATTGTTGGCCCTTTAAACATGATTTCGGTTTCGTTAGTTATTAAGAAAATGGGGAACTCAAAGCTCTTGGAAAATTCTTCTACTAGAAAATGGCTTTCCTGCTCAAAGTTGTTGTGCTGGCTGTAAGCAAGAAAATTTACATGAATCTAATAGTAGTATCCGAAGAATCACAAAATCAATTAAGATAATGAAAGCAACTTGTGGAATAAGGTTCAAGGGATTAAGGGTACAAGCACTTGATAAATTAGAGAAAAGTTTCCCTTTACAAGAAGAGGAGCAAAAGGTGTGAATAAAACAATGGATGAAACATTGCTAGACTCATGTAAGCATGACCAAAGCTTGAGGCCATTCATAAATTTATAATGTAGAATTCTTTTGATCGCATCAATCTTGACCTCTTGTATGGATGCTTACAGAATTTCTTGACCAACTTATTCATCAATGATCAGCTTTTAGCCTCTGTGCATCGACTTTCTCTTTGACTTAGAGGTAGTTGAATCTAAATGCTTTGACGAATAGTATGTGTGGAGCACCTGTTTCCCTTTATTAATTGATGGATTCTTCCATTATTTTCCTCTTGCTTCTTTTGTGATTGTGTTTTTTAATGACTCTTTAAGTTCCATAACATGCTAGTTGTTTTGTATGCTATGCATAAATTCATTGATATATTGAAAGTTGAGTAATGATGAGACTCTTAGGAGACTCAATTTGTATTGGAGGACACAGTGGTATCTCATGGAGTCTGTGGATTTTACTTTGTCAAAGTGTTAATTTCCTTTATTTGTTTATGTTTATGCTTCTATTAGGTAAGGCATTTTGATGTGTTTAAAGATTTGTAGAGGCAGTTAGATATGCTTGCACTCTGGGGATTATATCTTGTTTAAAATGTAGAAGTGAGATTCTTTGGTAATATTTTTCTTTTCCAAGGCTAGGCCTTGCATCTTATGAGTTATGAGGTAAAATAATTGTCGAGGTTCTTGGTTAGACTAGAATGTCTAATATTCTTATAATTGTACTATCCCACATGCTCAATCATCTCATAGATTCTATACAAACTTGGAAGCTATTTTGAATTCCATTGTTTTTCCTTCTTTTAATTCTGGGAAATTGGTTCTGACTTATCATTGGCAGCGGTCGAATAGCAGCATTGCAGAGCTAGCACGAGTTGTGATAGAAAAGAGGGGAATCCCAGATATTATAGTGAACAATGCGGGCATTATCAATGAAAACAAGAAGCTTTGGGAGGTGCCAGTGGAAGAGTTTGACAGCGTTATCGACACCAACGTTAAAGGGGTTGCTAATGTGCTGCGCCACTTCATTCCCGTAATGCTGTCACGGAATGGAGGAAAGGACCCAGCTGGAATCATAGTGAACATGTCCTCTGGGTGGGGCCGATCGGGTGCAGCCCATGTTGCCCCTTACTGTGCGTCAAAGTGGGCAGTGGAGGGATTGACCCGATCAGTGGCCAGGGAGTTGCCAAGTGGAATGGCAGCTCTTGCGCTTAACCCAGGTGCCATACACACGGAGATGCTAGAGTCGTGTTTTGGCGATATTAGTATGAAAAATTACCTTAAGCCAGATGCATGGGCTGTGAAGGCTGCTACCATGATCTTGAATCTCACACCTGCTGACAATGGTGCTTCTCTCACTGTATGATCTTTCAGAATTACAATGGTGGCTCTGTGTTAGATGAGTCTACGGTTTGCGGTATCATTTCATCACTAGGATTCTATCTATTTTGCTATTCATTAGAATCGAGAATGGTGTTTTTCTGCCTATTGCTTCCATTTTATTAGGTTGGTAATGGAATGAGCATTACTATTTACCATTGTTGTGAGATAAGGTTTTACCTTTTGATACAAAGTTGTGGTACCTTACTTCAACCAAAGTCCCACATCGATTGAGGAATGATTCTCCTAGCCTTTATAAAAGCAGAAGTGGACTGCTTCGGTGCGACATCACAGGTCGAATTCCCTGAAGGGATCTGGCTCAGGTAAGTCCCCGGGCCACTAGTCAGCAGAGATGCAGTTCTGGAAACGGGATTGCTACATTAAGCACAAAGAAAATGTGAAAATACAAACCATTTGATTGCTACATTATCTTTGAGATCAAGGCTACATCCCATAAGTAAAACGCTGGTTAGTGATTTGAATTTGGTGCAGATGGTATTTACAGACAATGACAATGAGCATCTGGATAAATGAATTGGAACAAGTCTCACTTGAAACTGCGCCTAACACTATCTTCAACTCGAGCAAATGAGTCGGTAAACACATCAATTGTCCAATCCTCTAAATCCTCCTTCAAAAACATCATGTGAAGATGCTAATTTCTTCACTGGCTGGAAGTAAAACGGAAACACAAGGTTATGTACAAGAAAAATATAAGCTTCACCATGCGAATGGCTCTCCGGTTCTTAGGCGTGCATTTCGACGAGCCAGCTTGGATTCGAATGGAGTCCTTGGCCTCACTTCTCGAATTTCTTCCCATTCCTCAGGACTGAGCATCCTGACAGTGCCTTGCGAAGCAGGAGCATTATCTATTTTTCGTTCTATCACATACATGACAAGAGACAAGCCAACATGAAAAACCAGTCAAAACTACACATACATAAAATGAAGTAAGCTAAACTTTACAAGAAATCCCTATACATTCAAATGATATAATCTTTTCATATATGGTACCTTCCTCTGCAAAATCAAACAAACATGACAATAGACAAGCTACTTAAAGAAGACAACATTGTTGAACTACAAAGATTAAATCTTTGTTTATCTTTTTGGCTTTGATATAGTTTGTCTTATCAGTCAGAGAAAAGTACACATAAATCCAACTGAATGGATCTCTCTTCTCAAACTCAAAATATTACGTGCAACGAAAGAGATACCATTTTTGACACGACAATCTGAGGCCCTTTTGCATACGATGATTGTTTCTAGCAGCAACAATAGGCAGAACAATACTTAATCCAAAAACTAGCCACGAATGACATTAATTTCAATTAAGATACAATTCTACTTTTCATAAATTATGAAAAAAGAAGCAAACTCTAGGAAATAGAGAGCAAATGAACAAATGGGGTTGTTGAAATAATGAAAGATAAACAGTTAGTTTCACCATCACGAGGAGCTTGGCAATGAGGGCGATTCCAACAGCAGTTAGAATCTGGGGCATAGTGGCTGTGTCCAGGTAGGTCGTAGGCTCTGGAACCTCAACGAGCACTGACTGTTTATCTTTCTTTGCACTTCTTCTCTTTCTCATTTTCCCTAACTCAACAATCTTTGTTTTCAACATTTCACTTGGCCCATCATAAGTATGCACCTGCCTCCCAATAGAGACCAACGCTTTCTGCCTTGCCCAACTCATCGCTTCTATCAATTTTCTTGGGAACAGTTCAAATGAAAGAGAAGAAACCCAAAAGCCATCCATCACAACGCAGATAAGAGTGAAATATGGAGCTGAAACAAAATGGTCATATGTGAAAAAGGGAAATAAATGGGTAGAGAATGAACTAGAGCAACATTAGCACAACTGGAAAGGAGCCTAGGATAAAGAGCCCAATTCTATATACAATAAGTCTCTTAAATGTCGGGATGCCCGAGATGAACTACGCTAGACAGCCTGTATATATAGAATGACATAGAAGAATTCTAAGACCTGAGTAGTACATGGTTATGCATTTAATACCAAAGAAACAATATACGACAATCAATTCTACGTATTTTCCAAGGCTTCCAATACATGAATCTCCCCTAAGTTGCAGACTTGATAAATCAGCCTCAAACTACCAAAGTCCTACGAATTTACCTTCTCATGCACTATATGAGACTCCCTGAGTGAGAAAGAACACACTCACGAGTTCTCCAAGTCCAATTCGATCCAGGGCTCAAAGTGTTTCAACCAGGTTTTCTTCCCATGTTTTGTCTTCTTTTTAAGCCAATGAATAGTTTTTGGTCAATTTCACAATTTGCAGACTTTGCAGTGATCTATAGAGATTCCCCAAGAATGCAATAACCTTCAAAACTAGCAATAAATCCTTCTTTGCAGTTATCCTTTTATTCATGGGAGTATGAATACAATCATACCAAAACAGAACATGTACTTGTAATATAGGGCTAACTTCAACAACCTTAGGCAACAAATATGTGACGAAATTTTGAGGCGTAAAAGAAAAGCCGGTTTTCAATTCCAACTCAACACTATTATCTTAACGAACCATGAAGATACCATTAGTTTCACTCGTCATATTGATTAAACAACTCATATTCTAGCTACCGTTAGGGAAAGACAAATTATTAGAGAAGGCTTTCCTTCTTGAACATATCTATCAGAAAGGTTAGCAATCCAAACATTATTACCATAACCCCTTGAATAACCGATTTGTGCAAGTCAGGTGACATTGATAGAGCCTGGAAACTGTTTATGCAATCTCAGGAAAGGGTTTGACTCCTATGGCTGCGACTTATGCTACAATGATGGACTAATACATCAAATCTGGAAAATTAACTGAGGCATTTCAATTATTAGATGACATGAAGAAGCTCTATCTTTGTTTCCAGATACGAAATTCAACAACATTATCAAACTTAAATAAAATTATAGAATAGTAACCCCAACCAAAATAATGATTCATCCTCCAATAAGATCATTCACAAAGCATAACAAAAACATTTCCAGAGATAAAATCTACATTCATGCCATCATTAGGATGTTGATCATTCACAACGCACCATAAAACCATACCAAATCAGTATCTCCTGTATCATCTTTATCAAGACAAGCAACCCAATAGTAGAAAAACAACTCAGCAGTTCATCAACTCAATCATATTATGCAAAGAAAGAGAGAAAAGAAGAAGAAGAAGCAGAAGCAGAAGAAGACGAAGAAGAAGATGAAGAAGAAACAGAGGCAGGAATGTAAAAAAATTTATACATCTTTCGAACGAAGGAGTTCGGTTGCCAACTAGCCGCCGGAAGGAGAAGGGACGACGCCGGGAAGAATAGTGAATAGTCAGACTCAGAACAACCCTGCTTGCTGCCCAGACTCCTCTTCGGAAAAAAAAAGTTAAAACTTTAAGATAGGTGGTGAGACACGTGTGGAGCCCACTAGTTTCGATTAATTTTATTTTGGATATAAAAAATATATTTTGCAGCTAAATGCCATATTTTTATACGTGGCATGCAAATAGATGGTTGGTCTTCAGTTTATCAGAAGTTGAGAGACAGAGAGGGAAGGGTGGGCGGGCATCAGCCATGGCTGTAGTAGCAATGAGCAGCTACTGCAAGCCTTCCCCATTTCTGGGAAAGTACCCAACTCCTCATTTTCATTTGGTAAGTCAAGTGTGGAGCTTTTCTCTCTCCCACTCTTCAATTTCGATTTTTTTTCCTTGTGTGAGCATTCATAATCTGATTGGATTAATTTGGTTTATTTTCTGATTAAACCTAGTAAATTCGTACTTTAGGCTTGTGGATTTTTGCTAAATTCTTCAGTCTTTTAAACTTGTAGGCTATTCATTTCTTTGGTTTGGTGGATGGTTGATTGAGCTTCTACAAGCAAACTTATGCAGACATTGTGATACGTTGAATTGCAGGGAAAATCTCAATCTGGGCAAGCTTGTGTTGCTCAGGCACCTAGAATTTGTGCACTGTTTTGGGAAGCCAAGAAGTCGGCAGAGCCAAAAGAAATAATAGAGACAAATATTTCACTTGGGGAGTTCACTTTGACAGGTTCAGGATCAGGCCCACAGAAAGAGGTGTTTATTTATACTACTACTCTATTCTTCTCTTCAAATCATTTTTAGGGTGGTTTACCTTCAACTGTGAAACTATATTATACTACATTGTACTATGTTGGTTCCATTCCCAGGGAATTCAAGGAGTGAAACCCGAAAAGTTATCAGTTTCAGTCATTTCTTCAGTCTCTGAGGTCTCATCTGCTGAGTGGGATGCATGCGCTCTGGATGCCACAGGCCCTGAAAAATATAACCCATTTCTTACTTATGCTTTTCTTTCAAGCTTGGAAGAATCTGCTTCTGCAGTAAAGGTTAGGATTCATTGGTGAATTTAACTCTTTCTTTCTGTTATATTGTAAGGATCTACTGTACCATTTTGTTTAGACTGTCTAATATCTCAAAAGTTGCAATTTGTGGTCCCTCAACTGTCAGGTATTTCTGAGTTATTAGGTTTTAGCCATGTGATTGTTATTGAACATGAACTTTTCAGGAAACAGGATGGCTGCCACGCCATATCATTGCGAAGGATGGAAATGATAATATTTTAGGTGTTGTTCCACTCTATCTTAAAAGGTTTAGCATCTGATGTGCTCTCCACATGCTAGCTCCCATGTCATTTCTTCTAAAATATGTATGGAAGCTTTCTGCTGATGTTTTGTTTGCTGCCATCTAACATCTTGAATTTGTGGCAGTCATTCCTATGGTGAATTTGTTTTTGATCACTCTTGGGCTGATGCATATTATAGATTTGGATCAAGATATTACCCAAAATTGCAGTGTTGTGTACCTTTTACTCCGGTAACTGGCCCCAGAATTTTAATTCGTAATACTTCATTCAAAGATCAAGTTTTTGACATAATTGTTTCTGCCCTGAAGGATCTGACTGCCAAGGTATTCAAGTATTCTTTTTGTTCTTTTATGTGCCATCTGATCTCCTTGGAGTCAGTATGAATCCTTAGTTCTTCACAGAGAAAATTGACTCTTATGAGTTCATTCTGCTTGTGTCTAATTATTTTATTTTATTCTGCTTTGGTCAATTTTAATTACAACTTTCCAAGTTTGTTACTGAAAGGAACTTACTTTCCGCATAAAAGTGATATTTAGGTACTGTAAAGAAGTAAATTTAACTTAACAAGCTATGTGGCTATTGCTGTATTTGTCACCTGACTTGTGAAGTATAAATTATTTTACTTTTCATCTCAGTTGACTTGATTGCTTGTGCTCTGCTCTAACCTTTCCTTCTTAAACATAATAAGCCTTGTCCTTTTTCTAGTTTTCAATGCTGTTGTGCTTATTCTGACTTTCTAATTTGACAGTACCAGCTTTCATCACTGCACATTACCTTCTCATCTGAAAATGAGTGGAAGAAACTGAGCAAAAAAGGTTTTCTTCAGAGAATTGGAATGCAGTACCATTGGAAAAATCGTAACTATAAAAAGTGAGTAATTCATTACCTTATAATTCATTGGACGTTTTCACTCATAAATTTCAATGCAGAGTTCCTGCCATATCATAGTACGAAGATATTTTTGTGACTATTCCTTATGTATGTGCAATAGTAAAGAAATATGTATCACGAGATGTCGAGATGTTATGAAACTTACGAGAGAACTGAAGATTACTAATGGAGCAAATCCTCTGGCTGCTTTGGCATGTTCCAGTTTTCTTACACTCCTGTGGATTTTCTGTGAATATTTCCTGAAGTAACTACTTGATCGAGGCCATCTTACACTTGAGAAAACAACCCTAATTATCGACTAACAGCGTGGTAGTGATAGCATTCTTATTTAATATGTTTGTCTTAAATTCTTTTCACTGGTGCTTGTTTGAAAACCAGAAACTAGCATTCTCTTCGTTATCTTATTTATTTATTTAGGTCTTATGCATGTTTCTTTGGTTGCTCTGGTGTGCATTAGCTCCATCTTAAGGATCTTACTGATGTTGGCCTGTACCAGTTTACTCATTGGTCTTCCAACTATTATGATTTACCATTTTGCCATTTTCACCAGGGATGCTACAATTTGAATTTCGCAGTGGAGAAGTAGGGGTTTATATGAGCAATGATTCATGATTTAACCTTTTTCTTTTTCATGCTGCCATCCCATGCCGAACCCATAACTTTTGAAGAGATATAGGAGTCTTTAGAGTTTGACACGTAGTGTTTATTTTTGAGCAAGACATATATTAAGTAGCTGTTGACTGAAAATTATATGTGTGTATATAATTTTTAAAGATGTCTATCATTGTAAGACAGTATAATCCTAGAGCTGTAGGACAGAACACTACTAGACCTGTATAGGTAGACATACACGTGTACACTAACATTAGACATCTGTCCTAGGTAGTTACTAGCAGTTAGTCAGTTACTAACTGCTGTTAGGATAAGATTAGGACAGATACACTGCCTGATCTTATCTCCCTACACTTGTGTATGTATATACAGCCGTTTGGCTATGTGAATGATATCAGAAAATTCACCAATTCTACAATCATTGTTATATTCCTGAACTTATTAGACATATACAGTTGAAGCATCATTTTGACTATGTATTTTGCGATTGAAAATTTGAAGTGCCTTGTTCCTGATACAGCTTTGATGAGTTCTTGATGGACATGAAGCAAAGTAAAAGAAAAAATATTCGTCAAGAACGCAAAAAGGTTGGCCCTTTTAAGCACGAGTTCATATATTCCATTTTATATTTTGTTTATCTAGAAAATAAATGAGAAACTAAAAGTTCTTAGCTAAATTCTTCAGCTAGAAAATGGTTTTCTTTGATTCTTTCAAGTTAACAACCAACAAAGTGTAACGGTATACAATGTGGTGCTGCTTGCAACCAAGAACAGGTGCTGAACGCCTGAACATAATTGAAATTTCTGAAAAATCACTGAAACAATAAAAGATCCTGCTAAAAACAAGAAATAAATGAATCAATTGATAACGAAAGTCATGAATGAAAGAGTGGAAGACACATTGGTCAACCCATGGAGCATGACCACAAATTCAGTCTACCAAAACGTCTTTTGATCCAATAAATCTGGACCCTCTGGTAATCATATTGAAACTCAAACCGTGGGAAATTAGTCAAGGTTAATGGGATTTCATGAAGAGCATATTCCCGATGTTCTGTTTGGGATATGCATGTTCTGAGTCTTGATAAAATCAGTTTGGTCAGTTTTGTCGGAGACGTGAGGTGCATCAGTTGTTTAATTGAAATCTTGATATGCAGATTCCGGAGCAGAATTTGACTATGAAACGGCTGCGGGGTGATGAAATAAAGGTATTTGTTGTAATAATCAGTAACTATGACCGTAGAGTTCCACTTAAATGCAATCATATATTGTGATGTTTAACCTATAATGACTCATCAATCTTTTTCCGAATTTAAGGGCATATATCTGATATGGTTGAGTCCATCTATATGGTATCAAAGGAATCGACCAAAGCTTTATTTGGTTAAAATATCTAGTGATACCGATAATTGCATCCATTCTTCGTTGATTTCTACTGATTCTATTATTAGTTGATTTGTAGTGCTTTCAGTATTATGGTATAATCCCATGTGCAATAGTCGTATCTCGTATGCAAGTCAGCTTCGGACTCATTACGATTTATGTTACTCTCCTTTGATCATGCTCTGTTGGCAGGCTAGACACTGGGATTCCTTCTATGACTTCTACCTGAATACCACTGATAACAAGTTGGTCTCTTTCACTCACTGATGTTTCCTATTCTGTTATATTTGTCGTGAATCAGATTTTCGTTGTACATAATTGTTTCCTAAACTGGTTGAACATATAAGTTTCCTAAAACATTTTCTGTTTTGTCATGTAGCTGTTTATTAATGTTTCACATCACATCCACAGGTGGGGCACTCCATATCTGACTAGGGATTTCTTTCACAACTTGGGCTCAAAGATGGCAGACCAGGTACTACTCGTTGTTGCGGACGAGGGGGGTGAGCTTGTTGCTGGTGCTCTGAATCTTATCGGAGGAGATACCTTATTTGGACGCCTTTGGGGATGTCATCCACGCGCTTACTACCCAAGCTTGCATTTTGAAGCATGCTACTACCAGGTTAATTTAGTTTTTCTTCTCAATTTTTTTGTTGATCGTTAAAGCATGAACATTCCTTTTCTTCTAAAGATGATTTGTATCGCATTACAGGCAATAGAAGCTGCAATTGAACTTAATCTAAATACAGTAGAGGCAGGAGCTCAAGGTGAACATAAGATTCAGAGAGGTTATATGCCTGTGACAACTTATAGCTGCCATTACCTGATGAATGAAGGTTTCCGGAAGGCTATACAGGACTTTCTAGTGCGCGAATCAACTCAGGTCATTACGCCTGGCCACATTATGTCATTTGAATTTCTTCTTCGCCAAATCTATTATTTCTTCGTTTTTCATGGCAGTTTTCATTAACAGTAATGTACTTTGCACTCGTTGTATACATGCAGGTTGAGCTTGGTATGAAACTACTACATGAGTCTGGTCCTTTTAAGGAAGGTAGACAGTGATTTATTGACACGAAACTGCGATATCGACTTCCTTAATTAATTACCAGAAGCAGATTATTGGATTTCTTGTGTAAATATATTTTGGATATATGGCCTTTGATTTCTTCCTTTTTGTAATTAAAATCCAGTTGATTATTGTGTACATAATTATATATCGTGATGTTGTAAACTTCGTGGCAAAAAATTCCATGAACAATTTTTAGTGAAAATTAGAGTATTTAAACAATTTTTGCGTCATATTGACCGATTCTATTGGAAAACACTAGGCTCCCGATGGGTTTCAAAATATTTGGAAGGAAAGGAGAAAGGAGAGGGGCTATAAGGTTCCTAAACCTCATGCATATATGCATGCTTGATTTCAAAATCACCATTTTTATCTCATCATCACACACAAAATTACTATTTCTGTATGTATATAAAGCTCAAGTACCAGCTAAGGAGAGCCTAGAAAAAAAAAATCCAAAAAATAAAATCATTATTACGCAGTTAATCACCTCCATTAATAATAATGGTAGTGAAATTAAGCAACACTCACCATGTCCATCTAGGGTTCTTGGTTCTAGTAGTTGTTATTACTGGGTTTGCAGCGACAAGCTGTGAAGCTGTAAAGCCAAATAAGCAACTTGATGTTGCTACCTGCAACGCTCAGCATGTCGTCAACCGCAGCGCTTTTCCTCCTGATTTCTTGTTCGGCTCGGCTTCAGCCGCTTATCAGGTATTCTTGACGCTGTATTCCCTATACATCTAAATATTTCTCATCGTAATTGACTAATTAATTTGTACATATATATGTATTGTGTATAAATCTAGGTCGAAGGTGCTGCAAAGGAAGGAGGCAGAGGACCAAGTAATTGGGATACATTCATGCAGAAATATCCAAGTACGTTATATAATATATATATATATATACCAGAATCTAAAATTATATCTAAAGTTACGTTGTATCTTCTTCTCACATTTGTTCTTATTATGTGATATAAAATAAATACAGAGAAGATAGCGGACCACAGCACTGGAGATGTAGCTATTGATGAATATCATCATTATAAGGTACGTCTTAGAAATTACTAGCTTATTGCGCGCATACATTTACGCGTATGTTCTTATGTATCAAAAAAATTACTACCCACTTCTTTCCCCTCAAAAAAAAAAAGGAAACAAAAAGACTACCAACTTTCTCCATTAAGTGTTTATTATTTAAATTTTCAATTAAAATATATAATTTTACTACTTTGTCCATATTTTTAAATCATAGTAAGGGTATTTTGGTCAAAACATTTTAGTAAAACCTTTTGCCCCTCTTAGTTTTATAGCAGTATGAAATAATCACTTTTTAATTTTCTGAACACGTAATTATAAGAATTCAAGTAAAAGAAATTAAGATTTAATTGAAAATAATTAAAATGATACATCTATAGCTGGTAATTAAAGAATTTAATATCTTGAAGAATCGTATTATAGAATTTAAGGAGTTTTATATTTTGTTATTGCATGTTTATTTGTAATTTTTAATAGAGTTTTTATATATAAATATGCATTTCGAGAATACATCTGATTTCGAATTTTGATAGCATTTAACATTATAGTACCCTAAGTATGTACGCACGATTATTAAGCGAATCAAGTCGTGCATTTGTTATAGGAAGATGTTCAAATTATGAAGGACATGGGCATGGATGCTTACAGATTCTCAATCTCATGGTCTCGATTGTTACCAAGTAAGACCATATATATATATATATATATATTATGTAAATCCATCGTGCCTAGCTCTAGCTAATGCATTTAGCTGATGGATTTATCAGATGGAAAGCTAAGTGGAGGCGTGAATAAGGAAGGAATCAAGTATTACAAGAGTCTCATCCACGAGCTTCTACACAATGGTCGTTAACATATGTGCATGAATAATTATTCATCCTGTGATATTCATTTTCACCATTCACTAGAATGAAGTAGCTAGCTAGAAAAATCCATGAAAACGCGTGATTATATATATATGTGCAGGTATACAGCCATTTGTCACAATATTTCATTGGGATGTGCCCCAAGCTTTGGACAAAGAGTATGGTGGTTTCTTAAGCCCTAATATTGTGTAAGTGAAAATGTGAACTCATCCTTCACTCTTCACCTTGGTTAAACTTTCTATTCAGATATATAGATTATAATGAAAACTGCTTGCAAAATCAGACTTATTTCTCTGTGCTCATCTATATATTTTATCTTCTTTATATAGGAATGATTTTCGAGATTATGCAGAATTATGTTTTAGAGAATTCGGTAACAAAGTTAAACACTGGATCACGTTAAATGAACCGTGGACGGTTTGCAAAAATGGCTATGCAACTGGAGCGCATGCTCCTGGCCGATGTTCCAACAAAACTTGCGACGGTGGAAATTCAGGGACTGAGCCATATATGGTGGCACACAACTCACTTTTAGCTCATGCGGCTGCTGTCAAATTGTACAAAGACAAATATCAGGTCTTCATCAAAAACTATATTTATATTTCATATATATATATATATTTATATGGGAATTACATTAATATTACTAAAATTTTAAAATTTATAATTATTTCACTCGTCGCTAGCTATTTTTTTTTTCTGGTATTATGTTTATCTAAGGTGATTTTTCATACACTAACTTATTTTGGAATGGAATCAAAGCAGAAAACTGATTTTCCAAAGCATTTCTACTAAAAAGTACACTTATCGTTATTTATATAATTAAGAATTCTTAATGTCCCAACTTTCTGGCTACACTACGCACTATTATATATAGACATATATTTACACAATCTAATGTTGTTGATGGCTATATATACATGTCACAGAGAGTACAGAAGGGCGTGATAGGAATAACGATTGTCACACATTGGTTTGTGCCATATTCTAAAACAAAGCAAGATGAAGATGCTGCATCGCGAGCTTTAGATTTTATGTTTGGATGGTAAGCACGTAAACGAGAGGATATAAGTATCATTAGATATTGTCGATATTCTCTTTGTATGTATGATTAGATTATTGTAAGAAGTTGAAATTTCACCCCAAAACCAATTACCGGCCGCCTCACGCGTGTAAAAAGTTGAGGTTCCACCCCAAAACCAATTACATCCTCCCTCACGTGTGACAGATTTTTCAGTCTATCACGTGCCGCAGATTTTTCAATCTATCACATAACGATGTGAATGGGTACGTGTGACACGTGTGACGGTTAAGTCTTCAAGTGGAATAATCCTGCATCGTCACGTACCCAAGATCATATAAGGCAAAAATTGTAGCTGTGTTTTTTCCAATGTTGAATATTTTTCTCACATCTCAATAATTACCATATGCATATCAAGCAGGTTTAGAGAGAATTGATTAAAAATAA
Organism: Prinsepia uniflora; assembly: GCA_032719365.1. Taxonomy (NCBI): domain Eukaryota; kingdom Viridiplantae; phylum Streptophyta; class Magnoliopsida; order Rosales; family Rosaceae; genus Prinsepia; species Prinsepia uniflora. The sequence continues at coordinate 1,720,120 of CM064872.1, read as the reverse complement.
ATAAAGATGGGGATTGATAATATTGATAATGTAGGTTTATGGATCCGTTGGTGAATGGTCAGTATCCAGTGAGCATGCAATCTTTTGTTGGAGATCGACTGCCCAAGTTCACGAAAGAGCAAGTGAAGATGCTAAAAGGTTCATATGATTTCATTGGAATTAATTACTACACAGCATATTATGCAGTCAATGTGCCTCCTAATAAAAATGCAAAGCCAGACTACAATACCGACGGCCTCAACAATCAAGTTGGTGAGTATTCAGTACAGCAACTCTCAAATTTTATTCACCTAGCTAGCTTCCAATAATATATATCACTTTCCAATTTCTTAATTTTACCATATTATTACTTTGAAAAAAAAAAATCACTCTTATTTACGGGAATTTCTACAATACACCGTATTTACGGTGCGGAATACATATCGTTAGTTCTTCCCAAATCAAAATCTAACAGTAGAAAAATAAGGGGACACTTTTTTATATTTTTTATTTTTTTATTATATTATGTTGAAAAATCATGATGTACCAATGCAACGTTGTGTTGTAGTCATTCTGCTTATTTACATGTGTATATATGTTTTGTCTCAGCTGCTCGTGATGGTGTCCTCATTGGTCCACAGGTACGTACGTACATACGTTTCACCAATTTTTAGAAAAAAAATGTACATATATAAAATAAATTATGATTTTATTTTATCTTAATATGTTAAAATACAGGTCTATCTTTTTTGGGGACAATACTTGCATCCCATTCTGACACATCCTCATATCACCCTTTCGATTTATTGAATTTTCTTTATATATATCATAATCGACATCATTTATTCTCTAGATAATTATATCAAGATCATCTTCATAAACAAATCAACAAAAATAGAGATCATTTGTTCATTCATTCATATATATATATATCAACTAAACGAACGATTTGCTATGAGGATTTTAATTTTTCCCAAAAATATTGATGTACCTAATAAATATAAATATTTTACAGATATAATCTTGATATATGATGATTTAAAGAATAAACGGTTTCTATTATGATATATATATAAAAAAAAAATTGATAAATCAAATATGTACAAAGAGGTACCATCAAAGTTAGATACAAATATATATTATCCTTTTTTTCTAGCCAATTTAACTTACGTTCTTTTTAAAATAAAACGTAAAATTGAACGTTACATTTTTCCATGTCCATTTAATTTTGAAACAAGTCACGTAAAATTGACAGTTAATTTTTTTTTTTTTTTAAATAAGTCAATCACCCTATAGTTGATTAATCGTATATGTTATGAATGGTTTGGCAGGCTGCTTCTGATTGGCTCTACGTTTATCCCAAAGGATTTCGAGAATTACTGATTCACACAAAGCGAAAGTATAACAATCCACTTATTTACGTCACCGAAAATGGTAATTATTCTCGTAAACATTGAGTTATCTATGGTAATTATCTCTATTTTATTATTTTTTGAAGCTAAATATATATTTATTACATATTAATGCAGGAGTTTCTGAGCTCAATGATCCCAAATTACCCCTGGAGGAAGCACTGATTGATAATTTAAGAATCAAATATTATGATCAACATCTTTATTACCTTCAGCTGGCTATCAAGTAAGTGCTTGCTGAATTAAAAGAATATTTAATTATTTTTTTCACCATTATAATTTGACAAATATCAAATAATTTTGCTTGAGGTGATTAATTATAATTGAATTATTAAATCTTGTTTCGAGCAGGGAAGGTGTTAATGTCAAGGGATACTTTGCATGGTCCATATTTGACAATCTTGAATGGGCAGATGGTTATACAATGCGATTTGGTCTCAACTTTGTTGACTATAAAAATGGATTGAAAAGACATCCTAAACTCTCAGCACGATGGTTTAAGAATTTTCTTAACAGACATAAGCCGGGTTCTAAACATAAACCCTCGTAATAAGATGGTGACATCGGGAGAACATTTCTTCGCGTGATGGGCAGCTTCTTTTAAAAGGGAAAGTGTTCCCCATAGCTACTAGTTAATTATTGAGTTGAAATTCTTCGCATTGCATTTGTATATATGGTATTCCAATAAAATTGTAGAAGGAATTTTTTTTTTAATGCTAGAATGTGAGTAAATGCTCCATATTGGAAAAACAAAACTTAAATTTTGCCTTATATAATTATGTGTTATACCTCTCGTTGTCAATTAGTTTTGGGGTGAAACTTCAACTTCTTACGTGGTATTGGAGCAAAATTGGGATGTGTTTATACAATAAAAAAAGAAATGAGATTCGAAAATCACTCAGTGAATCACAGCGTGACTGAGACAGATTTTGAGGTCGATCAATTATAATTTTCTTTAGTTTTACTAGGTGAGAATAATAGAGAAAACTGTTGTATATATAATATATTGAATATCGATTTCATTTTTTTACGTGAGTTAAATTGAAAACTTTTTACTACATAGATAAGAATATTGCTGAATTAGTTAGTACATAGTTTGCATATATGGTTATTCAGTTAATCTATTGCCCCTACACATATTGACGTACAGTTAGAAATTCATCTGAATTGGGACCTTTTTAAATACATAAAAAAATTAATGTAAGTTAACTATCATATACAGGTTTCTTTGACATATTCTCAGTTTGAAATCGTTGCATGTCCAAAATTAATTATGATTGAAGTATTAAAACAAAATAGACATATATGCGTCAAAATGTTGAAAACTGAAAAATAAATAATTAAATAATTAACTATTCAATAATATAAACTATGTACTTTTATATCAAAATATCACTATGATTTCTATAAATCATGAATGATAATGATATATATGTGCATTAGGAAGCCTAAAATTGTATTTTAAAATTGAATGTGAATTTCAAAATATATAATTAACTATAATTATATAATAATTATTACTTATTAATAAATTATTAATTAATTAAAATATATTATAATATATTTATACATATATTAGTAAATTTAATGTCTCGAATCCAAGATCAGGGCTAAAGCAAATTTGACTTAGAATCCGAATGACAATTAAAATGTTTCACCGGCCACAAACCAGGAATATAAAATGTGGATAGTGTTGGAACTACCAATTAGCTCCATTAATTTTTTTAGTTTTTATATTCTTTAATTTTTTCTTTAACTTTTAAATTTAACCTATTTATAATTTTGTTGTATTAAATTTTGAGTGTTCTAAGTTTGAAATAAATAAATTTACTTTAATTTTGAATGAAAATGAGTAATTGTTATTATTGAATCAAATGTATAAAATATTACAAAATAAAGCCTCTGCCGATCGTAATAAGTACGTTCGACTGCAAGCTACTGAAGTCCAAACTCCTTCCGAGTTAATAACTACAAAAATTACGAGATTTTGTGAATAGTGCAGAATCGAATTTGTTGATTCTCGGATACGAAGATATCAAATGGGCTACATCAAACTAGCATGCCCAATAACTCATGTATGGTATTTGAAACGGCTTTCTAATTATACCGCGAATTTTTTAGATAAACCTCTTAAAGAATTAGAAGGCCTAGTATATTACCAAGTGTGATTTGATAAAAATTATGATTTTACAGATTAAAGATGAGAAATTGTCATCCCAAGGTTTTTTTTTGGGAACTGAAAATTCATTATGTTTTCTCAAGGACTGCGAAGTGAGGATTACATTCTCCTTCAGAACTCAGAAGACATCCATCAAAGAAACCAATGTGTTACAAAATGGAAGAGTTTAACACAAAAAACCGACCCAATATGAATATGTACTGCAACTGATCACGTATATGAAGATTGAAGCCTGTTATTTGTAGAGTTCGACAAATTCGAACCCGAATCAGGAAAGACAGCCAGCTGCGACACCCGAATCACGAAAACGCAGTCATCAACTCAGTGCCGCCACGTTTACTTGGTAACTTTTCCAAACATAAACAGAAATACAAGATTATGTACCTCCCCAATTGACCTTGAGGAGCTTGGAACCACTGAGACACCAATGGAGAATATGAGTATGTGACGTGGTCAAAACTCTCAAGGTTCCGTACTGCCGGTAATGTTTAAAGGGAAAACATGGCGAGGTGCCTTTGTCTGAACTCTGAAGGAGTTTGCATAACTACTAAGAATTACTTGCATTGCATTCGCAAATTCAGATCATAAGTTCTAACCGTTACTTAGAAACTAATACACGCTCAGATTTACTACTACTAGTATCCATTAAAAAAAATGAAACTGTGATCCAACCTCTGTATCCCCAGCCACCAACAGAAAAATATGCCGAAGAACACAGTTTTGCAAACAACAATGAATGAAAATAGAAATTTGTTTACTTGAATTGGTGCTATTCTTTGTGAGGATTCAAGGACGAGTAGAGTCCCAATATGTGCTCGGCCACAAAATCATGACGCGTCAAGATTCCAACAACTGGAGGCCTCTGCAAAATGTAGTAACTTTATTAGTGTTACAATTATAGGGGAAAGTTTTAGTAAGTTTCCAACGTTCCTCGCAGTTAAGACACATGAATGACAATGAAAATACGCATATATTATCTAACACATTTCAAACATATAGTCACCATTAAAGAAAATGGAAGCTTGGGAGAGAGAGAGTCTTCCATACCCCTGGTGCCTTGGGCACTACGAGCAAGTGCCTTAGGCCAAGTTCCCGAAAGCAAATGGCAGCTTTAGCTAGGGACATTGTTTCAACTACGGTATATGGGGAGGTATTAGTAATGGGATAGAGATCAACAAACATCTCCATTTCTTCCTCCTCAATTTCCAAATCCTCTAGCTTGATCCCCTTGCCTGATCCCGCCTTCCCAAAATCATGCGCTTTGAACCTACTCATAATATCTGAGCGAGCCAACGTTCTTTGTCTTGTAAAGTTCCTTCCTTTAAGCAACACAAGCAAATGAGATCTCAAAACCAGCCCACACAACTCTGCAGCAGCAGAGAAAGGTGGTTCGTCAATCACGGGGAACCCATTATGCGCCGTTGTTCTGAGTGCATCTACTATATTCCTTACTTTCTCAACCCCGGAAAATGAAACCAAGGGCCAAGAAACAACATCACCAGCAACCAAGTCCCTCATGTATGGCTCTGCATGCGCCTCCATATAAGGAAATCCCTTCAGCTCCATAATCTGGTCATAGACGCCCTTGTTGAAACAATCAGCCACAGTTTTCGAAATAAGGAGAACTAGCATCATCAGTGGAAGCATTAGAAGATTATTAGTCAGCTCAAGAAGAATCACACAGAGAGAAACAGTCATTCTCATCGTGCCACCAAGAAAGGAAGCGGCTCCAAGGAGGGAAAACAAACCCGCATCAAGATGCGACTTAGAACCAAGGAGAGCCCCCACAAGGCGCCCATAGGAGGCCCCAGCAAGTATAACAGGGATGAAAAGACCAGAGGGAACGGCAATACCATAAGTCACAATGCCCAGAAAGTACACTGCGACAAAGAAAACCAAGAGAGTGGAGAGATGGAACTCCCCATCAGAGCCCGAGCTTAAGAGGTTGCGGATAGCATCATCATTGGTATTGAAAAAGAGTGAGGCGAGGCCGTTGTAGTGGTTAGGTGGACATTGGAAATTCTTGTAATTTCCAGAGCGACCTACGGTGGGACATTTATCCTTCAGCTCAGGGGGGCAAGGAATGCACTCCGAAAGCCATGGGAGGCCATAAGAGCAACAAGAAGTCAAAAGAGAAACGGCAACAACAAGCAGAATTTTACATGAAGGACCTCCCCTGCAAATCATTCTCAGTAATTAGAAACATTATAAACTACATAACCCTTTTTTTCCTCCAAGTGCAATGTAAACTATTATCGATATGAAAAATAGTACGAACATACAAAATTCTGAAAGCAATCAAGAGGAAGCAAAATGAAATTATTTACGGAGTAAGAAAACTCAAATGCACACTTTTGTTCGCTGAAATTGAGCACAGCTTATTTTCAAACTTAATAAAACAAATGTGAATCTTTTCCTTTTTAGCTTTTATACCAAGGCTTAAGTATCTAGCATTAGTGAGAAGGGGAAATGCAAATTTTTGGTTTATACTTGATAAAATTCTATGGCGCAAAACTTTTATGAGTGTTTGTGTGTGGCTATAGTGTTGTATAGTGATAAATTTAACCAAAATTGAATTTTCAGAGCATACTTATTTATGATGGTATAAGATCGAAGGACTTTGTCCACCAAGTAATTGTAAATGCTTCCAAAAATGCCTCCAATAACTCCAAGGGATATGACTGCGAGCAGATCAGCGCTGCTATAAGTGACCTTTGCTGAACTGACATCAAACATGATCAGACCTCCTTCACCAAATAGTCCACATTTACCACCCTTGCAAAATTCTACAAAACCTCTTAATAATACTGCTACTACAGCTGTTGTGAAAAATGCCCTCCAGAGAAGAGCACTCCTCCACCTACAAAAGCATGATAAAAGATGACAAATTTTCTACTAGATATGCAAGCGTGCAAATAAAAAGTACATGAGCATAGATAATGCTTGTGCCGTAGTGCAGGCATTATAGAGATTACCATGAAGCTGCTTCTTCCAGTGCAAAAAGGACCCCGCCAACTGGGGCACGGAAGGCAGCTGCGACACCAGCAGCAGCACCACAGGTAATCAGATCACGTCGATCCCTGTCATTTTTGAAGTACCTGAGCCATTTCCAGGTCAAATGATATTTGCGAGAGCCGCCCTGTCCAAGCAAAAAGGCTATGCAAGCGCCAGTGTGTACCATAGGTCCTTCCTTACCCACAACAAACCCAGCAGCTACTCCAAATATAGAACCAAAAATCTGCCAAGTTGGGACTCTAGTTTTATTGTTTATATATTATGAAAAGCAAGACATTCAAACTACCATTGGGACATAAATTTTTCTTCAAAGTATGAGTGAGGGACAGAAAGAAAGAGAGAGGAGCTTTCATTCTGCTATGTACCTTCACAAACAGGGTACTTGGAGCCAATATAGAGTAAGCATCTACACCATTGAGATATGCTTTAACTTCGGGAATACCTGAGCCTGCTGCTGCAGGGGCAATGTAGGCACAAAGAGCTGCAGAAGCAGTAGCCAAAACCACGTTACAACAAGCAAATGCGGCGAATGCCTGATAGTACCTGCACTGGAGTTAACATAACATCATAGTTACTCAAAAGTATATTGCAATATAGCCATAAGGGTAACAATGATAATGATTACATCTAAGACACGTAATAGCTAGGCTTACTTTTCACGAAGCATGAGGTCGTTGGTAAGCAAAAGTTTGAAACCAGCTATATTCTCAACACCTAGGTTACTGAGAAATCCAACTAACCCAGTGCCTAACCCAATAAGGAGCACAAGTGTCCACTTGAGAGCAACATACTGAAATATCTCAATCTTCGTTCTAGACCTCCAGTCCTGCTTAAAAAGATCATTCTCAATGATCCTGGAAAAAAAAAATTACAAAAATAAACCAGTGAGGCAGCAGCATATACAAAATTGTTAACAATTTATACCTTCAAACAAAGATAAACGTTGTAGGTTGGTAAAAAAATTTGGACTTGTTCTTCAACACAAGATTTTGAAAATTACATTCAAAAGAAAAAGATATAACACGCAATTAGCAAAAAATTTAACAACAAATCTATAAATCCTAAAACGTTAATATCATAAAGCTCTTCCATCCAAGCAGAATTGAAGTATTACAGGATAGATTTGATATTCTGGAAAATCAAATTCCTAATGTCCGTCTGCGTATACTTGAAATAACTTTAGATGAATCACCAACACAACATAAAATTGATTAATGTGATTTCTCGAAAAGGAAAATGAAACAATCATGTCAGTTTCAAAACCAAAACAACACAGCACATAAAAATCAGTACTTGACAAAGAACGATGAGAAAAATGAAAATGGCTCTATCACTACTAACATAGTTGGACTAGATTTCAAAAACCAAAAGAAAATAGTTGATAAGGATAAATTAAACATTCGAGCTAAAATGCTGATAGAAATATTTGGTTTATTTTACAGAAACGAAAACAACCACCACAAGTAAGATGAAAGTTGTGTTTCCTGTCATCCTCCTATGACTCTCCTATCATTCGTTGTTGTGTTATTATAAAACCCTATTAGGTTGCCAGAATTGTATAGAAATCAGATTCTGGAACTTATCCCAGTAACAATTCTCCGTCACTAAACAACCAAAGGGAGATTCATAAGCTGTCATGCAATTAGAATCCAAAGAGCGTTCATTTAAACAATACCAGAAAGAGAAAAAAAGATAAAAAGTTTCGAACTTTCCTTCCTTCATTTTTCTCATTACTGCAACATTGGAATTTAGAACACAGCAAGATGAAAAAATTCATCTTTCCTCTCCATGTTCCACCAATCTGCGGCTAACTAACCAAGTCCCAATCTTTTTTCAGAGAGACAAATACAAATAAAAACAATCATACAATGGCATTAGACCCAAAGAAGAGAAAGAGATGAGGAGGGAAGGGAAGGGAAGGGAAGGGAAGAAAACGAACTCATAGTCGAGGCTTTCGATGGGAGAGAGATTGGCACCAACAATGGCAAGCTGAGAGGTTTCATTTCTCCTCTTCCTCAGAAGTGGTTGTCTCAAATTCGAATTATACTCCTCCTCTTTGTTGCCAATCGGCATTGAAGATTCATCACTCTCTAACAACCCTTCTATTTCAATAGCATTCTCCTCCACCTCCATCCCCCTCTCTCTTTCGCTCTCTCACCAATTTCAAGACTTGATCAGTTCAACCAATTTCAAGACTTGATCAGTTCATCTCTCTTTTTACGAGATATCAAGAAACTTCACTGCTTCTCCTAATCAATCAATCGGAGCAGGCAATAATAAAACTAGAAAGTCCCATTTTGTTGGGTTTTTGGCATAAGTTATTACACTCCTAATCTTAAATATAAGGATTTTAAGGAATCAAAATGATAATCGAACCGGAGACTGCGGAACGAGGTTAAAAATTACTGCTAAACCTGGCCTGTTTATATCCATAACTGATCTTTTGATGAAGATAACGACAAAGTAAAACAATTTAGATAACGACAAAGTAAAACAATTTACATAACAGAGCAGCCAACCATCTATGTTCTCTAGAATACCATACACAAAACAAATTATGAGCCATCTCCTCAATGTGTGGAACAAAAACATGCCAAGTAAGACAGTTGCACATTTATGATTTATGTATATTTATGTACCACTTGTTTTCTATTATTAATATTATTTATGGTGCAGCCGATAGTTTTGACACAACTCAACTACCGATGCTAGTTTAGTAATGAAGACACAAACATGGTTCTTGAAGTAAGTTCTGAGCACGAGACGGACTTTCATGCGATCTTGTTTGCTGGGCCGGTACAGGGCCGGTACAAATCTTTGAAAGGTTATGGCGAAAATTAAAAAAAAAGTGTTCTTAATTTATATATTAAATTATTAAAAACGTAAATTTTTATGAATTGATTGTTTTATTTTTATACTATAAATTTTCATTAAAAATTTATTAGAGAAAATCTATTAGGGAAAAATCTCTAAAAAAAAAAAGATCTCATGTCTAAAATATTACATTTAGTTAAAAAAAATCAAATTATATATTTCTAACTTATATATAGATGAAAATATCAACATTTAAGACTATTAAATTAAAACTTTTATATTTAATATAAGCATTTAGTCTTCAAATAAAAGTTCTACCTTTCAAAAAATTTGAACCAATATCAAGCATATTTAGTTTTTTGTTTGATGAAATCTGGACATAAAATATACTTTTGTGTTTGATGCATATTTAGAGCCAGTTTGGGATTGGTGTGTTTTTTTAGAAAAATTACTTCAGCTGTGTTTTTTTTGGAAAGTGATTTATGTTTTATTTTCATAATAATTAGCTATAAACTAAAATAATTTTTTATAAAAACACATTTCAAAAGCAATATACAGAACGCTTATAAAAAAATTCTATAACAATTTTTTTTTATCAAACGTTTTTATAATGTTTCATTTAAAAAAACCACTAAAACTGAAGATTCATCGGCAATGAACCGAAATGGTCACGACGAGTTATGGTGGGAAAGGCGCACTTGACTAAGGTTGGCCATGATGATAGCCATCATCATTGGGTCAGGTCGGGCAAGTCCTGCCCAAAATGTTTGGGCTTGGACCGGGCCGGACCGGGCCCATTCATAATTTAAAAAATACCGGGCGGGGTCAGACGGACTTGATCATAAATATGAAAGCCTATGTCTCTTGTCGGGACAGAATTGGGCCGGGCTTTTATTGGGCTTTATGGGTCGGGCCTACTAAGCACACTTCTACCTACCTAATTATAAAAGTGTGAGTTGAGCTTAAATATCATTATTGAATATTGAGATAAGGTAAGGAAGGGACCTATTGAGTTTGGAGAATTGACTTAACCTTTCAACTACAAAATCGAGATATAATAAGGTGGCCACTAATCACATATCTACTTGAATTGTAGTAAGTTCTATGAAGAATTAGCCGAAGAGCTAACTCCTGAGATATTTTTTGTGGAGCTATGCTACTCCTAACTGTCACTTAGTGTAGTAAAGGTATTAGAATCAAAGTGAGTAATCAATTTGCAATGACCCAAGTAACCTTTTCTGTAAAGATGAACAGTGGGATGTGGAGTTGTATATAAAAACATACACTTCTTTAAAAACTAGGTTAAGCTTGGGTTGAAGTTTTGGGTTTGGCCTGAAATAGCAGTAATAAGATTTGACTAGATATTAATTTTTAATTTATAATTATTTTATAAATTCGGGTTTATGGGTCGGGTTTACATGGGCGGATCAGGCTGAGCTTACCGGGCCTTATCGGGTTCGGACATATCGAGTTTGAATACCCTAAGCCCAAGTCCAGTCCGTCAACATAAGGGTTGGGCCAACCCACGACCCATTGTAAGACCCGTGTCCTGGAGGGAACGGTGAACAATCCCACATTCCTGCGATGGGGGAATGGTCTGGGAAGGGAATGGTGGTGTGCCTTAAAGGTGTAGGCACACACCTATCTAGCATGAGGCCTTTTGGGAGCTCAGTGGCTTTGGGGGGGATTGGAACCCCAAAGTTAAGCGAGTTGAGGCTGGTGCAATTCCAGATGGGTGACCCCCTGGGAAGTTGCACCGTGAGCTCCCGAAAACAAAACCGTGAGGGCAAGGGCAAGGAGACCCAAAGCGGACAATATCATGCTAGATGAGTCAGGTCCTAACCGAGGAGGGTCGGGTCCTGACAATTTGGTATCAGAGCCAGACCCGACCGGGAAGTGTGCCAGTGAGGACGCTGGGCCCTAAGGGGGGTGGATTGTAAGACCCGTGTCCTGGAGGGAACGGTGAACAATCCCACATTCCTGCGAGGGGGGAATGGTCTGGGAAGGGAATGGTGGTGTGCCTTAAAGGTGTAGGCACACACCTATCTAGCATGAGGCCTTTTGGGAGCTCAGTGGCTTTGGGGGGGATTGGAACCCCAAAGTTAAGCGAGTTGAGGCTGGTGCAATTCCAGATAGGTGACCCCCTGGGAAGTTGCACCGTGAGCTCCCGAAAACAAAACCGTGAGGGCAAGGGCAAGGAGACCCAAAGCGGACAATATCATGCTAGATGAGTCAGGTCCTAACCGAGGAGGGTCGGGTCCTGACACCCATAATGGGATGAGTCGGGCTTATTGTCACCGGGTCTACCGGGTACCCACAAACCCGTGGATTTTTGGGCCAAATGGTGAGGGCTACATGATGATATAGAAATCTTTATAAGGCATCAAAACTACCACGTGTAGTGTTGTTATTGGATGGGCAGATAGCTGAGCTGGTCAGCAAGGCTGACACAAGACTTTCTCCTCGTCTGGGGCAAATCTCGAGTTGGGCCTAATTCAATAACTGAAGTCCCTCGTTCTCTTCTTATTTTAAGAATTTTATAGTTTGTTATTTCTAATTTTTTTTTAATTTTGAAAAGGAAATTTAAGATGATTTAATACAAGCTTTAAACATAAGAAGAATATGTGTGCCAATTGAAATTATATTATAAAACGAAGATATAAAATTTCATAGATAATAAATTAAGTGGACGAGCGAGAATTGAGAAGTGACGGTGTCAATATTTGTTAATATCATATTGACCAATTAGGCTTAGTATGAATAGCACAGTCACAAACGCACGATCTGCCACATGGCGATCCGCATGCATGCCAATCGGCAGGCTCGAGGCCATTCAGAAGGCAATGCCAACAACCAATGTCTGACAATGCCAAGTCATGACCATTCGTTAGGCATGGATCGGCACTCCTGGTTCGATCCACTTGCAAATTTCAGTAACGACTCTCTGACATGACAAGAGATCTATTGTCACCTAGTATACTTCCCGAATCTGCGGGATTCGTGGCAGCATCTCATGAGGTAGTTTAAGTCTTCCATCAACAATGTCAACCTCCATATTCATTACTATTATAAATATCCCCTCAAACCCTCCCATAAAAAAAAACTCACTTCTCTCTCTAAACACACAAACTTGACTATTCTGTCTTTGTGCTGTTGATCTGCCTATTGGATCTCCACCTCACTTATTGACCTGAGCATCAGAGCTTTTAGGTCGACACTCCATCAATGTCTAGTGTTTTTTTTTTTTTTCGCCTCGAAGGTTACTCAGTAGGCATAAGAGAAAACGAACTAGCACCCCTAACGTATCTCATCACATCAGATCCAGTTTCAAATCAAATAATGTTAATAGGGATAATGGCACTCCATAATCCAGATAAGGATAATGAGGGTGGTTTCCATACGCTTTTGCAAAGATCATGTGAGGGCGGTACTGGGGAGTTTCTTTTTGAAAGTGCTACACACTTCCAAGCACTTTTGCAAAGATCATGTGAAGTATTTTTCATGAAAATATTGACATATTTATTTCAAGGTATTTTTGTTAAAGACACTTATTTTGCATAGAAGCCATTCCAAACAAGCCCGTAATGGTATTCTTACAATCTTACCAGATACGATATGCAAATTAATGTTCTGTGCATAATAAGTGAATTAATTTCGAGTTCTTACTGAGTCATATAATTAATAAATCAGATAAGAAAGATTTATATTTGTTGCTTTCCTTGTTTTCTTCTTCTTCCACGTCATGGAAGCATGGAGGGTAGAGCAAATCAAAAGCTAAAAGTTCATGTTTTTATATTATGAAAGAAAAGACCGTGTCCAAGTTTCCACTTTCTTGGTGAGTGTTTTTAAACTGTAACCAAGCAAATCACAAGAAGCTCTCGGATTCAGTCAGCATCCTCCCGAAAAACAACAATATCTCAGATTCTCATTCTCTCTCACACTTGGCCCTCAATCAAAATCATCACCAACCCCACTCTATCTGTGTCTGCTCTTTATTCTCTTAATTAATTACGCTTCCATTCCTCAATAAGTAATTAACACTTTGCCCATTTTTCAGTACCATCATTCCTTTTCCTTTTCATGTTTCCTGTGTATGATTTTCATTTTTGTTTGATTTCGATATTTTGTGGCTGAACTTCACTCGTGGGTTCAATGGGTTGGTCCAAAATTGGGACTTTCCGTCTAATATCGGGAATTTCCGTCTAATATCGGGAATTTCGGACAATATCGACCGAAATCGCCGATATGTATCGATAATACGCGAAATTGCCGATATTGGGGAAGAATTAGCTTCATTCCCTCTTAGCTGCCGTCGGCCGGGAAACCCGATATATCGGCGAAACCGGCGATATTTACATGACTGGTTACAAGATTGTTCCTTTTGTATGCTTGTTCTATTGAAAGCAAGAACAATGCAGAACCATGAGAAGAGAAGACGCAATTCCTTGAGAGGATTTTTGATGTCCTCATCAACAAGTATGTGTTTCTAATCCTTCCATGAATAAATGGCTTACAGTTTTTCATGGAATCGGTTTAATCGAAACTCTAGATTATATCGTATATGGAATTTCGTAGGTAAAATATCTTGGTTAATTAGTACATTTTTTAGATTATATCGTATCGATGATTTACCGGAATATACACTACGCTCCACCTTCGTCTGCATCATTTCTAGGGGAGGCAGATTTTGGATCACATCAATGAGTCATGCAACTTCTATAAGGAGAGTTGCTGGTCTCAGAAGTTCGTGGTTCTTATAATAATCCTCATCATGCCAAATTCTCCCAGAAAATTTACCTCGTTAATTAGATCAATGTTCTAGGAGGACAACGGTTCTGAGGAGATAGTGAGATGAGGAGAATTATTTTGAGAGGAAGAAACACGAATGCGATTGCAAATTAGAAGGCGGAAATTAAGATTGAGTTCAATTATTATAAAGGACGAGATCAATACGCAATGTGTATAATTTTCTTTTCGAAGGTTGAATGGTTATCAACCTGATGAGGAAGGCACAAAGTCCTACCATTTGCTAGAGTTGCAATTTTGAAGTTTCCTTTGTAACTTATATCTAGGTTTTGACATTTTGTTAATATTATGTATAACACGAGAACGTTATTCGAATTTGAGATTTTTAAAGTTCATGTATCAATACATTAAATTATTTTAGTTACTAATAACACGAGCGTAGGAGTTAATGACAATTTGGCAGATATTAAAAAGAAGAAATGTTCGATTAATCCGTAAATTACATTTTTTTTATAGAAAATTTAATTAAAAAGATATACATAAATATCTTTCTATCGATCATGAATATTCCTAATATCAATACACAAGAATTACGTACGACGTGTGTTAGTTTATAATGATCTAGTAAAATTATAATAATTGATTTTTGTATTCATAAATGTGAACTTCTTCTGTTTATATGGGATTAAAGATATATCTAGCCAACATAATTATAGTAATTATGTTTTAAGAGTAATACTAGGGATAAACAAATTTGCGTATCAAAATTTTAATTGCCTATGAAAAAATTGTAAATAATTTAAATTTTATATATGAATGTTTTTTTTATTATTATTGACACGTAGTATCCCGAAACTATCAATCAATGACTAATTTACGCCAGGAGACATAGAGACTCACAGTGGAATTTCAGCCTCTTCCTCGTCACAAATCAAATGCCAATTTCATGTCTCGAACTCAAGACTAGGAAACAAACTTGACTTGGAACCCAAGTTTCCACTAAATTACTTGTTCGTGGTTATATATAGACGCATGCACAAACCCATGAATTAGAAATGATATAGACTAAATTTTAATGTGAATTTTTTTAATCCAACTTCAACGGTATTAGGTGAATTCTATTTAAATTTTTTTATATTAAAAATACATACATTATGAAAACAAATAACTAATAATCATGCAATAAATGCAATATAAAAGGGGCAATTATATATAGGTCATTTTTTAGAGTCCAAATTATAAGTTAGTCCACTGCAGTAAATAAGAAGTGTAAATAAAAAATAACTTAATTTTATTGTTGGTCAAAATACATCATTAGTTTTAGTCTTTTAATTTTTAAAGAATTACAAGTGTGTCATTACATATCATATAATTTGATTTTATTTTACGTAATTTACCTATAAAAATTTTAATTGTATTTAAAAATATAATTTGCCTATGAAAATTTTAATTGTATAATAAAAAGTATATTATTCGCAATATACTTCTCTCAAATAGAATAGAAAAATAAGAAATACACAAATAATTATTAATTTACCTAAGAAAAAATAAAACAGGCACGTAATTACTAATTTACCTATGAAGGAATAAAACAAAAAAACTTTATAAAATAAATAAAGTACCTGTGAGTCTATAACTATTCAAAAATATCAAATAATATCTAAGAAGTTTGGTAGATTAAAATGATTTTCATTCCCAAAACAAATTTGAAAATATGAAATTTAGTTAGAATTATCTTATCAAATAATTTTGAAAAATAAATATTAAATATTAATATCTGAATTTTGAAAGTTACTCATCATATCTGAAAATGGTATAAACAATATTAGAAAATTAAATAGAATAATAAAATAAAAAGAAACATGGTAAAAATCTTAATAATACACTAAATTGACTATTTTATATGTTATACTTAAAAATTGGACTGACTTATAATTATTTATAAATAAAATAATAAGTTGGATTATACATAATAACTAGAGACTAATATTTACATAATAACTAAATGACGTATCTAATCAACACTTCCTCAAAAGGAAGTTAAGTCTCTGAACATATTCAAGATATTAAAACTTTACTTGTAAGCTAAGTTCAAACTGGACACGTTATAATAACGTTCGATTACTAATGAACGGTTTTTGAACTACAAAAATATTACTTTGCTTGTAAATTAAGTTTAAACTGACGGATGTAAGTTAAGTTTAAACCGACGGATACAACGAGTAGAATAAAAATACTACGAAGATATATAAGTGTGCTTAATTTTTTTCAAGTAAAATACTAACTATTTTTTTCCAAACAAGTTCTGAGCATGAAATTCTGGTGGATTGTGGTTTTGACAATTTTGGTATTTGTATCCATTCTCAAATGGAAATGGGTGGGTATGTGTATATCTTGGTGAGTACATAGAATTTGGACCAATATATGTCACCATAGTATTCAGCCCATTACTATAAATAGTGACCTCGTAAGACCTACAATATCACTCAGTCAAACATTCATATTCATCGTGTCTCCTCACCCTAGAAGAAAATGTAGGAGGAAAGCACCAGCTTCCTTAGATTCTCTAATAAAATTAAGAGAATCAAAGAATTGGGGGCTTGTTGAAACACTTATAGGTCCTATATCGAATCGACGATTTATCAGAATACGTAGTTTGCTCCCTCTTGTTCGTGGAGCAGGATTAGGTCGCATCTCTGAAGCCTGAGTGGCCACTTCTGGAAAGATGGTTGGCCTCAGAATGTTCACGTTTCTTATGTATCCGGGAATCATTGTTCTGATCAACGATGTTCCAATCAGACCGGAATTGTGATAATGATTCTGCAGATCTGAAGCAAGACGAGGAGACCTATTTTGAGACGAAGAATATGAGCATGCGGTTCTAATCGAGTAGACATGAGGGAGAAAAAGAACGGAACAAGGTTCGTGGCAGATGAAGCTGACGAGAAAGGAGGTGCAACGATGCCAATCGAAAGAGAAGGAACTACTAGTACTGCGTTTTTTAAATGTAAGCCAAGTTCAAACTAGTAGATATAATGAGAATATTAAAAATATAAAAGCAATAAGTTTGTTGAAATTCTAAATTCTTATGTACCATTCCCTCTATAAATATATTAATTAAAAAAAATTGGAATTTGAAGCTCACTATGTTTAAATTTAATTTCCTTTTATATTACCTAAATAAGTAAAATCACAATTTAAAAAAAATTAATTTATCCAATTTCTGAAAGATTAATTTGTCTGTTTCATAAAAAAATTAATTAAATTAAATTCTGTTATTTATAATTTCTTAATAATCGAATAAATTTTTCTTCCAAATACTCTAATATTTTATTTATTACTAGCTCTATATAACTTAATTTTTTTTTTCCAAACAAACATGAGAATTCATGGATTGTTTTACCACATGCTATTTATACTAATATTCAGTCTTAGATGGTAGGTGATTAAATTTCTTGGTTAGTAAGGAGAATTTGGACAACATATGCCACTGCAGCATACACCCACCGAATATGTGGATTGTGGGCAGCCAACAATGATGTCACTTTGCATAATAATTTGCCATTTTAAAAGGTATATTTGTTAATGTAATCGGTCACAACTCACCAAGCACATTGAGCACTTTCTGTCCGCACCCACTGAATACAAGTGCCGTAAGGACTGAGATTAGACGCTATTTTCACTCATGCCTCGGCTCCGGCTATTGGAATAATAAAGCAAAGAGATCATCTTAAGTGGGGTTAAAACGGATAATATGAGAGTATCACATAATTCTATGGACAAGTGGTCAATCTAGCAGAAACTCAATAGCAAAATTGATTTTCCTTCTCTTCTTCATAATATTGAAAAGCCGCATCAAGATTCTGCACCAAAATGCATTGAATTTGATGAGCTATTCATTCCAATACAAATCATTAAACGTGACCATATTTTAGTGTAAGTGGTTGGGTGGAGAATACTCCTTGGTAACAAACAGATAGACCACATAGCACACGGAGCTAGCAGCAAGCATTGCAAGAGTTTAAAAATTACTCGGCAATCAGCAACATAATGAAAAATAAGCCTATAAACATAAGAGAGTTTCTTGACATTCATGTGCAATTAAACTGAAAATGGAAGTATCGACTTGGTGCATTGGACGAACAAGGAGAGATACCTGGTATTCGGAAATCTGATCCCTTCATCTCCTGGGAAAAAAAAATCATTTGATAAGTGAACCAATTTTTGTTGAAAGGAAATAAATTTGGTTAAAGCACAGTTTCACAAATTAATAGGTACGTGAACCAAGAAAATCCAAGAAAATTCCTGTTTTATAACAATCAAAGACCAGCTATAATGGAAACCAACATCTCTCTCCTCACCAAACCTTTCCATCCCAAATGAATATCTGATCTTTTGGAAAGAAACAAAACATCTAATCTTTTCAGAGCGCGGGAGGGGGGGAAATCATCTAATAGAGCATACACAAACAGTTTACTGCAGACAGGCTAGTTAATATTCCCAGAAAATCCCCAAAGGGTTTGCATAAAGCTAAATGGAAAGGATCTAAACACGGGATGACTCTGTATAAGCCATGAAACACAGACCGTATGTATAACCCACTAAAGAAACCCAATGGCAGTAACTACTACAGGGTATAGGAAACCTCTAATCGATGGAGCAGACAAATTGGCAGGCTGCTCTTGGCAGTTCCGACTACATCACAATATCACATTCCATATATTGGGAATTTCATACAGCTCAACGTAAAAATAAAAAAAAACCGTTCAAGGAAGATAGGCTGAAATCAGTTTATAGTTTTTAAATGTAGACAATTTGGTGTTTCTTATACTTAGGAAATGCATGAGGGAATTCAGTTAGCACGTTAACAAATAAACTTGAAAACTAAACAAGTTAGATAAGGATAAACTAGCACAAATGATACCTCTAGCTGTCGATAAATTTGTGACATGGCACCCTTCAGCCTGCCTACCCGCAGGAGTAAATTAATGAATCCACAGAATAAATACCAGCGTTAAGAAACTTAAACAGCAATGATATGAGTTAAAATTTTCGCATCCTTATCCTAACAAGGCATTATTTTCATACACCCTTTGACTCTTCAGCAATCTATGGGCAAATAGGTCCTAGACCAATTTGATACAATCTTAGCCTACCATGTTATATTAATAGTCCATATATGATTCCGGCTTCTCCTTCCCTCCAACTGTCCCCAATGCGGATTAAATAACAAGAAGAATCCTCTTCTTAAGTCATAAGGTGTAATGTAAAAATCTAAATCCATGATACATAAATTAAAACTCCAGCCATTTTTTTCATTTCACATATAGCATAAATGAACCAATTTGTGAATTATATGATCTAACTTTAGTAGAAAGATACGTCGTTGTAATTGGATATGAAGACTAAGAATGCCTCAGTAATTCTTGAATGGACATCCAGTGCTGGAATAAGAAACATATATAAAAAAACAAGAGAATGCAAAATAAACAATATATAAAGCCAAAATTTTCAAACTTCCTTAACTGTTAAAAAAACAGAGCAGCCATAATTAAGTTTTTCACAGCTAAGCAGCCAACAGTATTGAAAGCTAAAGAAACAAGTTGTTATTAACTCACATGCAGAAGTTCCTCTTTCATTTTGTTTGGCAACCCATCTAGAATACTTTCCTGAGGATTCTTGCCAAGTCGATAATTGGTATTTGATATATTCTGGGTCAGTCCATTAAGAACCTACATCATAGGAACAAGCGGTAAAATTGTCTTTCTACATAAGCATACTTGCTTAAACATACATATGATATTTGTGTGTGTGCTTTGTGCATTATGGCATATCATATCTGGAGATGGACCTGCAACGACAATTATATTACCGTCAGATCAATATCTGGTGCAACCGTAATCTTTTTCAGTCCAATGCTCTTAATGTTAGATATAGAATCCCTCAAGGAAATAAGATGTTAAACAGGACACATTATAAAACCCGTACCTAATACAAATGGAAAATAAGACTCTAGAGAGCCTGCAGCTGCTGCAGAAAACTGTCAATATAGGATTCTTCAAGCTCTTTGTTTGAAAGAAAATCCCTCCACTTATCATGATTTCCCCTAACTTCCTTCCCCACTTCACTCTCTTCATCCATCACAGCTTTGATAGCCTTGCAAACACCTTCCCTTGAAAACAACCCATCTTCATCTCCTTTCTCCACCTCCACTCCCACTTTCAGATCACCCCCCATCACTCTTGCATTAAAAACCTGATCTCCCGCATTTGGCAGCAGAACCAACTGGCACTCGTTCACCAGCCCCTCCAATAAAGACCCCGACCCACAATGAGTCACAAAGCACCCCACACAAGGGTGCCTCAGAAACAAAGGCTGTTGAACCCAACCCCCATAAACAACCCCTCTTCCTTTTACCCTCTCCTCAAGTCCCTTCGGTAACGCTGCCTCAACAGATTCAACTCCCACGGGTGGCTTCAGCGCCGCAAAAAAGGGTAAACCAGCAAGCTCAAAACCCAGTAACAGTTCTTGGAATTGATCCTTTTTCATAATGCATTCGCTTCCAAAAGCGCAGTAAATAATTGTTTTGGTTTTGAACCCGGCAAGCCAAGTGGCCCATTTCTCCTCGAGCTCTCCGGTTGGCAAGCTCGGGAGAACTGGACCTGCAAGAAGCAATGGCTTCCGAAATTGGGCCTCAATATAATCGCAATACATCCCTTCCATCTCCCTACAAGTTTTGAAAGCATTGGCATCGCAGTCGCTCAAAGATACCTCGATGCGTTCGCGGAATGTGGTCCCACGCCCAAATGGCAGTAAACTGAAAGCTGCTATCGCTCGAGCTTCCCCGGTTCGAAGCTTGATTGAAGACTGAGTAGGTGGCTTAAGAAGATCAACGCCGGCCAACAAATTTTGACCTAGTTGTCTTTCCAGGCTCGACCCATAGCCAAATGTTGCGGGACTAATTGTGCAATAATGGATACACTTGATGCCTATATCTAGCTCGCGCAACAAGCTCGGTATCCAATGCGCGAAATCAAAGAAAACAAAATGGGGCTTGAGTTCGGCAAGTGCTTGTTGAATTGTGGGTCGAGTGAGGTCCATGGCGGTGGCGAGGTGGGACTGTAAAGGAAGAGGAACATCGGCCGTGGTCTCGGCGCCGGATGGAAGGCCGTCGACATGAGGGACATTGACGGTGATGAATGCAATGAGATGAGGGTGGAGATTGAAACGCTCTAACTTCTGTTGGGGTTTTGGAGGTAGAAAAAAGGAGATTTTGTGGCCTTTTTGAGCAAGTTTGTTGGAGATGTGGAGGAAGGCGGTCAAGTGCCCCATAGCAAACCAGGGGTACATGACAATGTGGAACATTTTTTGGTCCCTCATATTTGCAAATAATCTAGTTTTTTTTTTTTTTTTTTGGTTGTATCTTTGATGATTTGAATTTTCTCGGTGGTGTCTAAGTTTTGATTTCTCATAACGTTTTATAGGAAATGAGTAGTGTGTAATCACCGTTCTAGTCATCGCATAGTCATAATTTATATAATATTTAAATTATTTTTAGTAATACTAATGACATTAAAGATTCAAAATATTCGCATATTCAATAATATATTTATTAATTAGGTTGAAATTTCACTACTAATAATATTATCAATTTTTATTAATATTCAATTATTAAGTAATATCTTTTATTATAAGATAATTATTTATTAATTACAAATTTTATCGATAAATCAAAATGCTTCGAGACCTACGAACTTTCTTTATAAATAGTGAAGCTCATTTTACTTTCAAGGCAAATCGATTTATTAATTCTAAAATTCTTTGCAATTTCTCTCTCAAAGCTAACATAAGTATTAAACTATTCTTAACTGAACAATCCCTCGGGGCTTCGACATTTACGTGAAAAGGTTAAATTGTTTTTTCACCCACTATTTATAGGCGCATGTCGGCATCCAAAGAGTCCCTTTGTTTCGCGTGACATTTATTACCATGCCAGCTGTTTTCCACAGACCCCACGTGTTTCCGCACGCTTGGCTGGCACCCAACGGTCACACCGATCGACCTGCGATACCGATGACTCCTTGACTTCCACACCTACTGACACCACGGGTGGCCCTCGATTTCCCCGCCCACACCGACTGCCTCACATCCGATCGGTTTCCCCTCCGCCTCCCACGACAGACTACTCCGCTCGGCACACTCACTCGCTTGGGGAACTTGGGGGACTGGAGGCATGCACATCCAGTCTGATGCACTCTTTTTTACAAGTCCTCAACCGAGAAATTCCACCTCGATCACGAAGTTGGGGGACTTCTCTTAATACCATATCGGCTCAGACCGACCAAGGGGCCCAAACTAACCATGAAGCCCAATCCACTACCAAATACCATATCAGCCCAGACCAACTTCGGAGGCCCAGTCCTCCGTCGGTCGATATGTCAGCCCATATCAGCCCGGAGGCCCAGCCTTCTACCAGCACCATTCCACACGCAGACTCTGGAGGCTCAGCCTCCGTCGGTCGGTATGTCGACCCATATCGACCCGAAGACCCAGTATCTCTGCCAAACACAAGTCCAAGGGGTCCAGGCCCATTCAGACGAGGAAACCCTAGTAGGGCCTGGCCAACGCCGACACGTGGCCACATCAGCTAACATTTGTCTCACATCAGGAGAATATATTTATTATACTCACCACACCCATACAAAATGAGTCCATTTGTCATATAAGGGTAACTAAGCATTTATTATTGACGTCCATTTGTCATATAAAGGTAACTAAGCATTTACTATTGACAACTACAGTACACTGATTATCACACCCCCTTACACTTCAGACCGACTACTGACTTGGACGTCGGAGTACCTTTAGGCTAGTACCACACCGGTGCCTATACTCTGACCGACCAACCAGCTCTCTTTCTCTTTCAGGTCTATTCGAGGGCACGTGGCAGGACAACATTCGCTCCCTAAATTGGCACATTTCGTGCATCAACAACAAACGATAGCTTATTGTTTGTTGTTTGTAAGAATCAAGAAGACTATTGCAAGTATAGTTGATTTTCGTTTCAAAAATTGATATTTTCATTGAAAATCGAATTAAAAAATACTCAATAAATACTCTCTAATTTGTCCATCGTCCATAAATTTCTTTTGCCATCCTTAAACCTTGTTTATCATTCTTATCTCCGCAACAACGCGACAATCAGTTCATTCATCTGGAAAAATATATAAGAAGTTGCATTGTCTCAAATGCAAAGCCCGTGTGAAAATGTTTTGAAATGCAAATGCAAAACAATGTCACAACGTTTGGACACACATTTGTATTTCAAAACGTTTTATTTACACAGTTTTACATTCGAAACCGTGCAACCTCCCATATATTGTTTCATTTAATCAAAATTTTAATATCGTAATAAATAGTTTCCAACACAAAAGATTGAATTTAAGATTTCCACGTTAAGAACTCATAAATACGGTGTGTTTGAATTTAAGAACACATTTTTATTAAAGATGTAAAACAGTAAGTTTGTCGAAGGTCTAAATTCTCATGCATCGTTCTCTTGTTTGGATCTGTAACTATATGAATTTAAAAAAAAAAAAAATTAAATTTGAATGTTACTATGTTAATTTTTTTTTTTCCTTTTATGTTATCCAAATAAGCAACGTCACGATTTTTTGAAAAATTAATTTATGTCAATTTCTGAACAAATAATTTATGTTAATTTCAAAAATTAATTAAATTAAATCCCAATTCCATAATTTATAAATTCTTGATAATTAAATAAATTTTTCATCCAAACATGCTATTTTTTATTTTCATTTTACTTACTGGCTATATTTAACTTGAATATTTTTTTTTTCCGGAGCAAGTTTGAACACGAGAATTCATGGATTGTTTTACCACATGCTAGGTATATTAATATTCAATTTTATATGGTAGGTGATTAAATATCTTGGTTAGTAAGGAGAATTTGGATAACTCCGCAGCATACACCCACCGAATATGTCGATTTGTGCAATTTTAAAATGTCTATTTGCTAACGTAATCGGTCACAACTCACCAAGCACATGGAGCAGTTTCTGTCTGCATCCACCGAATACTCGTGCCGTAAGAACCAAGCATAGACAATATTTTTACTCACGCCTCGGCTCTGGCTATCGGAATAATAAAAACAACGAGATCATCATAAGCGAGGCTAAAATGGATAATACGAGAGCATCACATAATTCTATGGACAATTGGTCAATCTAGCACAAACTCATAGCAAAATTGATTTTTTTTTTCTTCTTCTTTTGTTTTCTGGGTGAATGAATGGATGTACAACTTCATGTAACACTATTACAAGATAAAAGACAAGGCATCAGATACACCGGTGAGTCAATGAAACTAAAACTTTCACCTACGCAGCTCCATTTGGCATCTCTCCACTCTTTGTAGCTCTTTTCTGTAAGTTGGAGTCATAATGTTGAAAAGCCGCATCAAGAGCCTGCACCAAAATACACTGAATTTGATGAGCTATCCATTCCAATAGGAACCATTAAACGTGACCATAGTTTAGTGTAAGTGGGTGGGTGGAAAGTACTCCTTAGAAGAGGGAAAGGAGGCAACAAACAAAAAGACCACACATGGCAACCAGAGCCAGCAGCAAGCATTGAAAGAGTTTCAAAATTACTCGGAAATCAATAACATAATGAAAAATAAGACTATAAACATAAGAGAGTTTATCGAAGAAGAGGTGTGTGTGTGCGCACGCGCGTGTAATGGAAAAGAAAGATCTTTGACAGTCATTTGCAATTAGATTGAAAATGGAAGTATTGACCTGGTGCATTGGACGAACAAGGAGAGATACCTGGTGCCGGAAATCTGATCCCTTCATCTCCTGGGAAAAAAAGAGAAAAAAAATTCATTTGATAAGTGAACCAAGTTTTGTTGAACGGAAATAAGTTCTATTAAAGCACAGTTTCACAAGTACGTAAAGAGAGTCAATAACCAGTCCACCAGTTAATTGGTACGTGAACCAAGAAAATCCCTGTTTCATAACAATCAAATACCAGCTACAATGGAAACCAACATCTCTCTCCTCGCAAACCTTTCCATCCCAATGAACATCTAATCTTTTGGAAAGGGAAAAAAAATAAAAAAAGAAAAAAAGAAAAAGTATCTAATCTAGCATACACAACCAGTTTACTGCAGACAGGCTAGTTAATTTTAATGATAATTTGTCATTAAAATGAGGTGGGTATAAGGATCTAAACACGGGATGACTCTAAAATGAGGTGGGTATAAGGATCTAAACACGGAATGACTCTAAAATGAGGTGGGTATAAGGATCTAAACACGGGATGACTCTGTATAAGGGATGACTGTATAAGCCATGAAACACGGGCCGTATGTATATCCCACTAAAGAAACCCAATGGCACTAACTACTTATAGGGTATAGGAAACCTCTAATCGATGGAGCAGAAAAATCGGTGGACATTCCATATACTGGGAATTTCATACAGCTCAACATCTACAACGAGCCGTTCAAGGAAGATAGGCTGAAATCAGCTTACAGTTTTTAGATTTGTCATGAGGGAATTCAATTAGTATGTTAACAAATAAACTTGAAAACTAAACAAGTTAGAAAAGGATAAACTGGCACAAATGATACCTCTAGCTGTCGATAAATTTGTGACATGGCATCCTTCAGCCTGCATACCTGCAGGAGTAATTTAATGAATCCACAGAATAAATACCAATGTTAAGAAACTTAAACAGCAATAATATGAGTTAAAACTTTCCCATCTTTATCCTAACAAGGCATTTATTTTCATAAACCCTTTGACTCTTCATCAACCTATGGGCAAATAGGTACCAGACCAATTTGATACAATCTTAGCCCACCACATTATATTAATACTCCAAATATGATTCTGGCTTCTCCTTCCCTCCACTGTCCTCAATGCGGATTAAATTAACAAGAAGAATCGTCTTCTTAAGTCATAAGGTGTAATGTAAAAATCTAAAACCGTGTTACATAAATTAAAACTGCACCCATTCTTTTCATTTCACATATAGCATAAATGAATCATCTTGTGAATTATATGATCTAACCTTAGTAGATAGATAAGTCGTCGTAATTGGATATGAAGACCAAAAATGCCTCAGTAATTCTTGAATGGACACCCAGTGCTGAAATAAGAAACATATATAAAAAATCAAGAGAAGACAAAATGAACAATATATAAAGCCAAAACTTTCAAACTTCCTTAACCGTAAGATAACAGAGCATCCATAATTAAGTTTTTCCAAGCTAAGCAGCCAACAGAATTGAAAAAGCTAAAGTAACAAGTTGTTATTAACTCACATGCAGAAGTTCCTCTTTCGTTTTGTTTGGCAACCCATCTAGAATACTTTCCTGAGGATTCTTCCCAAGTTGATAATTGGTATTTGATATATTCTGGGTCAGTCCATTGAGAACCTACATCATAGAAATAAGCGGTAAAATTGTCTTTCTATGTAAACATACTTGATTAAACATACATATGATATTTGTGTGTGTGCTTTGTGCATTATGGCATATCATATCTGGAAATGGACCTGCAAGGACAATTATATTACCGTCAGAGCAATATCTGGTGCAACTGTAAAATTTTTCAATCCAATGCTCTTAATGTTAAAAATAGAATCCCTCAAGGAGGCATATGCTTCTTCAGTAGTCAGGCTGCAATTTGTTTGTTCACTTCCACCACGTGACTCATCCAAAGTTTTAAGTGCATTAGCTTGTTGTGTGTCAAAGTAGTCTCGAGGATCCTGTTTTCAAAAACACTTTAGATATCGACAACATCAGTAGAAATTAAGAGTGTGGAATATCTGCATGAAAGCCATTAGCCGGCAGGTACAATGATGACAAATTTAACCTTAATACATAATTGAGCAATAGGATTATCGTGAGGTTCTTGAAGGTCCTCTATCTCAGTCATTCGAGTAATCCTATCAAGCCTCTCCATAGCACTCTCATCAGACTCTGCAAAAACAAATGCAAAATATAAGCACAGGTGCTGTACTGCTATCAGAAAAGAGGACAAATTTTTTTTGGGTGGCTTCGGGACAGGAATCTCAACGGATAAACCAAACGGAAACAAAGGATCATGCTAACCCTGTCTTGACTGCATAAGTGCCTCTGCAACAGCTCTGGGATCTTCTAAATCAACATCTGCAGTCAGTTTTAGAAATCATAGTTATCAACTAAATTACGTATAAATATACTTGTGCTTGAATTAAACTTTCACAGTTTTCTATCTACATCAAAGTATAATAATTTATTATATATAACAAGTAAAAAGAATCATTTTATAATATGTATTAATTAGTGCAAAGAAAAGAGAAAAGATTCACGAGAGTCTAACCAACAGCTCTTCCTTGCAGAACAACAGCGCCTTGTCTGTTAAG
This sequence comes from Prinsepia uniflora, assembly GCA_032719365.1. Classification (NCBI taxonomy): domain Eukaryota; kingdom Viridiplantae; phylum Streptophyta; class Magnoliopsida; order Rosales; family Rosaceae; genus Prinsepia; species Prinsepia uniflora. Next base: position 1,692,539 of record CM064872.1, on the reverse strand, counting down.
GTCTTGTGATAAAGTCCTCCTGTAAAGCTCATTCTGCAGTTCTGTGATGTCCTTGCTACCATCACGAAATATCCCATGATCCTTTTTTTTTTAAAAGCGAAGCAAACAAGAAACTTGAATGTGAGCAAATTATGGTATTATAAGCGTTGGCATGATAACTTAAAAATTTCATGAATGATCCAAAACATAAAAGGGCATCCAAATGATAGGCAAAGACAATGAATATTTCTGCAACGTAAATAAAACTAGTATAAGATATAAGCATCGACATAACTAGTATCATCAGTTTTTCATTTGTAAGATAGTGACTCAAATGACAAACCACCTTAAAATTTTGGCTATTAGACAAACTAGAAGACTGCCTATGAAGTCTTATAACTACTAAAATGTAAGAATCAAGAATGCTTCTGACTGCCTATGAAGTCTTATAACTACTAAAATGTAAGAATCAAGAATGCCTCAAGACAACATACTGGAAGATGCATGTAATCATCTCCTTCGTCAGCTTCCATATCCAAAGTTGGATCAACCCGCCTAATCTGCAAAAAAGACATCTAATAAGAAGAAAAAACAAAATGCACAAGAAAGCATCCCAGGTAATAACTTTCAAAACAGCACCTTCCGACGAGCTTCCCTTGCCAATATTTCATCTTCTTTTAAAAAAATCGCCAGTTCCTCATCCTCGGCAGCTTCTGCTGCAGCTGCAACAGTATTTCTTGTACTGTGGAGGTATTCTGCTCGAAAATATTTTGTCCAAAAGTCCTTTTCTGTCATCTGATTTTTTTTTCAAAGGGAAAAAATAAGAAAATTATGTTTCGAGCAATGTAAGAGAGAAAATAACACACCAAGCAAATCTCTGATCATCATCCTTAGCCTCAAACAAAAATACACAAGAGTGATGACTAACATGGAAAACTGCCTGATAATGTAAGGAATTGTTTCAATATCCTCACTACCTTACTAGGAACGAGAGAAAGAAATGCCTGGTGAACAGCTGGTTTCAGGGCAAAAATCTGAAAAGCAGTGTAACAGGTAAGCATGACCACCAAGAATGTAGTCCAAGATATCCAGAATATTTGTAAACATTGAAAATGAAAAAGATTAATCTCAAACACAAGGGAGAAGCACAAAATAGAAGAAGAACCATGCCTGATATTTAATCTCTGGAGTTATATTGAAGGTAACCTTGTTCATCTGGACATTTCCACCAAAAGAATAAAACTAAATTAGTTTCAGAGTTACCCATTACAAAAAAAATCTTTTCTTGTCCACAAAATAGTTCTATTAAAAAGCCACCAAGGACAAAGGTAACTGGTGACAAGAAGAAAACAGACCATAGCACTCATTCAAATGTGTGAGAGAGAGAGAGGGAGAGGGAGAAAGAAGGGGGGAGAGAAAGAGAGAAGAGAGAGAGAGAGGTTCTACCCGGCCATCGGTCATAGGTTTGGTGTCCAAAATCATCGAACTTTTGAAACCAACCCCTTGCTTTGACTTTGTTCGGCTATCTCCATCCAGCAACTTCTGCAATTGGATTCAAAGAACTGAAATGTCACTATAACACACTACACACAGAGCTGAAATGTCAGAATAACACACTATGCACTTCCAGCTAAAAAAATTGACTCCATGAAAGAAAAGCCCCAGAAGGGGGAATGGTCCAATAGTATGTAGGTACTTATAGTTCAAATAAAAAAATGAAACACACAACTCATTAAAAATAAGCATTTGTATTGATCAAAATATCAAACCTTCCTAGTTGCCCAGAACTCAGATTCTGTCAAGACGCCACTGATTACAAATTGCATATGAAGTTTCTGCAATTCACTGTGAAAAGCAAAATTTAGTGATATAAAACAGTGAGTAAATACAGAAGATGTAAATTTTTAAACAGAAAATGCTCCACCCAGAAGACTATGCAGTGACAGAAAATGCTAGACTCAGAAGCAAATTATCTGGTGTGGAAAATGGAACACTCAGAAGCAACTATCTTCTAATGGAACATGCTACTGTCTGAAGCAAACTATCTAGTAATAGGAAATATCAAGTTACACCATGAAACAAAATATCCCTTATTCCACCAATGATTAAAGCCCCGAGGAGGACCAAAAACAAATTGTGTCCTAAAGATCCTCTACACTCACATCTTCAAAACTTTTGAAGATTCTTCTATCTCATTTCCACCAAACAATCCAAAGTACAATTAACACCATAACCCAAAATTCATTGAAAGTAATGATTATCAAACTCAAAGCAACTGAAATTAGCTTGAACAACCTCCACCAAAGATTTACAGAAACAAATCAGTGAAAATACACGTGATTTCCACTATCTGGCTTGACACAAAGAAATCTGACAAAGGACTTCCAAAAAAATCCTCCTGATGAATCTAACAACCATTTCCTAGAATCTGGATAGTTTGAAAATGTGCAGCCTTTATAAGGCGTTAGTAATGCATATAGCTTCCACCTCGAAAAGAAACCAACCATAATCTGAAACTGAAAAAGAAGCAAAAAAAAAAAAAAACACTTTTTAAGTTAAGGTCATCCTTTTTTTTCCCCTATGGTATGTCTACCCTATAAATGTCGGGATTCAAACACTTAGTTCATTCTAGGAAACAGTATATGCCTACAGAATAAATAACAGAAAAATGGAACTTGCAAACACAACATTTCAGTTGGGTGGTGTTATCCTGACTCTTCCATGCTGAGCTTATATTGCATTTATAATAAAATAAAACGACATATTATAATACAATAAAAAAAATTTTAAAATGGTACATTTCTCCACGAGAAACAAAGTAAAATAGCTTAAAACATTTCCATAGTGCTAGAAAATAGGAAATGCTGATGGCTTGTATCTGATCATATGGGTAGGAAGACCAGCGTTACCTATCTTCTTGCAATAACTTCATCCGGAGCTCCATTTCTCCAGTACTGAGTTGTTCATCATGCAATGTAACTCCAGACCTCTCAGAAGTCACTTTGGCAGCAGAAGTAGTTTTTGAAGCAGTAGTAGCTTTTGCAGCAGCAGAAGCTTTTGCAGTTTCTGCATGCTTAGCAAGGGCACTGCCTATTTAAAGGCACCAAATGCAAAATCAATAAGTATCCATGCAATACAGTTCAGTCAGTAGTATGGTGCTCCAACCAAGACTCAACATTATAATAAGCAGCAATAGAGAGCTAAAGAAAATTTCAATGTTCTGAATGTGATTTGCATTTACCTACAAAATCTCGGCTTTCGTGAAGATCCCGAAAATTTTGAAACTCAAAAATGTAACTTTTATCCTAAAGCATCACAGAATATTTGCAACAATTCAGTCAATAAAGAAAAAAAAAATGCTTATAAGACTGGCCCCAAATTGGTGGCAGATCATAATCATATCAAAAGTTACAACTGAAAGAAAACCTTATTGCTACTGAGATTAAGCCAAGGTGGTTTATTTGATCCCTCCTTAGTGTTTTTGTGACCTGAAAAAGGATGATGAAAAGTATCCGGAGAAACTGAATGATGAAACATCTCTGGGCTTGCTTGAAACTCGAAAACAATAAATCTGGTGCAAATAAATACCTGTAATTTGCTTAAACTCGACATCAAGCTTTAATGCAGACGTGGGATCATGTGGCCTGAACACAAACTTGTCCACCATCTGCACAGGCCAGCATATTTTCAGAAACAACATTGAACAACGAAAAGTCGTTAATGCAATAACTCCATACATCTCTAAAACAAAACGGCAAAAATAAAACAAGAAGCAGATTTAGCAAATACCCAATAACCCGAACTAGCATTTGATAGAATACAATCTCTAACTACAATGACAGCATTGTGGTATCCAACACACCCAATAAATCTAAAACAAATTGGAACATATAATTAAAAGAGTTCATTGGGTGCCCATACCATTTTCAGAAGGCCAGGAGTCCCAGGGTCTTTGACTGTAGGCTTATATTTTACACGCTTCACCAATTCCCTACCCGACATAATCTTCTGCGCGATTGGTGACTGCCACCAATTTGTCTTCTTAAAACCCAAAAGGAATTCAAACCAATGAAAATTGTAAAAAAAGTAAAAAAATAAAAAATCTCAGAGATCAAGTTTGGCTATTTGACGCAATGGTCAGGCGAGGGGGTTTTTAGTGGTTTAGGGTTTTGGGTTCTTATAATTACAAACCGTGCTTTTGATCGGACGGGAAGGAAATGCTCCCTCTCAAGTCTTCAATCAGTTCCCTCTGTGTGTTCTCCTCTCGAAGAAGGAAGGGCCTACTATTTGAACCCATTGCCTGCCAAACATACCCACCCAAGGTAAATAGTACAATAAATATTAGCGCATCGTTTTCGGTTATTCGGAAGAATCAGAACCGAATCATACCGAGTTAAAAAGTTTGCTATCAGTTTTTTTAATTTTTAGGCTTTTTATTTCATTTGACCCTTGAATTCACCACATAATTTTATTTCTTTTATTGAATTTAATTTTATTTCAAACTAGTCCTTCAACAGCGAATCCGATAACACAGTTATTTAATTCTATCTAATCATTTTAACTTCTATTAATTTATTTTTAATCAATAAATTAAGGGTGTGTTTGGTACACCGTATTACGGTCCGTATAGGCTAAATAATCTGAAACCTGTGTTTGGTACCAGTCGTATTAATTAGTCACCGTATAAGTTAATACGGTTGAATATTTTTATACGGTCCAGACACGCTAAAATAATATGCTCGAAATTGTCCGTATTAAATAGTCGGATAACTAGTAATCTTGTAAAATATAATAATAATAAAAATAATAAAAATAAAATATTAATTTAGTAAATATTAATAATAAAAAGTAATAAAGTAATAAATTCTAATAATAATAAATTAATAATTAATGATATTTTAATAAATAATAATGATAAAATTAAAAATAATTAATTAATAAAAATGTAATAAATAGTAATAATAATTATTAAAATAAATAATAATAAAAATAATGACATATATAATTAATATTTAAGATATAAGTATTTTGTCAATTATTATAATATAATCCGGTCAGTATAATATAGTCGGCATTCTAATCCGGAAAAGTACCAAACGCCCGACTAAATAATCAGTCTATCTGGTGGACAGATTAGTCTATCCGATTGAAATAGTCAGTACAGTACGGCATACCAAACGAGGCCTAAGTGGGCATGCACACATCCATAGCGTCGATAGGCAGTCGAAAGAGGCACCAAAGCCAAAGATAACCAGAACGTTCAAAGGCACAAACGCCCAGAGAGTAATAAAAAACCTCCTAAGGCGGAAAAAAAAACCATAAAGACTTACCCAACAAAAATATTCTAACTCCTAATAACAAGGAAATTGAAAGAACAATGTTGAAAATTCGAAGGATTGAGCTTATTACGAATCATTGACACAATGAAATAATGTGATATAATAAAATCACTAATTATCCATGTATACTCTTTTAAATTTATTTGTCTTAATTTTCTTAATTTTATTTTTTATTTTACCAAACCTACTAATCCAATTTCATCACTTTGTGTTTGGCCAAAGAAAAAAAAGAAGTTCTCAACATTTTGCACTCACTTTCGCTCCTATCTCTTCTCCACGAGATACATTATGGCCTGTTTCGTAATTTTTTCGAAACAAGGGGCCTAGGCCCAAATGGAGGAACAAGATGACAGCGTGATATATATATATAATTTTTTTTCTTTTTCAAATTCCAATTCTCCTCCATTAGGACTTTGCAGTAAGAGCACAAGTGAGATGTTGGTCATCGACTCATCAAATCAAATCAAACCAAACCAGACGACCACCCATGAACTCCATTTCTTCGTAATTAATGGCGTAATTTGAGAGCAGAGGCGTCATCATCGTCGTCTATCAGTCAGATTTGAGGTATGGATTTGTATACCAAAAGCAGCAACAAGAAAGTAGAACTTGGCTTTCTCATTCTCTACGCAGCTGCTTTCTACGCCTTCATTATCCATCGATCCTCTCAACTCTCTCGCGGTATAATTTTTTCCGGACTTTTTTTCTTTCATTTTATGTATTTTATTTTTTTGCTTTAGTGGCCTAATTGATTGGAATGAATGCATTTTTCTCATACCTGCAGATCATTATGCTAAACTCTTTGGTTTGCGTCCTGGATGGCTTCTCCTTCATCGCCTCAATGTATGTTCTCTCTTTCCTAAACGCTAAACCTTTCTTCCCATGAATTTTTCCTTCAATTTCATTTTTTTGTAACAAATAACTTCTGTGTGCTTTTTGCAAGTTTTATTGCAAGTAGAAGTAGACCAACTTAGGATGTAGAGTCGGTTTTAGCTTTCTGGTACGGAGCTGGCTCAATTGTGAACTGGAGTCTCCATTTGAATTGCACGGTATCTGATGAAATATTTGTATATATAGGTGTATGCATGGACATAAGCTATATTCTTACTTCCATTTATTAGTGCAATTCTTTTCGTGCATTGCATTTTTTATTTATAATAGCTTGGAAATTTCATTACCAACTACATCTATTAACACGGGAAGCATTGCACCTTTTTCAAAACTGACTCTTATTCATGGATTAATTCATTAAATAATGCACTGCCATGGTGTGTATGACATGGATGTACTGAATGCTCCCAAAACTACATATCTTTATTTGTCTGATGTACCCCTTTCTTTTTCTGCTTAGGATGTTTCTGATGCTCAATGGAGAAATTTTCAAGGAAATTTACCTGTTCTTACCATTGTCTTCACAAGTTTTACGCTGATCGCTAATTTATTGAGGACACGCTTTCATTTAAAAGCAAGAGGGATGTCCATTATTTGGATTTTGATTTCTTTCACATATCTATCATATCTGCATGGTGCCTGGTATGTGTTACATTCACAATAATACTTTAGATTTTATGCCCATGAGGAGGTGGCAATTCTCTGACTTTCCATGTTTCTGCAAGCATCATATTTATCCTCTCAATTGCTTCAGGGAATTTTCTTTTGGTAAAGGTGAGCTTGATTCAAGTTTATATATTTTATTGCACTATTTCTATCCATTCAAGAATACTGATCAACTTTCTAAAATAAAATTTCATGTGAATAGTTTGTTGGCCAAAATTTCAAGGCTGTAGAATCCAAAAACTTGATTTTATATATTGTTGACTCAGCAGTTGATATATGTGCACCTTATGGGATTATACTCCTTGTGCTAATAGGAGCTGAAACTTTTGCGAAGTAAAATTAAATCGTTCGATTGTGCTCAGTGGGAGTATAATGTGTTTACTTTTCTTAGGCTCCTGTGATTGTTGTGGACCTTTTGTATAAATTCAAGTTCTAGGATGATTTGGCAGTCAGATTTGATGTAAAAATTCTAGTTTTTACCAGATTAATCGTATGGTTATTTCACTTATCCTATGATCTATAAAGAAAAAAGAAATGGATTTCATTTTGTAACTTTCCCTATCAGAGTTATAACAGTAGTTTTTAATTCTTTCCATATTACTCGACTTATGTTTTCGCAGATATTTGGACGAACAAAGTACTTCTCTTTTGTATTTTGGATTTTCAACATATTCTTCCTTCTTTGCAATCGTGTTTATGAAGGATATTCATTTGCCACATTTGGGTGAGTTTTTTTGGCGAGGCTAAGCACTACTGGGTAGTTAATTATGATTCAATAAACTGTGAAATGTATGCTTACTGGTACTGCTTATTATTATACCTAGGCATCGCTGGGCATATTTGGACAACTTTCGGGGCACCTTTAGGTGGCACATATGCTTTAACTTCGGTATTTCTTTCCTTATTAATATTTTGAAACTTAATTTCATTATTGTGGTTTTATACATGTCATATTGTATCTGATTTTCCATATCATGTCCATATTACCATTTGTTAAAACACATGCATAGATATGTAAACATAGAGAGTCATAATCACATCACAGAAATAACCCAGATTGGTTACCAATATGAACCTTGAGACGGAATGTGCCACCCAACTTTCCACGATTAAAACATCCAAAGGAACCGTCTCTACAGTTTGAGAATCTTGTGCTTTAGATTGGACTCCATGCTTCTAGTAATTGAACACTCTTATAATTTAATGATGGACATAAATAGAAATACTTCTGAAGACTAATTGAATGAAGTTAAGGCTCCCCTGTAGAAAGACACTTGCGACCTCCACCCTTCTAACCATTTCTTTTTATTACCTTATTAAATAAGATAATGGACAAGTATTATTCTTAATGGGTGCAGTGTCTACACTTTGTATCAAGCTAGGATTATTTTTTGTTACCTAAGAACTTGGATTAATGAGCTATTTGTCTTTTTTATTGTTATACTTGGTGTAGGGGAAATAAGAGTCATGCTACATCATGCTTTTATATATTAGTATTTGTGTTATTATTTTATATGGATTTTACTCAAAACTCTGTTGTTTGTGACAGTTGTTTTGCGCATGATAAGCTTTGGCTATGATTACCATTGGGCGCATCGAGATTATCTTTTTGACCCTGAGGTACTTGCTTTCATTTGATTTCTGATCTATAGGTTCTCCTCTCTGTTCCTTCCCACCCCTTCCATTTTCTAGTATCTATTTTGTAGGATTACTAGGTTGGTTGCTACCACATCCGATGTCTTGTTACCTTGTCTACATGGAAACTCATGTTACAAACCTTCCAAAGCTTCTGGTAGTGTTGGCCATGTAGGGTAATAGTAAGAGAAAGGACAGGAAGAAAACAGAAATCTAGATTCTGAAATCACTCTGGCCTTTGGCATCAGAATATGGTGTACTGGAATGGCTCCAATAGAAACTAGAAAAAAATAACCAGCTTGTGTTAATTATTGCTATACAACCTTAGGGATTTTTATATTTCAGACCGTTTTACAAATGAGAGTCAGGAATGGTTATTGGTATCACATAATTCAACACTGCCTGTTTTACATTCCTTTCTCTGCAGCTTTCTTTTTGGTGCAAGACCACCTTCTCATTGGTTCTGAAGTTGATATATCTTTTGTTTTTTGTGCTCATATCAATAGTAGACTATATTTTTCTCCCTCACTAGCTATCCAATCACCATGTTAGTTGCATTGAATCTGATTTTATCTACATATTCTCAGACCATTTTATGCATCAGTATCTGTTGACCGATTTTCAATTGCCATCGCTAATTTAACTATGTTAACAGCATTTAATAGTGTTATCCACAAATTCTCAGATCATTTTTTGTATCAGTATCCATTAACTAATTTTCAGTAGGCCTCTTCGTTTTAACGTAAGGCTTCTACTGTTCTTGGTGATTCCTAGTTCCTTCATGCAGATAATTGTCAAGAATTTGATACTTCATGCCTTCAAAATCTACCTAGTGCTGATATTCTTTTGGTCTCGTAATTGCAGAAACACATCCTGCGTTGCAATACCTGTAAATCAGGGAAAACTTGTTACCAGATGTTACAGGTTAGCTTACTCCCAATCAAGTGAAAGCCTAGTATTATTGTAGTTGATGATCCTTAAATCAACTCCATCTGAATGGACTTTTTCAATTGTTTACAAATGTGTTTGTTTACCCAGGAGAGAGGTGTCCAGGATGACCAGTTTTCCTTTATGATATACCTTTCTTATTTGGTGTACGCACCTGTTTATCTTGCTGGGCCGATTGTAAGCTTCAATGCATTTGCCTCACAGGTATGTCACTTTCAGTAATGATAATGTCCTATTTTCTTCCTTGTGCATTAGTATTCCATTTTTAAAGTAAAAAATTCCCAATCTTTAATAATTTTGTCTTCATACGTTTGTTTCTATATGAGTCTATTTGATTGTGGTCTTGGTTGTGTATCAGAGATGAATTACTAATATGGAAGATAACAGAACACTGTAGTTTTCCTTTTTGAAACATTGTTTTGATGCATAGGAGTTCTTCTTGATATAAAGACTGGTGAGTCGGTGACATTCAAATGCTTAAAAGCACAAAATCAAGAAATTCCCATATGAAGTTTGGAACACCTTCTTTCATGGTTTGAACTTGAAATGGAATAAGCTACAATAATGATATTGCTTGGCGTCTATTTGTATAAAAAACAATGTTGTTTGGCTTAAGACTTCTGATATATCCCGACTTTTGTTGAAGCTTAGCACTAGCAATTCATTGACTGTTGTCCTATAGTTGGGAAATTTTCCTAATTTTCCTACATATGTAATTTTATAAAACTGCTTAAAATAGTTGGTCATTCCTGGATTGTCAAATGTCAAGTACACTAGATCTCTGTTTCCATACCATTGGACATGCTGGTCTTTCCTTCTACATTTCTGCAGAGTCTCATCTAATATCTTTGTTGGAATGCTCTTTCAGTTGGATGTTCCCCAAAATAACTTATCAGCTAAAGATATTGCTTGGTATGGTTTGCGTTGGGTATTCAGTCTTCTACTGATGGAACTAATGACGCATCTTTTTTATTACAATGCCTTTGCAATCAGGTGAATGTCTTTGTCATTAAAGATACACCATTTGTGTGTTTGTGTGTGTGTGTGGATGTGTGTTTATCCTTTCTGTTGAACAAAGTGTTAAACCATTTTTCTTTTTTTGTACCTGCTAGTGACATGTGGAAAGAGCTACATCCTGTGGATGTGTTTATTATTGGATATGGGGTAAGTTATAATCCTCATATAATCAAGGTTTTTAATAGTTATAGAAATCCTCAAATGGTTATTTGTGGAAAAAGCAGTGATAGTACTGATAATATGTATGAAGTATAAATGTTCTTTTGAACGAAAGGAGATAACATTCCTTGTAGATACGATGTAAGAATTTTTTTATAGTCTGCAGTTCAAAAAGAAGATAAAGCCTGTAAGAATTTTTTATACATGCCTTCAGTGAAACTTATTTCAATGGACTTTTCTTCTAACGTGTATTTGAGTAATTTTTTCCCCCTTCTATTTTGTTTAGTTTCAATTCTAGTTGCTGCGTGGCATCATTTCCTCATAACAACGAGTCAGGTCAAGGTTATTTACATTCTTATGATGGTGCAGGTTTTAATCTTCATGTGGCTAAAGTTTTTTCTGATATGGCGCTATTTCCGTTTCTGGTCATTGGTAATGTTTTATTTCATTTTCTTTTTAACTTTGCGGTTTACCTCTGGGTTGTCAGTCTACTATATATTGTTGTATCTGTACTTTCTGTACACCATCATTTGACTAGATTTAAGTTTTTGGCAGGAAAGTGATTTGTTTTTTCTTTCTAAACACTACAGATATGTGGCATCGAGGTCCCTGAGAATATGCCGAAGTGTATAAATAATTGCTACAACTTGGAAACCTTTTGGAAGAACTGGCATGCTTCCTACAACAAATGGCTTGTGAGGTAAAACTTTTCACCTGTCATGCTTTGAATCTCTCCTGGAATTCTATTTCTTACTCTCATATGTTTGTTCCGGAAACAATAACAATAGGTACTTGTACATTCCTCTTGGGGGCTCTCGAAGGAAGTTTCTCAATGTATGGGTTGTATTCACATTTGTCGCCATTTGGCATGATCTAGAGTGGTAAGTCTAGCTGCTGTTTATTTTTCTTCTTCGTTGCATCTTAGTTTCCTGTCAAATAGGAGTAGAGCTTTGTTTGAACTTGTGCCTTAATCTATTCTATTTCTATATTTGGCATTAGGAAGCTTCTCTCATGGGCGTGGTTGACATGCTTATTCTTTATTCCGGAGATGGTATTGAAATCAGCAGTAAAATCATTTCAGGTGACTTCTTTCTTCATATTTTCACGTTTTATGCCTTTTTCTTTAGAATCTACTTTAGTGAGGACCATTCCTAGTTGTGCACCTCTCCTATAGCCCAACGCTTTCTGTTGTTGCCTTTTAGGTATTCAGTGCTGGAGAATAAATAAACCCTGAACAAGGGCAGAACCAAGTTTTTAAATGACATGGGCTGGGAATGTAGACTTGGGGTTTTGGCATTAGAAATTAGTTTTGTGTCTTTCTTTTATTCATTTAATTTTTAGTTTAGGAAAGCTAATTTTTGAGATCTGTGAAATAAGAACGTTGATATATATTAGGTTATGTATTGTATTTGCAGGACACATGCAATAAAGCTGCATTCTTATAACCTATATGTGCATGGAGGCATTATGTCACATTATTCACATGCATTAGTTTTGTATCTCCTGCCTATATTTTGTCTGAAGGGCATAACATTCAAATTTCTCATGTGTTTACTGTCAGGTTGAGAGTACTCATGGGCAGTTTGTTGTTCGTGAACTTAGTGCGGTTGCTGGTGCTATCACAATCACTTGTCTCATGGTCTGTATTCTGTATTTAATATAGGCATATACCCATAAATAGATTGTATTTCTCTTGATGCTAGTCTTGAATTTGATATTTGTCTTTTTAAAAGAGCCTTTTCCTGGATCTTTTAAGTGATATCGTATGATTAAACTCTCTGTTTCTACTTAAGCTAAAAGTGATAAGGACCTTTCTGATGGTTCTGACGCTAGTTTGATGATGTTTATATATTTGAAATTCTATACCTTGTCAAAATTTAGAAACTTCGGATTTACTTCCCCTTGTGAAATTTGTTGGCCTCTTTTTCTACGGTTGTTTAAAATGCTAATCCTTCTACTGTATTAATACTTATATGTTGAATCTGCATCCAGTTTTTATTAAAGCCAATCTTTATGCAGGTGGCGAACCTTGTTGGTTTTGTTATTGGACCATCTGGGATTAGTTGGTTGAGTTCTCGATTTCTTAAGAGAGAAGGTAGTTTGAATTTTTATATCCATAAGTTCCCTGTTATTCTTAGACAAATGGTGCCATGCTTATGATTTTCTTGCTACAGGATTACCCGTTCTGGCTGGCATGCTTTTGACATTTTATGTAGGGACAAAGGTAATTCTTTAACGTTCTGGTTATATTTAAAGTGTAAATTTCAGATATATTACCTGTAGTTACACTTGATTTAGTTGTATCCACTCTACTGATTTGGTCCTGAAATTTATACACATTGTGGCTTAATAAAGGGGAGAGTAGTGAAATCAGTTTGACAATCATGACCTTATAAAATGTTTTGGAATTTGTAGGAGATTAATCGTTGATAACAAATGAGAAAATTTTTGTTGTGGAAAATCCTTAGAATTGTAGTTTTTCTAGTAACTGACAGTTTCTTCAATGTTAATGCCTGAAATTAAATGATGGTTTCTTCAATGTTAATGCCTGAAACTAGAATACCACGTGGCCTATACGTATATGTTCCTACTCATATGACTTATCTCTGTTCTTATATCCAAACTTGTAGCTTATGTTCCACATCCGTGATGCAAAGCAAACTAGCCGCTAGTATGCTCGCTGTAAGGTTGGATTCATCGACCCCCATAGCTAAATTCTGGCACGGGATCTTACGGGGGTTAGAAACCAAGGTGTGAAGTTCCAAACGAGGGACAGGTTTGCCAAGATTATATGTAATAGAACCTAACACTGGTATGCATACCAGCGTATAATTGTCATCATTCCTTGTCTTATATTCTTTAGTTGTATACAGTTAGGAGATTAGCTACTATTATTATAGAGAAGCTCTTTCCAATCTGCGACTTTTGTTCGGATAATTTTTAGGCAAATTCCTGTTTTATATTGATACATTTCTGCCAGAAGTTTTGATCCCAATCCTGTTCATCTTTTGATTATGATACATTTCTTGTTATCTGGTTGTGTTCGGTTTTTTTTTTTTTTTCATCTTTGGATGGCTCTCGCTTCGGTTTCTAATATGGTATGCGCACGAAGTCAGTACATTTCTGAAGTGTGGTAATTTTGAGTGAGTACTGGTTGAACCTTCAGAGGCCTTTCACTGGGGGCTGGAAACCCAGGAGTTTTGGAAGATAAAAAACATAAATATATGATCCGATTGCGGATCAGAACTGGTGTTAGTGTTCCCAACAAACCCAATGGTCATGGATTGTATATGACGGTTTTAATATTTGGGTTTATGACATCTGACTTGAAGAGGAGGGACATCAAAATTAGGTTAAAACCTAACACTGAATACGATTAACTTTATTTGTATTCTTTTTGCGCTCTCTAATTCTAGTTCGCGTTTGACAGACTAATCCGAAGGAACTTGTGGCTTCAGAAATGAACTTAGATTGATACTATTATACAAAATTCATAGATAAAATTTTCAAGATCAAGAGATAGGCTATACCCATTTGGGCAAGCACAAGCAAGAAACCTGAAAATTTGTGTACCTATGAATCCGTAGAAAACAATCACTCAAATGAAGTGGCAGCAAGCACACGAATTTGAGCTGTGAAAATTTCTGTGAAAAGATGACAAATCGTTAGGGTGACAACCAGTGTACAAAATCACAAGAATAGATGATCATCATAACACCCTAAATCAAAACAGTGTTTTTCAAAGCTGATCAAATGGAGGGCAGAATCTCATGAACAAATGGCTACACAACTCCTGCCTCCGCCAAATAGAAAACTGGCAATTGTACACTCAAATTGAAAGGATTGTTCCTCTTGCATAATACAGTTTGTGAGGTCTCGGAACCCATCTTCATGAAGTTCCAACAACACGAACATGATATGGGGGTCCGCGGCAGAAAATGGGCTCATCCGAAGATTTTGTTCTTGCACGAGCCCTTAGAATATCATTGGCCTCATCAATCACAGAGGCTGCTACTAGTGTGTACTCACCCGGGACGAGAAAATACAAAGAGAAGGAATGCTTAATTTCTTGAAGTGGAGGAACCTCCACAATGATCCCGCTCAAAACACCTACATATTTGAGAAAACATGAGGGGAAACGTAAACCATCAATGCAAATTGGAAGGGAATTAGCAATAACAATGATTTCCAAACTAAAATAGGTCGGATGAAACATTAATTAACCTATTAAACAGCTGCTAAAATACTTTTCTGATACAACGCTATTGAGGAAAGGGGAATTTGGGCCCAGCCACACAATGGGGTGGACAATAAGCACATACAGGTGCTAATATGCTTTAGTTCTGAAACTCTACTTGCCTAACTAGAATATATTTGTGTTGCGTATATAGAAGAGTAATAATCACTAAAAATTAAAGACCTCAGTCAAAAGAAAACATGACTATAAGGTGGTTGAAGAAAGGCATCATCACAGAACATTACCGGAACACAAGACAGTTGCCTTTGTACACTCTACACAATTCTCTCCTGCAACATCTCTGCATGTAACGCTTAGACTCATCTTGATCATCTCCTTCGTGTTATTCCGAACCATGACTTCCATTGGAGTCATTTCATGCGCCAGCACAGAACCCTTAGCTGCAGAAGAGTGAACTTGAACACTGAGCGAACCAGAATCTTCAGCTTCAAGGACCTTTCTTGAAAGCCTGAAGCAAAATGTCAAAGGGTCTGGCAGCAGTACATCCATAACAGATGTCTGAAGTGCTGCCTGTATAGCATCCTTGATATTTAATTCTCCAAAGCTGTTTCGCCCTGATTGCCACCGAACCTTTATTTTAGATATCAAGTTCTTGATGGAAGCGTTAAGTTCGGCTTTAGTATTCCTCTCTGAAAAGCTTGAATTTCTCCCACTAACACCTCCATCTGCCTGATTATCCTTCACAAAGAAGGAATCATCAAGAACTGGTAATTTAAAATGCTCCAGTGGTATCAGCACCCTCGCAGAGCAATCCCGATCAATTCTAGTTTTGGGGTAACCATATTCAACAGCATCTCGATCAATGGAAAGGCTACGCTCATGACAAGAGTTCTCCAGCTGGACTGAAACAGTAATTTCAAAGACAACGTCAGTGGGATTGAACAACTCAAGTTCAAGAAAGCGTAGTCCCCAACTTCCCCTGAAAGGATCAATCTTCGGCACTCTGTCCATCTTAGTTGGAGAACCAAGAGCTTCAGTAGGACCATTCTCAACATGAAGTGGTTTTGGAAGGTTTTCACCCACTTGTGCAGGAATCTCCATTGAGAGCAGACGAGCCTTTACGAATGACAAACCCTGCAGAACACAAATCTGCAAAGGAACAATCAGGCGCCGGCCAGGGGGAACAACAGAATTATTAGTTGGAGGATCCACAGTGTTTGTTAGAGGCCCTGCAAAGCAAAACGAAAGGCATTACTGTCATAAGCAAACAAGTCACAGAAAATTGTATTTAACACTTGCTACTTAGGAACAAGGTGGCGCAGAGGATTTCAAGATTTTCTTTTTCTTTCTTTTTTTCAAAATGAATTAGCTAATCGCCTTAATGTTCAAATGTAATTATGTAAATATCATTAAGCTTCTGCTTAAGTATAATGTTTCAAAATTTAGAATAAAAGTATATGATAAACATAATCAATTTTTTATTAGTTAGTAATTTCATAAGTATATGATAAACATAATCAATTTTGTATTAGTTAGTAATTTCATAATTATGGTAATATCATGTAAAACGAATAATTCCCATTATCACCTAGTAATAAATTCGCCATCTCTTAATGTTTTTTTTATAACTATAATATACTCATGAGCTACACAACAAGTCACCATGTTAGTCTTATAAACAAACATAATGAGGAAACAGAACATAAAACGTGATGGATCAACTGTTATATAGAATTAACAATACCTGCGTAATGGATCAACAATGTGGGGTTACTTCCATCTTTAGAATGCCTCGTAGTGCTCCCAGAGCCGCTCCTGCCTGCAGCAGTCTCAGTGTCTGCTATGACATGCTGCCAAGCTTTTAACGTCATAGGTATAGTCACTTCTGCACCAGGCCTCAACGGAAGGGCTGATTTTAAAGTTTCAGAAGAAATGGAGATAACAGAATCTTGGTTTTTTCCAGAGAGTGATATATGTGCTTGCTCAACTGGAACTGTACCAGCATTTGCCAGACTTATCCATACATCACGAATTTCACCTTCATGTAGAATGATTGCACCATCACCACCAACAACATGTGAAACCAGCAATGGTAATGGCGGTACCACAGAAATGTTTGGAACAGATATATTTTTCAACCTCACAGACCCACAGCATCTGAAAGGGTCAGAAAGCACAAGTCCTTGTGTAGCTCCAAGGAGCAGATTGTCAACATCCTTAAACAAGTGCTCAGTAATAACACCAAAGCAGTGAACAATGCATCCAGGAACGGCCACCGGCCCCACTGAAGTTGGAATCCCAGACAGCGCCACCACCTTTGATGAATTGGGTGGAAGGTTTACAGTAACTGGGAAAGCATCAAAATTTCCTGAAGGTACTGAGAGATATATACTATCAACCCTCAAATCAAAGCCGCATGGGTTTGCCAGTTCGACCAAAATCTGAATTGGTTCTCCAACAATCCAAATTTGATCCTGTTTGATGTCGTTGTTTGCCTCCCCCTTGCTAAATGGTGTATAAATAAAAGGCCCAGTGTTAGCTACTCCTGCCCACCAGTCTTCTCTAGCTGTATTGCGCTTTACAATATCCATTTGTGAAGGATGGAGAGGAAAGGAATACAATCTAGAACAAAGTGCGAAGGTTGAATTAGAAAAATTGTGAATGTAACTGTAGAAATCTAATGGTGATTTGTCCATATCCTTGACACCAATATTCAGATCAAGATCACCTTGGATGTGGAAAGGTTTTAAAGGAACCAGAGAGCAATTTTTACTCACTGGCAATTAGAAATTTATAATACAATACTCAGCTCTATTAAGAGATCGATCTAAGCGCACTACAAATCTACAAAAAGCATATAGGTAAATTAGACATTGTTAAGAAAAAAAAAAAAGGCATAAAGCAAGAAGTCTCAACTTGATAGAAACAAAAGTACATAGCATCCCTAAGAAAATCAATAAACAAATCATAGCGGTATTCACTTCTCACTGCTCCGCATTCTAAGATTTGTCAGCAGTTCATTTATCAGAATGATCCTATACAATACTGCCATGCTCAATTGACTATTAATTGCCTTTAACTAGCCTTAAATAATATATCTAAAACTATGGTTAAACCTACTATCATGGTCCATCTGCAACTATATACTTGTCTTGCATGGAGAAAACTAACCTCTAGCGCAGAAAATATTATTGTTGTTATTAAACTTGGTAAGAAATAATTGTTCATGTACTAACAGAAAAATGCTCAGGCATGGGTAAAGAGTAAGAGTAAAGACCTAATGAAAGGTAAAGCAGGGTCAACACAGTGAGTTCCTGATGGCAATCTATCCGCTGAGTTTGAAAGTGCACTAGCAAGGCCATTTTGCCCAGCAGGTGTAATCAAAGGATAATATGATCTTAGTAGCCTTGCAGCTGCACTCCATGCAGCAAGAGGATCGCCTGCCCGAACAGCAGATAGCAGAATCTCTCTTAGTACAACCATCTGTAGTGTGCTCCACTGAGACTCAAATAGAGAGACCACAGACTGGTGGAGCATTGTACCCCCCTCAGAAACACTTGATCCAGTTTCCTTCTGTGAAGAAATAAAATTAGAATGAGTAGCTGAAAACATACTAAAATATGCTCGCGTGCCACCAAATCGAATAATATATAAGACCGCTGTTAAAGGGTGATTACAATTTATTGTCACAACTCACTAGCGAAGTAAGCCTCTAAACCAAATTCTTCATTTTCATTGTTAAGTTCCATTCCAAATATAATAGAGAAGAAAGTAATATATGCCATCAATAAGAAAGGTAACCCTACCTCAACTGCACAAAGTACGCCAGAAATTCCTTCTCAAAACACACATTTGAGAATGTGCACAAGTATGCAGAAAGGGCGAATGAAAAATATGACCAGAGAATGTTTGCTTAAAACTAAACACTTACTTTGGGAGTATCTTCTGTGATGGAAGCTCTACTTTGAACTCGATATGCTTTTGTGGTCATTGCTAAAACCTGCATGGCACTAATAGCAGCCAGTCTATTATCCTGTTGCAAATATAACTGGGCTACCTGTCTCGAGAAAAAAGCAGCCTTGCGCTGATAACCTAGAGTGCCATATAACCGAGCTATTTCGACATATAATACAAGTCTGTCACTGGCATCTATCAGTGATTTAGCACCATCTGCTGCACTTGTTAGTAGATCCACTACCTCCTTAGCCAATTCTTGTCTGCCAACATGTACCAAGCATAAATTCATAACTATCTTCAGAACAGTTAAATGTAACTATCTTGATATTAGTATTTGTGATCTCATGGACATCTATGATGATGATCATATAACTGAAATTGTCATGAACCATCTCCTTTAATTTTTAGAGACATATTCTATTTAATTTTATAATGTAGAAATTGAGGTTCCACCCCAAAACCAATTGGCGATGGGGGGAGTAGCCCAAGGCCTACACGTGAACAACAACAAATGGGTGCGCGTGGCACGTGCAGCCAACCACGGGCATTCACACGTGGGACAACCTGCTCGGATACCATGTAGAAATTGAGGTTCCACCCCAAAACCAATTGGCGATGGGGGGAGTAGCCCAAGCCTATATAAGCACAAATTCTTTCTCATCTTTTCCGATGTGGGACTACACAGTCCTCACATCCCAACATATAATCATCTAACAAGGTTAAAAGTCAATACTCGGAAATATAATAAGAGAATAAGATCCAGCTCAAACACTATCAAATGAGAGACAAGAGATAAATGTAATACACTCCGCGTTATCCAATTGTAGCATGTTCATGAAGAAAATTTACCTGCAAAGAAACCTGGCCAATTTCAAAGTAGCCTCGAGTTCAAAAGTTAAGGGAGAAACTCTGCAGAGAAATGATTTATTAAAGTACCTGTTAAAAGACTCGGACACAAATAAAGTAACAACCATCTAAACACAACAGAATGTATGTATCACCTCTGAGAATTCTCGTGTATGAATGACTTCTTGTACTGCAAGATGACAGTATTATACCGGTATCTAACTTCATCCTCCACCACTGAATCCTTTGCCCCCATTCGATCAATCTAACAGCATGGATAAGTGAATCAGTCAGTAGGAATATAAGCACTAAGTAAAATGAAAAGCCATGCAAGTCATGAAATACAGGTAGCCATGCAAAAGTCCAGAGAAGAAGCCATTACCAGCAAGGCACAGACAATACCCTCCAATGCACCAGCATGCCAGAAAAAATCTCCAGTCAACCTAGCAAATTCTAGTGCAGTAGAGTAATGAGCATGTGCATCAACGGGTGATCCAGCCAACAAGCAATAATCACCCATTGTCTTCTGGGCACGTCCGAGCCTCCGTTTCTTAGCCTTTATGACCTGCCATTTTTAGTTCTGTTCACTTTCTTTTTTAGCAACATTTCACACAAAAAATCGCACTCCAACACTCCAATGAAAATACAGTAACACTCTGACAAATATATATTAGTTTCAAATTCTATAGGACACCTAGACATGAACCTCCTCTGAGTTGAGAGTGGCTTGAGAATCCAAAGGTGTCTTGACAATGGTCCCTGCAGGCTCAGCTTTCAGCACCCACTTCTCAAACTCCATCAGCAACGACGCCGCTATATCCTGCATCATTGTCTGCAAGTGGAACTCCAGCGTAGCCCGATCCGAGGGCGGAAACAGCATCAAGCTCCCCACTTTCTTGCTCCCATCTTCCAACTAAACAATCAAACACACAATATATATATATATAATCAAAAATAAAGAAAATTTCGAAAAAGATTCGCGATTTGCATTAAGCACCTGAGAGTCGCCCGGGGAGAAGGCGAAGCAGCGGTCAACGAGGGCATGTGAATAACCCCGGCGAGCCGAGTCGAATTGTTCGATGACTAAGTCGAGATCGGGAGAGGAGGGACAGTGGCAGATGCCGATGACAGCTAGGGTTTTTCGATTGGACTGAAAATCCTCCCATGGCGATGGCGGTGCCCCTCCAATGATGAACTTGAATCGGAGGCTGCCGGAGTCCCATGGCTGGTGGGAGAAGGGTGACTTCTGGTGCTCGGTGTAGAAGGAGCTAATCGCGGAGAGAGGCATCGTCTGGTGGCGGAGCAGCATGGAGTAGTAGTCGCGCATGAGGACGGGTGGCACGTGACCGATGGGCAGCACCGCCACGCGGATCATGGAGCTGGTTTCTATGCTAACGTCCGGCTCCATTGTCTTGGCGGGGATCCGGACGGTGCAGCGGATTTAACTATGGGATTGTGTGTATAGGATTGGTAGCATCAGACTGGAAAATGTTGCCGTGACTGCGAGGAAGACATAGATCCTTTGGTACTGAGATTTTGGGTTGGTTATGGCTGCACAGAATTGCGGACTCTCATTAGGCACCCAGAGGTAATTCGGGGAAAGTTTGAGTGACATTTATTAACTTTTACGGTTTTACCTTAATATGAAAATAAATATAAATTTACTCTGTACAAAAACAAGGGATACAATCGTAAATTTTAATCGATTTATTATGGTACGGTCTTTTAAAATATGAAACTGATATCATATTATAGTGTATCAATTATATTCGGTACGGTTTCAATTTTGAGCCAAAATTAATCAACAAAAAATTGAGCCAAAATTGATGCAAAAACAAATCTAAATAACCTATTCATACAAAACTATTTTGTACTAAGACCTACTTAACTTACTTAAATTTAAGTATCATCTTAGGTGGCTTACTCTTAATTAAAGGTGGCTAATCCTAAAATTTACTTCATTGCACATATCCTCAAAATTTGTCTCAAGTTAAACTAATAAGAAACCATTGGATTTTGAAGGCGAAATAATTTCGATATTTCGAATGAAATACCCAACTCTACGAGATAAATTCGCTTTCGCGCCTTATTGGCCCCTTTGGAAAGAAAGCCTTAAGGGAACGGAATTGGAATTAGGAACTACCACTGAACTAGAATACTGGATCAGTAACTCATCTTCTAGATTTCAGAAAGTTGCAGCGGAACCATGGCCGGCCATCTTCAAGAGATCCTGAACTCGTTATCCGAATCAGTTGATCAACCCCAAAGCTCAGTCTCAGAGCTCACCAACTTCCTCGATTCAATCCTGTACGCTGTTCTATCACACCCAGAAGACGAAGATTCAGAAAACAATGCCTTCCAAGCTCTCAGCAAAGTTCACCAATTTATGTCTTCCTCTTCATTGGACCAGGTTTCATTTCATAAATTCACGATCTTTTCCTTGTTTTATATATGTGTGTGTATATTTTCATGCTCACCAACTGTTTGTTGGAATGCCTAGCTGGCCATTGATGCACTCTCCTTTGAGTTGCCAATGATAGTTTCCAGGTTTGGAGGTGTCTCTGAAAGATGCCTGGAGGTTGCTGAGAGCATTATTGATCACTTTATATCAATTTGTAATCCGCGAGACATGCTTTCAATTCTTTGTGAGGTATGTATGTTGTCTAGTGCCTTATTATTTCCACTTTCGGTATGTGTTTGCATTGTTTGTTTTGTTGGGCTTTTAACTCTTTGATTAATTTTTCTTGGCATTCGGTCAGGCGTTAGATCCCCCAAGTGAGACAATCAGAAATTCTGGCTATATTGCGCCTCTTTTAAGTGGGTTGTCAAAAGGTATTTAAATTACCTTTATTTATCAATGGGAAGAGTAACTAACCTTACACTGATATTGTTATTATATTAATTGTGTTTCGTGAAAGAAATATTGAAATTGTGCCTAATTGAGTTGCTGCTACCACAATTTTGTTAATTTTATGTTTCTTTTCTATTGTTAATTTCAGTGTTTCTTTCCCTTCAGAGGCGTCACTTTGAGCAAGTGAAAGTCGCATTTCCTATTATCGTTAAAGTTTTAAAGTCCCAGTCTTTGGAGTTGGAAAATGAAGTTTCAGAAGTTAAGAATCTGTTTGACAGAGCCATAAGCATTGCTAATTCCGTACGTGCAGTTTGCGTAAAATTGGTATGTGACAAATTGGTAGGATGAGTTTGCTGGTTTCAACTATACTGAGCTTGTTAATGCATTTCTATTACATTCTAACTATCTTTGTTCATGCAACAGGAAGGTGGAGCGAAGGAAAAGCTTCGTGCTTTACTTGGCCTTTATGTCTTACAGATTACGGTTTGCGTGCTTCCATCTAATCTAAGTTCCAGTCGACTATTATTTATCTGGGCTAAATCTACCAAAAACAAAATTAATGTAGACTCTATAATGTATCATGTATCTCCTATATTTTTTGCTAGTTTTTTAATATATTACACACTTTTGATCTGCAGGCTCTTGTCAGCATGAATTATGATGTTTCCAGTTCGAAACCCTATGTGTTGCAACTGTCTAGTTTCTTCCCATTTTGTGGTCTGTCATATCTAGGTCTAATAACTGGGTCTGATGTTGACAAAATAACTAGGACTGTAGCTGCAGGTAAATTCCTTGATTCATTATTCCACCTCATGTATTTTATGTTAGTTCTTTCTCTTTGTTATTCATTTTTTTAGGCCTTGATATCTCGTTTCTTTGTACTCACAGAAAATGAAGATGATCATATGAGATGTTTATCCGATGTCAAATATGGTGCATCTCTTTCAGGTTTATGATTCCTCCTTTTTCTTATTTATCATATTTGGCAACCCAAACAATGTGTTTCATATTTTATCTAGCTTGACACTTGGTAAAATTGCTTTGGTTTTTCCTGTTGCTTTATTGAAGTCATATGGGGCCATGCCTCTGATGAGGTTGTTGGGGCTGCTGATGAAGATTTGACTTCTGTCAAAGATGAACTTAAGAATAACCAGACTAAAAGGTGACAAGCTGTTGGCATGATAAAGTACATACTAGCTCCTGTCACTATGCCATGGGAGCTTAAAAAACATGCCATCAATTTCGTGCTTTGCATTACGGATGGAAATATCTCCCAGTATGATGAACATGATGACTTCTCATCTCATATAACTAGCTATTTTTCAGCTTTACAGGTTATTATCCCTTTGCCGTCATTATATGCTATAGGAACTCCTTACCTATCAAAGAGGAAGAATCTAATCTTTTTTTCCCCCTCTTATGGGCATAGTACATGCTAGGCTGTTCAAATGGTCATCATATATGCATCAGATACAGTGCTGAGGAAGAATGCCTTTGAAGCATTCAAAAGGGCGAGGATTTGGATTATTGTTTATTGATTTGTTCAGTTATAATAGCCATTTTGTGCTAAGTTTTTTTTTTCTTTTTTTTTTTTCCTTTTTTGACTAAATTATTTACAGTTCTTTATACAAATTAAATACTAACTATTTCGTTGCCATTCAAAACCAGATTCTTGCCGATATTCCTACTTCTGAAAGGTTTGACATTTTAAAGACCCTGATCACAAATAGTGATTCTTCCTCAATGGTAAAATCTTTAGAGCCTGTTTTTTGTGATGTGTATTCTTTCGCTTTTGTCAACTTAGACTTTGGCGCCACATTGCCTAATGTGGATCTTTCAACTTTATATAGATTGCAATCCTTTTAGATATTGTTAAAGGAGAAATGCTCAGGGAAAATCGCCAAGGGTAGGAAATGATGAAGCTCTGCAAGCAGAACATAAAGCCCAGCTGCCTATGTCCTTTTGGACTTCCAATGTCCTCAAATTGGTGGAGTTGATTCTGAAGCCTCCACAAGGAGGACCTCCATCCTTTCCTGAGGATAGTGATGCGGTAATTCTTTCATTTGCGCAATTGATTTCTTTTTGAAAATTACTTATATTGTTAAGTTTCAATCTAGATTGCAATAGCAGCTACAAATAATCTACAGTATCTTAGCTGTCCTTCAAGGGAATCTTAAGAATCTTAACGAACTTTCAAATTTCAACTAGAAATTATCACATGCAATCAAAAACTAAACTAATATGCCAATAGCTTTGTTCAACTCCTGCTTCCAGTACAAATTTTGAGTCTCTGGTTCTTCACATCCTGAAGTTACCTTCTAATATGCCAATAGCTTTGAATCTACTGCTTTCATCCAATATTCGTCATCACCAGTGGCAGTATCGTGTTGTGTTGAACATATTCTTCATTTGCGCAATTGTAGCTGCATTCGATTTCAGGCTTTAATTTTCTTACTTTTGTTTCAATTCAGCTTTATAGTATCCCTTCTCCTTGTCCTTGCATATATCTTGTTGTGTGAAAGCTGCTTGTGCAAGCTTGCTGATGTTTGTTGCTGAACCCTTTTAAAATCGTATGACAAGTTGTGTGCTGTGTCGACAGGTTCTGTCTGCTCTCAGCCTCTACAGATTCATGTTAATAACAGAATCAACAGGTAATTTTTGCATTCAGAAGGATGTTTTTACCAGTCATATTTGTGCTCCTTACTGTGGTGAAAAATTTCACAGGAAAAAGTAACAACACCGGAGTGCTGTCACGAAGCAATTTACAGAAGGCGTACAATGAGTGGCTTCTGCCTCTCCGCACCGTCATAACCGCCATAATGGCGGAGAACAAGGCCGATCACGATCTTCCCCCTGACGCATTTTGTAGTATAAATCCTCTAGAACTTGTTTTGTACCGGTGTATTGAACTTGTTGAAGACGAGCTTAAACGACAGTCTACGTAAGTCGTTTTCGCCTGCATGTATTTCTAGGGAATGCGAACCATTTATGGTAACATAAATACTGTACTCGTATTTCAGCCAAGTGAAATCGAAAGCAGTTTATTTTTTTCTCTCTCAATCTTTTGCCACCTTTGTCACTTTTCATCTGTCCATCATTAGGTTTTACTTTTTAGGTTAAAATGCAGTGGAATCAGGTAAATATTTGAATGTCCTCATAATTAGTTTTCTAGGTAAATATTATTTTACACCTCAAGATTTAGGGGTTAATTTTAGAATTGATCATTAGGTTTACTTCATATGTCTATTTCGTTAATAAATCATCAATTAAGTTAAGATATTCTTAAATTAACAGCATTCTGAGTATTCATTATAAATTTTTGCCCATTTTATTTTTTCATTAAGTGACTAATTATTTTGTTTTAATTACTTGTTTCAAGTTAGTGCATTTAAACAAACTACAAGGACATTATATTTACATTTACATTGGTTAAATACACTAATTTGAAAGGGTAACTAAATCAAAATAATTACTCACTTAATAAAAAATAAAATGAGTTAAGAAATTTAACAAATACCAAGAATGTATGTAATAAGATTAATGATTTAATAGTTGAAATAGACAAATGGAGTAAATTGATGTGATCTCGAAATCACAGAATAAAATAATGAAAGAATACACAGGGTTTGAAAATGTTAGTAAGTTGCTCGAAGAAAAAGAGTTTGGAAATGATAGTATGTTGCTTGAAGAAAGCCTTGGGTTGCAAAGCATGTCATTGCTCTCACAATCTGGGTTGATTTATTCAAGCTTGTTTTCCTCTCTTTTTTCTTTTGTAAGACATGCGATCTCCTTGCCTCTTTGTTTCTTGTTTGTATCATTATGAACTCATTCTTATGGTCCTCACTTAATTGCATCACACTGCAATTACAAATATACTGTAACTACATATGTTGTTTCGGTGCCTGGAGTAACGACATCAACATGATCACTCTCTCCCATGGACGAATCAACATGATCACTCTCTCCCATGGACGAATCAACATGATCACTCTCTCCCATGGACGAATCAACATGATCACTCTCTCCCATGGACGAATGACGAATGACGAATGACGTGTCAAACAGACCGCTCTCGTCAAGATTAGAGCCCCCCGACGGCCCGACCCGACCCGTTACCGAAAACCTCCTGATCCTAACGCCAACCCGTAAATCAGCTTATTACTCCCCCAAGGTTACATCAACATTAAGAGCCAGAAATTGACAAGATAATGATGCTGTCCCAAAATTTGAAGAAACAAATGATGCATACATTTGGGTCATTCACAAGTTGACACCTGTTCGTAATTTAAATTCCAACGCCGACGTTTTGTAGCTACAAAGAATGGTACAGATCATTTCAATTTGAAGATTAGAAGTAACGAGGGCTTACCCCGAAAAATTCAGATTAAAAGCACCGACCGACCTGCGACTTTAAAACAGAACCTCCACAGCCTATAAAGCCTAAGATTTGCTAATTTGCTAGAAAACCCTCGAAACTATTCTTTATGACTAATCACCCCACACTGAACTAATTACTCAAGTAATGGGAGACCCAGAGCAGGGTTATATCTGTAACTTCACTGAATATTCTTGCTCCTTAACATGTGCTATGTTAGATGGTTTAGGGAAAATATTAAACCAATGCTTATATCTCAGCTCATACCATACAGCGTTTCGGGACCAGATTCCTCACCGGACGGCACCATGTTCAAATCAGGAAGCACGAAGGAATTATCGCGGGCCAAATCAGCGTTGCATTCACCGTGAGGATCCAATAGTGGATATGGAGGCAAGTTTGAAGGAACGTAGGAGGAAGCTGAAGCTACTATTCTCTCATGGGACTGACTACAACTCGCCTTCTCTGCCCCATCAAAGCTCTTACTCAAATTCCTTCCGGAATGCAGGTTCAAGTCAATCTGCAAAGCAAAATCATAAGACATACAGCAAGAAGCCACATAAACGATTATATGGATAATAATGCAGATTCTCATTGATTCTTTTGAACGGGATCATATGGAAAATAATCAGAAATCTTCGAATTAAGTTTTGTATTTATGAACATTAGACAAAAGGGTTGATAAAAGAGATAGGATCCTGAAGTATAGTCAGGACTCAGGAGGAGAATCAATCACCTTAATTCTCTTAAAGTTCTCATTTTTGTCTCTTTGTTGCTTACGAGTGGCTTGTAAGGACGCTATTTCCTTTTCCAAATATGTCCTTTCCTTCAACAAGGAACTTTCCTCCTCTTTCAGCTCAGCAAACGTCTGAAGACAAATAAATCCAGTTAAAAACAGTCCAAAATCCCCCTCACTCCATTACCAATTAGAAAACGGCACTAATAGACAAACCAAAAATTACAAAGTGACCCGAAAACCCAACAACAACAAGTACTCATTAGTTAAGTTCCTTTAGAATTCGAAAAAGCCGAGGCAAGAGCGAATTTGTGTCTAGGCTTGAGTTTACCTTCTTTCTCCCTGCCCTCTTGGTGGCAGTGGTGGTGCTGGTAGATTCATAAGTAGCAGTACCCTGAAATATCAACGGAAAACACACATCAGCTAACTGAGAGAAATTCGATTCGGTCACACCGAAAATTACTAATTAAAAAATAACATAAAAATCATAGTCTTCGAAATGAACTGAACATGGGACTGGCCATACTCTCACCAAACTCCGATTCTATAAACATCAAAACAGTTAAAGTATCCCACCCCACCAATCCACCATCACAAGCTCACACCATGCCTGTAATCGATCGGATCCCATTGCCAATTTATCTATGTGCCCTTTGGATAAAGCTTCACCCTTCCCAATGACGAGCAAGCTTAAATCTATGGAAACATCAGAAAATCCACGTGGCCACACATGACAAGCTGCTTATTTTATTCCTCACGTGATTTTGCTTCTCCAGGGCTCCTGCAATCTGTAATCCCATAGTCGATACAAATATATGCCTCACTTGCTGCTGACAATTCGAGCTTATGTACACATCTTCAACACCCACCCCAAATCCCCTCGTTGAAAAATAATATAAACAAACTTCGATAATATTTATCTTAATTCATAAATTCTTTAAATTAAAAAAGCGGAAAGGACCACAGCCACCACACTGTTACCAAACCATCCTTGACCCTCAGATTGGCAGACACAAAGACCGAATTTCCCCAATCGACGGCCCACAATCATCCACTTATTCTGGATCTCCAGAAAGTGTAAAGAAAAGCGCTAACAATAGAGATGATGATGATGGTCCATCTAAACCGCTGGCTGTGCATGCGCCACACAGGATGATAAGTCCATCAACCCCCCACTAACAAACGCCGCACCCAACCGAACGCAGACCTATCCCCAAGCAAAAACACAATCCCTCCGCCCAAAGGACCCCACCACGCTTTTAAGATAGGGCCCGCATCACCACACAGCCTACCCATTTATTTCCTATGACAGAAATACCCTCTTGTGGTTTGGCACTCAGATTCGTACTTTTGACTCGACCCGATGCGACTTTTGTCGCCAATAAAAGGGATTCAGACGAGAAAAGCTCGGCGTCCGAAGGAAGCTTCGCGGTTTCGCACTGCGGTAAAAGTTAGGAATTGACGGAAGCGTCCTTGGCGATAAGAACCTACAGATGGGTTTGGGGAGGGTAGTTCGGTAAATCTCATAGGCGAGACAAGAATGACAGGTGACCGGCAAAAGGAGCGAGACGAAAACGTGCGCAGGTCTCGATCTGCTACATCACGTGACGAATATGGAAAAGTCACACGCGGCCGGAGCGTTTTGGTCATAAATCCATAAAAAGTGACACCGTACAAGGCGACTGCCGACTGTTGACCACCGGAGATTATCAGCAGTCAGCTAATCAAAGGAGGAAAATCTGAAAAAGAGAACCGAATGACACGTTTGACCCCGTCAGTATTAGGAGCTAAGGAGACGACAACCGAAACGCGATAGGGAAACAGAAACGTCGGTTTCGAAATTGGGATTAAAAACGGAAAAATTGAAGGAGAAGGTAAATAGTGTAAAAGGAAGGGGGGCACAAATGGTAAGAGGAAAAAAAGACGTGAATGTGAGTCGTCCACGTTCGTCGACGAACACGTGAAAAGTCATAGCCATCATAAAAACACTGAGTCTCTTGGCTCTCCACCATCGGCTAAGCTAAGGGCCGACGAACAAACGAAAAAGCCTAGGCCACCTCATAAACACGGAGGTCGCGGCTCTCGACCATCGACTCTGCTTTACCAGTGTAGGTTATAAGTACACAGCCGCCATCGGTATTTCGCTCAATTAACAAAAAAAAGGCTACGCTCTACTCCTCACATACAGCAAGCAGAGGTCAGCTACTGAGAAATCCAAAGCAAAAAGCAGATATAGAGAAAGAGAGACGGAAATACCTTGGATCTGGGACAGCTGGTCTCTTCAAAGCCATCGGCGGTGGCCGAAGGGGAGCCGGAGCCGGAACCACCACTCCAAGATAGCGGCGTGGTGGGGCTGCATCTAGTCGCTGAATCGGCGCTGTGCTTACTACTGCACCTCTGCTTCATAACAACACCGTCAAATCTGGACGCCGGAAACGGTTTCTGGGAGCGTGGCAGCCTAATACCCCACCTGAGCCTAAAAGCCTGCGACAACGGAGATGAAGACCGGAGCGAAGACGAAGAAGCCGCAGGCTGAGACTGCTTCAGGCGCAGTAGGAGCTCGACCACGAGCGCGTCGTCGCTCATCGCCGCTCTCGTCCACTCGTCTTTCGCCAACATCTCTGCAAACTTCTAGTTCTAGAGAGCGGCAGAGGAAGAAAGGAGAGAAAAAGTTCTTTAAGAGAGAGAAAATAGGGTGGCGGATGAATGAATGTGAGAGAGAGAGAAAGAGAGAAAGATGGGTTTGAAAATATATATATATGTGGTGAAGAAAGTGGAGCTGATTCAAGTTTTTCGTTTTTCGTTTTTTTGTTTGCTCTTCTCTTCGCTTGGCGTTGTTGTTAGGGTGGGTCTGGGTGACTCTGACTCTTTTTTTTCTCTTTCTTTTTTCTTTTTTTTTCTCTTTTTCAATTTTTAATTTCAGTTTTGAGAGTGTGACGTGTCTTGCTTATAAGTTTAATTTTGCCATGAGTTATTGTTATCGGGTTGTATTCCACGTAATCGTTTTTAGAATGGTCGATAAAAATTTAGTATATAGATAATTACGTGAGATTTAAGCAGGAGTCATGGTTTTGTTATAAAAAAATAAAATTTAATAATACAATAAATATTATTGAATAATTTTAGAATAAAAATTAATTATTTAAATAAATAAATTGTGCTAAAAATTATAAATATTAAAAACATAATTTTTTAATTAATTTTATTATACAATATTTTATGTTTTTTAATGTATAATTTTTGTTTTAATTAATACTTATACTATTAACTAAATATTTAATAAATAAAATAACTTATATAATTAAATATATATATATAAGGATCTACACGTCAATCTAACTATGTATTTAATTATTATACGGAGCGTTTTCCTACATTTGAACGCCTAAATACAACATAAACGGACTAAACAACCGTTGTTTTTGAATAGTAGTTATATAGGAGCATTATTCGTCGGCCTTTGTTATATGTGATTACCAATACGACACCGTTTCTATTCTAGCCACCGCCGTAGTTTTGTGTGCCAAAGAGGAATACATGATGGGGATTGGGGACGACCGCCTCAAACTTCTGGGCCTATAATATGCCTAGTCACAATGTCAATAAGTTACCCAAATCTAAAGTTTAAGCAAATTTTAAAATTAGAAAATGTTTGCTTCTATTTTTAGTCCATATATTTTATTTTTTTAAAGAGAAATTACTTGTATAATGCAGTCAAAATAAATTATTTGTGCAATGATTGTAATGCTATCGTCCCTAACGTCAATTAAAAAAAATGTAAATGTTATCCCTTTTATATGATGATTTATTTCCTTCAACCTATAACAGTCACATAAATATATATTCAATTTAGAAATTATAATATAAATCGATATTTATTAGTGTTATTTTAAAAAATAATTATTAACACATTTATTGATTTTATAATACGTTAGCTGAATATATTATATCGTCGTAATATTATATTATTTTATAATTTATTATTTTACTTTTTTTGTTAAAATACCTTAATAGACATGAAAAACACTAATAAGTAACGCTCTCCTATTATATTTTCATGGTAATATTGTTTTTATAAAATATTTGATATTTTATGCTAATCGAATAATAATTTGGCACCGTGTCTTAAATCTAATATGCGCAAATGATTTAAATTAATAGTCATATTTATCAAATAGGAGGGGCTATGACCTCAAATTGGAAGGAGGGGGTGTTGGGAACTCAAATTGGAAGGAGGGGAGTTCAATTTGAGATTTAGGGTTTCCGAGTGGACTTAATTGGTTTTTTTCAAAATTCTGAAAATGTCCTCTGTGTTTTGCCACAACAGTTGCTGATTTTGCAATTTTTTTTGACACGTGGCACTTTAATGGTTCGATTGATGGGAAATTTGACGGAGATAATTAAATGTAGATGGTCGCATAGATTGGGTAGTTATTTAAAAATTTTGATAATTTGGATATGAGTCTATTTTAACCGTTATAATTTGAGGTCTTTTATATAGTTTTTC
Source organism: Prinsepia uniflora (assembly GCA_032719365.1). Lineage (NCBI taxonomy): Eukaryota > Viridiplantae > Streptophyta > Magnoliopsida > Rosales > Rosaceae > Prinsepia > Prinsepia uniflora. Next base: position 1,660,435 of record CM064872.1, on the reverse strand, counting down.
CTATTTTTAAATAAGGTTTATGCCGACAAATTATAGTTTTGTTGTTCTCACTCATTAGAGTCGAACCTTTGTATTTATAAGACGAGCGATAATCTTGTTTATTCAATTAGACAAAAAAGAAATATTATAATGAAGCTTTATATTGCGTAATAAATACGATAAATAAATTATATTTCGTAATAAAGACATAATAAATAAATTATAATGAAGCTTTATATTTCATTGAAAATGAAGATTTTTCGATATGCTTTTACATAATCAAATAGCTAGAAGCGAAAAATAAATTACTTGATAATTATCAAGATGCCATAGAAGTTGGGAGATTTGAAAATTGATCACGTAATTTCATTAATGCCATTCACATTTTTCAAATAGTATTTATTAGCTTCTTAAAATCATTCAAAAAAATCATAATTATCTAGTGAAACTATTATAAGTTATAACTGCAACCATGCTCGTCATCATCACTAGTCTAATTCGTCAATGAACCAAAAGTGACCGATTGAGGCAAACTTTGGTTCGGCGCCAATTACAAGATTTTATTTTACTAGCTGGTATAGTCGGTGCCGGTCTGATAATCGGTTTATTTCAAATTAAACCGAATTGAACCGAATTGAATTAAAATTGTGAAGTGAGTATTGATTTTGCGATTGAAAGTGTTTAGTGCCATTAAATAGACAACAAAAATGGCGACAATCAATCAATCAATCGCGGGGATTGATCTGAAAACGAGTTGGTGAAGGAAATTCATGGTAAGAAAATGTAGCAGGTGAAGTATTACGAATTTTGGGAAGGGAAATCGAATCCAATTGATTAATTCATAAGGAAAGCTATGAAGTTGGAGAATTTTATACAATTTCTGCTGATCCCTGCAAAATAAATTTGAAGGCAGAAACGATGATGGTGAGTTATGAAGATATTCGGTTCATAATAATCACCATCCCATTGTTATTGAGGTTTAATGCGGTGGGTTGTGGCCTAAAAAACTCCATCCTATATACTATAGGAGCCTTATTATTGTGTGGTGGAAGGTTTTAAGGTCAATGTTGCACGTAAAAAAACCGATGTTTAATTAGTTTACTTCTCTCTCATACTCGGTCAAGAATCCTAATTGTTGCTACCAATCCGTGCTCATTCCTATTTTTTTTATTCATAATAGCATATTCATTACTAGAAGCAAATAATTATAAGGAAATGAAAGTTCAATAACAAAAACAATCCACGAATATAAAATAAATCTAAAATATTAAAAATGAAAATCTAAATGGAAACCCTAGATATGAAGTAGGGCAAATATCTCATCTCTAGCAACTACCCATCCAAATAGTCATAGTTGCCACAACACCACAAAGCAATAGCCACCAACAAGGAGTAAATGGAAAGTGAAACTGAATAACTCACCGAAAAATGGGGGTGAATTAGTCATCCGCGCATAAGGCACTCTCATATTACATTCAACGAGTGCATTATGCACTTTAACGGCAACTCAAAACCACCACGAGCCACCGAAGATCGGTGATGTAAGCAGTCGTTGGATCAAGTGGCTGAATCTGTTGGCTGAAAGTCCAAGGTTCGTTGCATCATATGACATTTGGTTAGTGGAGCTGAGAATTGAGGGCTCATATCTGGAGAAGACACCCCACCCCAAGTCACCAAAGAGGTGAAGAAAAAGCCTTCACAAAGGATGGAACCGAAACCACGACAGTGGGCGGAACTAAAGCAAAAGAGAACTGGGAAAGATGGAGAAACGGAAGAATGAGGAGAAAGGGAGAAGAAGAGAATGAAGAGAAGATAAAGAGAAGGGAAGGAGATAAATGGCGAGGAGGAGGGAAATGGTGAGGAAGAGAGGAGGAGAGAAAGCGGGGAAAGAGGTTTGCCGCCGGCACAGACCTGTGATTAAGGTTTAGCTGAAGGTTTTCACAATGTTGACGAGAGAGAATAGAGAATATGTTGAGAGAGTTTGTTTATTAATAATGCACACTCATCCTCATCCTTTTTCCTTGTGTCTTCCAATTGTCCTTTAAGATCTTAAAGGATCCACCTTTTCTTTCAGTAGGTAATTAATGAACCAGCTACAACCGAATTGATCGATTCTCATGATGGAGGGTTTTCGTTTATATCCTCACACTAATTTTCCTAGACTTATCAACTTGTCACGTCACGTAATATTATGACGTTATGTCAAGACCAAAGATTAGCGATACCTAATGCAACTGGCACATATATGGGGCCAATGCCTGGATAGACAAGGCCCGGCAAAGATTTTGTAAGCCCAAATAGTCCTATCGAACTCATTCCAACCCATGCAAATTAGGGACATGGTCCATCGACTCACCAAGATGAGTCATTGATTTCAACATTCGAACTTGGGCCCCTACCATTATCAGCAGCCACTCCTACAAACAAAAACAAGTAAACGCATATCCACTGATCACAGACAGGTTCACGAGAAGGGCATTAACGCGCCGGCTATCAAATAAAAAATATTAAATTTTAAAATACATTATAGTTTACATATTATAACATATTTATATTTAAGTTTTCAAATACTACAATTTTTAGCCTTAACTTTTCAAATTGTTACACTTTGACCTTTTTATTAATTTTTTTGTTAAATTTGAAATAAGAACTACAATTTTAAAAAATAAATATTAATTTAAATTTATAAAAAAAATTTGCTTTCAGATAAAAAAATTTAAAAATTATTTATGTATGAAAGTAATTTGTTTCTCTCCATAAATAATTTTTTTAATTTTTAATTTTGTTTTTGTGAAATAAGGCCTTAGTAAAAACAAAATGATGGAGAGAGACAAATTACTTTCTTACTTAAATAATTTTTTTAATTTTTTTTAATTTTTTATTATATGAAAGTAATTTTTTTGAATTTTTATAAATAAATAATTTTTATAAATTTAAATTAATATTTTATTATTTAAAATTATGAGTTTTATTTCAGATTTGATAGAAATTTTAATGAAGGGATTAAAGTGTAATAATTTGAAGATTTCAGAGTAAAAATTGTAATATTTGAAAAATTAAATATGAATATATTATAAGTGTAAATTATAAAATAATGAAGTATAATTTGCTCAAAAAAAGAAACACGATAATTCACCGTCGACCGACACGAGTAATTTTATGGCCTAGGAGCCAATGGGGCACGAAAGAAAAAAAATGAGAGACTCCTGCTTTTCTCCACTACCACATAAAAGACAATTACTTTTGCTTTTGCTTCTGTCAGCTGCCAAACCCGAAGTTTTTTTTTTTCTTGGGGTACCAGAGTGCTTCTGTCACCCATTTGCAAGTTCAAATCAAGAATTTGATAATCAACATTGTTCGTAGCTCAAATCGGGCCTTTGATAATCAACATTGTTCCTATCTAATTTGACCATTCTTCAAAGACTAACAAATCCCAATAAACGTCATTTGGCCTAAGGCATTATTTAATATGTCAGATGACCAATTCGTCGATTCACTAAATCAAGACCACCTAATCAATCATAATAAATATCACGTGACTTACAACTGACTAGCAACACGATCACTTAATTCACGACTAACCAGCAACATGACATTCTCGTCTTACCAGATAGACTAAGATCCTACAATAACATAATACTCGGGCAATCCATACCAACTCGTTGGTCGACTAGATCAAGACCACCACGGGAGCTAGAATTATTAGAACATGTATCAACACCAAATAACGAGCATTAATCTCAAATTCAAATGTTTCACTAAGACCCTTTAATCCTAATATAAATATAAAGATATCACTCCTAAAAGGGAAATGTCATTCTTGATTTTTGCCCTTCTGCATTTGAATTACTATAGAGTTCTCCTCACCTAATAAGTTCTCCTCACTAGAGTTCTCCTCACCTAATAAGTTAGGCATCAAAGAAAATGTTTTTCTTGATTTTTGCCCTTCTGCATTTGAATTACTAGAGTTCTCACCTAAAAAGTTTTGATTTTTGCCCTTCTGCATTTGAATTACTATAGAGTTCTCCTCACCTAATAAGTTAGGCATCAACACCCAGATTTTTGCTCCTCACCTAATAAGTTAGGCATCAACACCCAGATTTTTGCCCTTCTGCATTTGATTAGCCAAAAAATAAAACTCAAGAGTCAATTAGGAGTTTGATCCATTTTTTGCATCAACACCCAGACTTGGATCCATTTTTTGCATCAACAACCCTAATCCAGACCACTGAAATTCTAAGCAAAATGTCAAATTTTGATGACCATTGATACATATCATCAACAAAAACCTTTGAAGTTCCATCCATGGCAATATAATACCTTCACCAAGAAGTTACAAGTTCAAGACCCAAGTGCAATTCCTAGACATTAACAAGAAGATTTTAAGAGGGTGAAACACTGAAACAGGATATTTGGGTGTATTTTTAACATGATAACCAGAGTTTTTTTACATAACAAGGGACTACAGAATTTTCATAAACATATTGTACAAAACACAATTCAATCATTAGAGAGTAAAATTGAAGAATTATAGGAGAACGAAGCTTCGATTAACATTGATGGAATTTAAAAAAAAAATGGCCTTGTAAATTGCAACTACATCGTAAAAACTTGGGGATATGTGTACAGATATACCCTGATATTCTTACAGATACAACTCTTGAACAACACCTGCACCCTTCCTAATCCCTAACCCTAAGACAATAGAGACACAAATCGACCACATCGACCCAAATTCTGAAATGAAAATACTAACTGAAGCCAACCCAACTACTGCTGCACAAAATAAAATCCAACCCAGAAAAATAAATTAGGCTGAGTTGCTAACAATTCGATCTTTCCGCGAAAAAATAAGGGGAAAGGGCGAGAATCAGACAACTCCAACACTAGCTAACATCAGGGCTTTACACTGCTGCACAACCATGGTACTCTTCGGCTACGATAAATTGAGACGAAGAAGCTTCAGCAGTTCGCTTGCAGCTTCATCGGTATTCGAAACGGCACTCTTCTTTGTGAAAAACGAGGGTAAAGGTACAGAACTCGGAGGAGGTGAGGGTAAGCACATAGATGACCCGGCATAGAACCCGGAGGCCCGGTTCGGGTGAGCGGGTTTGGGCTGCCTTGAATGAACCATAGCGGCTACCGGAGCGGCCTGGTTCGGGGTCGGACCCAGCAGGCTGGAGGATCCGAGATCCGGAACTTGAGGTGTCGGATTTTGTTTCCGTGGTGGTAGGTGTCTCGTCGCCGGCTTCTGAGGAGCTTCCTCGCCGCGCTTTAGGATTTTGACCTGGCCCATGACCAGGTTCTTGGGGGCCGGGGATTTCTGGACCAGCACAGGTGGGTTGTTGCTGTTGGACCGAGTCGGCCTTCGGTTTCTACGGTCAGGCTGGGTTGTCCTGTTGACCCTACTCGAGTTAGGGTTCCGATTGGAATTGGAAGTCAACGGACCTTTGATGCAATTTTGGGGACTCAGAACTTCAACAGCCATGTGAAATCGTACAAAATTAGATCCAAAATTGAAGCTTTTCGAGCTATTGCGGCAACTCAGACGGAAAATTAAAAATTTAGGGTTCTTCAGCCACAATTTGCAGAGAGAGATAGAGAGAGGGGAGAAAGGAGAGAGAAGAGATACAGAAGATGTGAAGATTCAGAAGAAGGGGTGGGATTTATAGGCAAGAAATCTAAAGGCAATAGGATTTGGAGTGCACAAAGCTAGTAAAGGCGGTTGTGTAAAACCCACTCTCCTCAATTAGGTCGGTTTCCACGCGATATTAGACATTATTATTGTTTTTAGTTTCGGGTTTTCCTTAACGATTAGGTTTCCTTGGGTTTCTAAAAGAAATAATTCCTTATATTAGAGTTTAATTGCAAGGAATTCCCTTAACTGCTAGATTACTATATAAAATTCGGCCAGTTGGTTAGAAAAATACGTCGGTTAGTAAATTCTTAAGATAATGTGTTCTATTTTATTCTGGAAAGATTCCGTTAAAATAAATGTATAAATTTTTAAAATTGTTTATTATTATTATTATTGTTAATTTTTTAAAATATTATGCAATGATACCGATCGTTTCAAATGAATACGGATCGTTTCGTTACTTATTAATTGAATTCATGTTTTATTATAAGCATTTTAATTATTAGTAAAAATGTCAATAATTTTAAGTACAAATGACTAAAGAGGGTGTATTCAATTTAGATTTTAATAGATTTTAAAGAGTTTCGAATTTGATGGGTTTCAATTGATTTTAAAAGTTTTTTATTGATTTCAAAGTGTTTTCATATGAATTTTAAATGATTTGTTTATTGATTTGTTATGATTTTAAAATATTTGTTATTATTCTAAAATCATAACAAATCAAACACCTCATGGAAAAAGGAAAAAGAAAAGTGCTCCCAGCAAAACCTTCATTGTCAATGTTTGTCTCTCATGTCTCATGAATCAGATGGACACAAGGAAAACTCATCTGAGATTATGAAGACAAAACTAGCTAGCAAGGAAAACCAAATTATGCATATGCTTTCAACTTTTCATGTACTCAAATCCAACCCAAGTTTTGAAATATGAAAGTAGTAGGCAAGTAACCACGGGATAAAACTATCTGATGATATTGGAAAACAAAGACACTACCAAATACAAAAACATGTGAAGCCAATTCAAAATTCGACAAGCATTCTACAAGGTTTTAGATAAAAAAACACAAAGTAAAAACATGAAGTTCATATCAAATAATTTGCAGATTATGTTTCATCTAAATATTGCAATCCACCAAATTTAACAAATCTAACAAAGCAGAATCTTGACGGCGTTGTCAATCCATGATAATCATCAAAAAGACAAAACGAGAGGAACCTCGTCCTTCAACATGTGGAGAAGGGTGGTCTTGTTGGCGTTGTCATGGCCCAAAAACACATGTGGATAAGGATGGTCTTGTTGGCGTTGTCAAGGCCCAAAAACAGAATCTTGACTTCCTTTTGCCAGAGGCCAAAGGAGATGAGGACGCCATAGAACCAGTCGACCAGGAACATAACTTCTTCTCCAGAAGCAGATCGGTGGGTTATTGAGACAAATACAAAATACCCACCTATCGTGACATTTCCACAATCTTTCTCTGCTCTTTCACCTATGGTGACCTTTCCACAAAAGAATCAAGGGTATTCAATTGAAAGTGAAACAAGAGTTGATAAGGATGAATAATTGATGACACAATTAATAAAGTTGAGGTTGGCGTGTGCATAATTGAAGAGCAACATTTCAAACATCCACGAATGCATTAAAGCACTCTCTAACTCTCCTTCTACTTGCTCTCTACTAATGGTAGGTAATAAATGTAGTGGATTTATTATTTCAACCAATTAGTAATGATGTGAAGTTTGATTAACGCTGCATTAATCTACTTTCAATTAGTAACAACAAGAAGTAGTGCAGTGGAGTTTGTCTTGGTAAAGAGTCCTTTTTGAGTTTTCAAAAAGTCGTTAGTACGGATTTCAACGGCTACAAATTGATTATGGCCCCCGGTGATGAGGTGGTGTTGGCAGCAGGGGGCTTCGCTATTGCCGATCACACCGACCTCCTGATATATATATATATATATATATATGTTTGATCCGGAAATGACCAACTCGATAAGACCCGCTGGGGGATCTAGGACCAGCCGTGTGGTGTCTTGGGCCCGCTGAGGGCATTGCTGTTCGGCAGGGATCCTGCGAAGACTAGACACCGGTGTGGTGCCGGCCAAAGGGGGCTCCGATGCCTAAGTTAGTATCTGAGTGCCGAGGGGCAAGTAAATACAGTGCTCTGGATCGGTTCTGAGTGTCTTACCTTTGTGAAGGGTTTCGAGGTATTTATAGTGGTCATAACTGCGGTAGGTGGGCTACTGTTGCGGAAGCAGGTGGTGCTTTGTGGCTGAGAGTTGCCTGACAAGCCCTGGACATCCGAAGGAGGCGCCAGCTGGAGTCCTAACCTGCCTCCGTCAAGGAGTTGGTATGGCAGAGTTGGTTAGGTGACTGTACCATGTCAGGTGCCGAATGACAGGTCTGCAGGTCAGTGCCGATCGGCGGGCCACGGTGGGCTGCCGATCGGAGAATCGGTGGGTGTCCTTCCTGTCCTTGGCGGGCCCTGTGCTTAGGTGGTCGGTCGATATGGTATCAACAATATATAACACAGAAAAATACTATATGAGTTAAATAGGATAAATCCTTATCCCCTATGGATGGACTTTAGGTGAAGGATTGACGTTCTCTGTTCTTTCATGATAGGTGAAGTGAAGTTTGTTTGATATTTTATTGGAAGTTAAGTGAGTTGGATAGAAAAATATTTTTATTTTTAGTTTTTTCAAATCTAATGAAATTTTAGGATGAGGGGTGTTATTTGGGTGAAAGATTGATATGTATATTTTTCATCTTAAAACCCATCAAAATCCATCAATTCATCAAATCATTAAAAATCATGAAACTTTTGAATACACCTGAATTTTAAAATTATACTTTAAAATCTAATTGAATACACCTGAATTTTGAAAGGATTTAAAAAAACTTATTAAAATCCTAATTGAATACACCAATCTTTTAATATAATCAATTAAAATCTTAATTGAATACCCCTATATTTGAAAACACTCTAAAATCATTTAAAATCCCCAATTGAATACACCCCTATAAATTTTTTTAAAAAAATTTTAAAAACATGATCTTTTCATATTGCGTTAAAAAAAAATCATCGATCTGAATTCATGTTTTATTATAAGCATTTTAATTATTAGTAAAAATGTCAAATTTTTTTTACGTATAAATGGTTAAAATATTTCTTATTTTTAAAAAATTTTAAAAATATAATCTTTTCATATTGCTTTAAAAAAAAATCATCGGATACTACTTACACGATAAGAAGAATTTGTTCATAAATAATGAGAAAACTAATTATAGATTTACTTCTAACAAATAAAAAAGGAAAAACTAATTATAGATTTACAAAGATATTATTGACAAGGGACGTGTCAAATTGGAATTAGGATTTTGGGTGTGTGCTTTTATTGTTCACGCGATCGGAAGCGCGTAGGGAAAACATTAATTTCTTTTTTATCTTACTTTATTTATTTAATTCATTTGTTGAATTTCGTCACCTAAAGCGCTCTTTTGATTCGTGAACAAGACGTGGGAACGAAACGACCGCTGGCATAATTATCCACGCACACCTATTGCACCTTCCTTTTCGACAGAATTACGCAAATGCCATGCAACGGCGAATCCCTTTCAGAGGTAAAACTACTTTCCTATCCCGAAGATGCCTCATCCTTCTCTTTTATATTTGAAATATTATTTTCTAGTTTGGAAGAATTTTTCTGTTAATGAGACCCAATTCAAGTGTGAATTGTTAGTACGGTTAAAAACAGCAATCACCTAGGCATTTTGACTCGCATAATAATTAGGAGTTTTACGTGGATTTACATGTACATCCGTAAATATATATATTTAATTAAATAAGTTTATATATATATATTTAGTTATATAAACTATTTTATTTGTTAAATACTTAATTAATAATATAAATATTAATTAAAATAAAGCTAATAAATGTAAAAACAAAATATAATATTTTATAATAAAATTAATAAAAAAATTATATTTTCAACATTTATAATTCCCAACTTTATTTATTTATTTAGGTAATTAATATTTGTTTTGAAATTATTTAATAGTATTTAATATATTATTAATTTTTTAAATTCTGCCTTTAAAAAAAATCACATAAGCGTCCTGCCTAGGCGCTAAGCCACTATCAATGGTCCTAGGAGAGCCTAGCGTAATTTTGAACATTGATTGCTAGGTATTCAACTGTGAATACAAATCATAATAATGAAAAAAATTAGAGATAAAAATATTATTAAACTAATAATATTAATGACAATATTTATTGTTTTCAAATAAGTAAAATAAGAAATATTATTGTATAATGAAACAATTATGCATATAATATTATTTATTAAAATTTAAATAAACTTTTTAACATGTTATTTTTTACACACGAAATTAATATATATTATCATATTTTAAGTTATGTTGTATAGCCGTTTAGTATTATTATTTAATAGTATTTTTTAGAATAGTAAAGTCTGAGAAATACTATAATTCAACTATCGTAGAATGTAATGTCGATATTTGATGTGTACGATGTATTTTGTTTATCGGTATAATTATGGTGCATTGATAAAATTATGCAGTCCTCCTAATCTTATCACATTATCAACATCGATGCATTTATTTTCACAAACTTTATTATTCAAATAATACAATTCCTAGACTTCATTTTAGCTTAAAATTGATAAATCATTTTGTATAAGGTTTACATATAAGCCGTCAACTTGGTTTGATATTTGACCTTTCGTTTTGTTTCAAAGACACGTTCCTGTATTCAAACTACACTGGTCAACGGTCAACATCGGCAGAAGGTTTACGAGTCAACTTCGTAATTAAACGCAAAATTGGAGGGCAAATATTTAACAGGTAAAAGACAAAGAAGGGAATGGGAAAGAAGGGAGCCGTGGGGTCCAGGCAAACGTGAAGATTAATAGGTCCACGTGTTGGGCAGTTGGATGGCGTAGACGTGGATTGAAAACAGGTGTCAACTGGTTCGACCGACTTGCGAAGGACGGTTCAACTGTCCAACTGGACTGGGCCGCAATTTTCTCGATCCCAAAAGCTGTTGCCAAGCTGGAACCTCGACTGGCATCTAGCCGGGCCCATAACCAGGAGAAGGAAGGGGCTTCGAAGTGATACAAATTTAAAAAAAAAAAGTGAATATAAATTTATTAAAATGATTAATTGATTTATTTTAAATTATTATTTATCCAATAGCTTAATTTTGATTGGATAAAAATTAACTAATTTGATAATTCCGTTAAATCTAAATTGAACTGTTAAGAAATATATTAATTTTTATTAATTCTTAAATATGTATTTTGTTACTTTATTACTTTTTATTATTAATATTTACTAAATTAATATTTTATTTTTATTATATTACTATTATTTATTATTATTATTATTATTATTATTATTATTATATTTTACAAGATTACTAGTTATCCGACTATTTAATACGGACAATTTCGAACGTATTATTTTAGCGTGTCTAGACCGTATAAAAATATTCAACCGTATTAACTTATACGGTGACTAATTAATACGACTGGTACCAAACACAAGTTTCAGATTATTTAGCCTATACGGACCGTAATACGGTGTACCAAACACACCCTAAGTGACATGTTTTATATTTCGGTTATATCGGTGTATGTTTGTATGGAATTAAGCATCGTCATCTCGATCTCATACTTTACATAACTCAAACCTGAAACATATCATTATATTTTTTACAAATACACCAAACTAATAGGCCTCGTTTAATACGTCATATTGTGCTGATTATTTCGGTCGGATAGATTAATTTGTTCACTAAATAGGCTGATTATTTAGTTAGGAATTTGGTACTTTATCTGATTAGAATGTTGATTATATTATATTGACCGAATTATATTATAATAGTTCATACAAAATATTTATATCTTAAATATTAATTATGTATATTTTTATTTTTTATTTATATTAATTGTTATTATTATTTATTAAAATATTATTAATTATTAATTTATTATTATTATTATTATCAAACTTTTCAAGACTACTTATCATTCGACTATTTAACATAGACAATTTCGAAAGTATTATTTTAGCATGTCTGGACTATATAAATATATTCAACTAGTACCAACTACTAAGGTATTCATTTCCTCTCATCTGACTGGTATCAAATATTAATTCTGTACTATATTATACTACACAATTCTTCATACGACGTACCGAATGTAGTTGCAGTGTTAGAAAAAAAACTTAGCAAAAAACATGTAAGTGGGCCTCTTAGGCTATAGCCTATAGACTTCCTGGTAAAAGTTGGGCCAGTTTCTCAGTCACCAATTCTGCTTAAAAGGCTATAACACAAAAGTCCAAGTCTTGTCAATTTGTAGCCAGAGAAAGCCCATGTATGTTTAGAAGGAAGGTTTTACAGGGTATGTGAAAATAGTCAAGCATGTGAAATCCATAGTTTTTTTTTTTTTTTTTTTTCGTTCTATGTGAAATCCATAGTTGATTCTTTATTCATGTTTCATATTAATGCATTAATAATTTGAACAAGTATTCGTAGTATCAAAATGTCGGTGGTCATGAATAGATGATAATTAAATTATTTACTTCTCAACATGTAGATACTAGAGAGAAAATTATACGTATTATATAATTTTTATATTAAATAAAATATTATTTCAAAATATTATACTTGTATAATTATAAGTATTCGTAGTATGTCGGTGGTCATGAATAGCCAACATAAATATGAATGGCTTTTTCAGGGTCAATTTAAATCAATCTTTTTGAGGCCATACTTAAAAGCAACTTGCCTTTTAATTTGATTGAAGCACATCCTCATTTTAGTATCAAAGCATAGGTGATGAATCTTGAAAGGTAGAAGCATGCAAATTTTGGAATGTTACAAATTGCCAGGCACTGTATGCATAAGGAAGAAGTCAGACCCAATCTCCTCATGAGTGACACTTTACCCCACTCTTTACTTCCTTATTGGACTCTTTTGTTCCTCTCATGTGTCTCCCCCTAGTCGTTACTTCTTAGGACATCTCCAATCGATATGTCAAAAGTGTCACATAGATATTTAACGGCTATAAATGACATCTCACACCACTCCAACCGAATTGTCAAAACTGATGTGGAATGAAGGCTGGTGGTTCAGCTGTTAAAAGTAAGATGTCAAACGAATATTTTATTATTTTTTTAAAACAGCTGTCAGCTACTTTCATTTATTATTTTCTTTTTTAATTTTGTTTCATTCTTTCTCTTTCCAGTTTATTTTCTACTTTCATTTAAAATAGTAATTTAATTTGACATATCGAGTGGAGTGTAAAACTGTATAAATGTCAAATTGGCACGTCAGCCATCAAATTTAAATTTGATGCTTGGAATTTGACATCTCCCTTGGAGATGCTCTTAGTAATCTGTTTTTTCTTTTATTTATTCATTAACTTCTATTTCTATCTTTATACTATTTAAATTTAAAGATTAAATTGCAGATTATTATTTTTAGTTCTTATTTTTTTGAAGGAAAAAAAGCTTGCTATAAAATAAGCAGGACTAACATGGTCCATTCTTTGGGGTTAATAATAGTACACAAGTTTGGTACCTGTTTCTCACCAAACACATGACAAGTCATTGTTTATTGAAATCATAGAAGGTCTTGCCAAGTTTGTAACTACAAGGGAAAATAAGGCTATGTGATGTGATGCAACCAATTTTTTTCTCTGAACTTTATTTTCGGCATCACTGCTTAATATATGAAGAATTAAAATTTTAGTGCGATATAATACCAAAGAATTTAAGATGTGTTATACATAATTTTTATTTAGGAATACGAGGTTCGAAGAAGAAGAAAATAATAATAATAATATAGGCTCATAAAATTTTGAAGGAATTTTCAATTGGGGAGAAGGAATTCATTCTTGTTCACATCCTTAATGAGTCTTCCATAAATGGGAGATATTCCAGTGACATCAACTTCTTCTGGTAATCATCCAATTTACTTTTGTGAGAATAATGGTTTATGAACTTGACACATGATTGGTGTGCACCTGTGGCTACCCCAGACCAGAACATAAAATACAGCTTTTCTCTGCATCCTTGTTTTTCTCCTTTTTACCTTTTGCAGAAAAAAGAAGAGTTCAAAAGGAAGTTCAAAAGAAAAATGGCAACTTGCTTAGAAAGAGAGAGAAATTAAGAACTCATTTACAATACACATGGAGAGAAGAGAAGAGAAGGCCTGAAAGATCTAAAACAGAATACATCTCCCCACCATTCCCAACTCTCTCTCTCTCTCTCGTTTACTGGAACCCACAATCTAGATTTTCATGAGTTCTTAAAGAAAAGCAAACAAACAACAATGAAGCTTGTTGTTGGTATTGTTGTGAATTTGCTTTGGCTACTTGTGAACCAAAATCACTCATCTTTTGTTTGTGTTGTTGCCACATTTGATTCACCTGACCCTCTTCTTCCCTCCGTATCAGTTCCTCTTTCCTCACCCGTTTCTCCACTTGCTTCATCAATGGCATCCTTCCCTCCAGGTACTTTTATCTCTCTATCTATATTCTTTACTCTGATTTTAATTTCTAGCAATAATGGGTCACGGTTACACCATTTCGAAATTCGAATTTCAAAAAAATGACTATCCACTTTGTCTGCATTTACTCCAACAAATTTGAATTGAATTTTGCTGATTTTACCAGTTTCTGGCTGATATTACCCCCCTTTTGTTATGTCGGTGAAAAATTTCCAGGCTTTAATGTATTAGATATTGCCTATTCGCTCAAATTTCACTAAAAGATCCCTATAAATATTTCATGTGTTAACAGGAATTCAAGAAGGAAGTGAAGGGCACCAAATGGATTCACATAAAAAGATGGTGATTGCCCTCACTGTTACTTGCACCACACTTGGTATAGTTCTGTTTACATTATTGTGTTCGTGGATTTATCACAAGAAGCTCCCACAGAAGTCCCACAAGAAAGGTGCTCAGAGCAACTCAGGTAATTTCATTTTTCACACTTCTTGGCCTCTAAATCGTGCTTCAATTTATGGGTTTTAGTTTGTTCGTAAATTGCTGCCTGAGGTTTTTGCTTTGGTTTGTATATGAAGATGCTGAGAAAGGGGTTGCATTGGGTGCATTTATGGGAAAGTTCAATTCCATAGGGATGGTTTCCAAGAAAGGATCTGTTTCAGTAATTGAATATAAGGTACTAGAAATAGGAACCAACGATTTCCGGGATAGCAATATTATCGGTGAGGGTGGATTTGGATGTGTTTATAAGGCTCGGTTGGATGATAATTTGCTTGTTGCAGTCAAGAAACTAGACTGTGCAAGTCTGGATGCAGAGAAAGAATTTGAGGTAAGTTTTGCTCAAAATTTTGATTGGAGTTTTGTGTAGTATCATTTTAATATTTTTGATTTGATAATATATCAAGTGTTCATATTGATTTACCACTTGGAATTGCAGAATGAGGTGGAGTTGTTGCATAAAATTCAGCATCCAAATATAATTTCTTTTTTGGGTTGTAGTTTTCATGGTGACACAAGGTTCATTGTTTATGAATTGATGCATAATGGATCTCTGGAATCTCAATTGCATGGTAAAATAGTCATCTCACTCGACTTTTAAACCTAAGAAACGGAGATATTCACATGGTTCTAAACAGATATTCGTCAATTGTTGCAGGACCCTCTCATGGTTCTGCATTAACATGGCATATGCGAATGAAAATTGCCCTTGATGCAGCAAGGTTAGTCTTTTTTTTCCCCAGTGTCTGAGTCCTTTTCGTTTTCATTGTTTATTAGCTTACTCGTTTTAACATATTTCATATTTGCCCATTTTTAACCAGAGGATTAGAACATCTACATGAGTACTGCAAACCCCCAGTTATCCATAGAGATCTGAAAACATCTAATATTCTTTTAGATGCCAACTTCAATGCCAAGGTTGGGAGGATTACATAAATTATTGCCTTGTCTCATATTTCCTTGTAAATCATTGAGATTTCATTATTATATTGCAACAGTGCATTATCATTATCCTCTTGCATTTAACTTACTGAAGCTTCTCTCTCTCTCTCTCTCATGGTGGCTTGTTTCAGCTCTCTGATTTTGGTCTTGCTGTGGTTGATGGGGCCAAAAACAGCAATAACATTAAGCTCTCTGGCACCTTGGGCTATGTTGCTCCTGAATATCTTTTAGATGGTATGCCAACTTAACCTGCAAAAATTGAAACAAAATTGTTTTTAGGGTTTCTAATCTAATCTAAATTATAGTTCCTTTTCCTTAGCTGAATCTAATCTAAATGTTCTTTAATTAAGCTATCTCGGGCCCCTAGCTGCACATGTTCTGCCACTGGGTGTATAGACATACCATTTCAATTGGTTTCTGAAAAAAAAAAAATCAAATTCACATCTAACAAAATTTTTAGCTGAATAATAGGAAGCCTTTTGTTTATAGACATGGTTGGCAATTGGGCACATACATACTATTATTTCACATTTGGATTATAATATGGCCAGCAATGCATTTGGTCATTGAAACAAACAAAATAGCATAATTTTCTGAAGAGCTATGGGAAACCAAGCTTTGAGAGAGATCTCGTTTTCATTTTGAGTTTTGGTGTTAAGGAAATGGCTCTTATAATTTGTCAGGCAAATTGACGGACAAGAGCGATGTGTATGCTTTCGGAGTTGTGCTTCTGGAGCTTCTACTAGGAAGAAGGCATGTAGAGAAACTGGCACCAACTCAGTGCCAATCTATAGTCACATGGGTATGCAATGCATGCCTTTCTCTTTAACTGCTTTCCATCAACTTCTTATGCATCATTCCTACTAATTGAAAGCTCAAATATCCCAACAACAATGGCGTAATATACAGGCCATGCCTCAACTCACTGACAGATCAAAGCTTCCAAACATTGTGGATCCTGTGATCAAAGATACAATGGATCTTAAGCACTTGTACCAGGTAATGTTTGCGAATATGTTGCATGTCAGAATCTTGCGTGATCGCGCTGTAGTATCATTCATAGTTGAAGCTGCCTCACAGGTTGCTGCGGTAGCTGTGTTATGTGTGCAACCAGAACCAAGTTACCGTCCACTGATAACAGATGTTCTTCATTCTCTTGTCCCTCTTGTTCCCGTCGATCTTGGAGGGACACTCAGAGTTACACAAGCTGCAGCTCCACAAAGCCCTTAAGCTGCTCACTCATTCACACACACACACACACAAGGCACTAGGATCAGGCATGCCTAATGATACTTTTGCAACGATTAGTTTCCGCTGCTCAAAATCACACATTGATTTGCTGACGACTATTTTCGTGGAAGTTGATGCCTTTCAGTTATTGCAGTGAAAGAAAGTTGGCCTGGTAGTGGTAGAGTGAATAATTCTTGGGGAAATTTGTAAATTGAATGAATTTAGTTTGAAGTTGAAGATACTTTGTGCATATGATGAGGCCATTTGTAGAAACACTATCTAATTACCCTAATTTGACTTTTGACCTTTATTTGTATGCAATGGTAATTTATTCTAATTCTAATCTAAGCGAAGGCTTGATTTAGGCAAAATTATCCGATGAGCCATCAATTAGGTTTTAAGTTCCACATAAATATATAATATTCTCGTCATCGATGAGCTGTACCTGAAACCTCTTAATATAAGTAAGCAGCCATGGATGCCACTAGAGCAAATTTAGGGCCGGTCATGGCCTAGGGCCCTAAGGAGGCCTCAAATTTTTTAAATTTTCTCTCTGCCAGTGGAAAACTTCTCCCCCCCTTCTCTCTAAAGCCAGAGAACTAGCCAGCCCTAGGAGGTGCGGCTCCTCCAGATCCCCATTGATTTGTGGTGATCTGTGAGTGACCCATTCCTCTTCCCCTCACACTCATACTTTGTCCTACTCTTTTTCTCCCCAAACTGTTTTTTTTTTTCGGCAGTTTTGGTGGATCTCCACAAACTCGAAGCGAAAAGTTTCCACTACGAGAAGAAATGCAAAATCAAGACTTCGTGCACTGACAAACATCCTGACATGAGATTTCAAGTGCTTCCATGTTCTAGGCTGATGAAGGCTGAGGTATTCCCGTGCAAGTACAACAAAGGCAGAAGCAGCACTCAAGTAAGATACTGAAGTTGCCATATATTGTGATTGTGTTGTATATAATTATTTGAGTGAGAGGGCAGCGCATATATAATATAATTTATAGGGATAAATCTTAATATGTATTGCCACTCTTTCAATCAAACACCTACTCGAAATAAATAATGGCCTGCCATTGGCACGGTTGGTGCTCGATTCCGGATCCAGGTTGGAGTTGCTTCTTCCAATTTTGCTAAGCAAAAAACAGGTACCAAGCTACCAAACCACGACTCATAAATTCATCACATTGAACTACATCAACCACATACTCGCATACAAGGCAGGCTAGCTTCATCCGTGTACAAATCTATGGCTGGTGGAAGCTAAAGCCATCAACTACAAACCAAGTTGTGCATAGATGGCAAGAACCTGTTCATCTAGGCCAGTCCAGTCCCGTCCTTCACTGGGAAGCCCAAAGCTACTTTAAATACAGGCTTATTCAAACATAAATGTACCACAAGACAAAAAACTGTCATGAAGGGTTGGATTAGTTGTCGAAATTCGATAAACTTCCATCGTTTTACAAAAATAACTAAGTGCATAGAATTGCTTTCTGATAGCCCCTTCAAACGCAAGAACTTACAAAATGCAAACCACCAGTATGTTCAATGGTGGCTTCTCAAAATGGTCATTTTACCAATCTACCGTCACTTTGTTCTCAAACTGTCCACTTTAGCAAAGGACCAAACTACATTTACAGCCTTTTAGAATCATCATTTCTTTTGCCGAGTTAAGTATCCAAAAGTCAGCAGAATCTAACACAGTTTACAACCTACGAAAATGTCACCTTACCCCACCCCCCACCCCCCAAAGCAAGGAACGCAAACAGAATCCTTGGCGCCTTGAGTGATACAAACACCTACAAAATCAAAATTCATTACTCAAAGGAAAAGCATTTCAGTCCTCAGAACTGTCTCCACTATTATTCTTCATATCCTCTTCATGATCTAGAGTCTTGACTGCAGATAGAAGCAACCCCATTCCTCCTCTTGTACCTTGTTCTGATTCCCTACCACTGCCTTTTCCATTCGACTTCCTTGATCCTTCTCCATTCTTTCTCTGTTTCTTTTCATTCTTATTATAAGCCTTTTTTGCCTTTTTTATGTCCTTGATTGCCGCTTGACATTTTCTACAAAACCATTTCCCACTTGGAATGGAAGTGCGTGGCGGGTCCATGCAATAGATGTGGTATCCATGATCACAGCCATCACAAAGAACAATCATATCATCATCTTGATCAGTGAGGCACTGTCTACATAGACAAGAATAGCAGTACCAACGGGGACCATATGATCTTAACTGCTTAGATGTCAAGCACTTCACATGGTAGTTTATCTTAGGGCAGTATGGATGTTCACATGCCTTCAACTTTTCACCATTTTCTACCTCATTTCCACAAGTTCTGCAAACGTTCAAGTCTTTGCTATCTTTCGATTGTTGGATTCCACCATCTGCACTATAATTTGAAGCCTCTTCCATATCTGTGTCAGTTTCTTCATCTGTAGATACACTTTCACCTCCGATGCCATTAACTAGAGTCTTGGGCACATTCAACCTCTCACACACAACACAGTCCTCATGGGATGATCGAATACCACTTGCAGTGCAAGTCACACAAAACCAATTCGTTGTTGGAATCTCTTTCACGGCAGGGTGAATGCAAGAGACATGGTACATGTCCTCACATGAATCACATACGAGGCAACCCTGCCCATTTGCCTTGCCTCCGCAGTGCATGCAAGTGCTTACACCGAGCACACCCCTATCTTCTATTTGCTCCAGTTTAGTGTGAGAGTCAGCTTCCAAGGTGCAGAACTATTTTAAAGTGACACAATTTAGTATATTCCTAAAAGCCAGCAGATCAATGACTTATAATAGACTATTAAGCAAGATAATAGAGATGCAATCAATTAGATTTTTTTTCTTTGAGTCCTAGAAGTGACAAGAATGCAAAAGACAGATAGCCATAGGTTGAAAAAAAATGAAATAAAGTACCATTAGAGAATATGCTTCCAGAATATAAAAATGCCAGATGCTCATAAACAGTTTTATACTTGCATTACTAGAATTGTAATAGGATAACAACATGAAACCATTGAGAGTTCTCTGAAATTTATCCTGAATTTCCATATCTGAGGTATCAAATGCACACCAGAAAAAAAGGCAAATCATCACATGTCTAAATTCACTTAAATCCATTCTATGTTAAAACTAATAAATTCCAGTACCTCATTCTTTCCGTCTTGAAATGTACTGTGGACTGAGCCTCCCACCTGCAATGACATAAAACAATTTGTTAAGACAGCAGGCTTAGAACACTATACACAGCATGTATATACCACATACTTATTTTTAGAGCCTATATATTTCATAAACTAAACCTTCAGGTACTTGGACTAAATATCTCTTCAGGGCCTATTTGGCAACCATTTCTTTTTTAGTTGTCTTTTTGTGTTAGATATAAATGGGGAAGTACATGGGAGAAAGGAGATATGACGAATGGTGGGAGGGATGTAGAAGAAATCTAAACAGAATGGTACAGAAAATGAATAATAAAAATTGAAGACTATTTTAAGTTGATTCACTTTCAAATTTGTGTTTCATACATTCTCCTTCATTTGTTCCTCTTCCCACCCAACCCCCTTGTTCATCCCTCCTTTCCTCATACCTCTAGCACAACAAATGAAAACGAAAATTAAAAAGTTGTTATCAAATGGGCTAGAATTATCTAACCTGTCCATTGTAAGAAGTTCTTGAGACCTCAGAGAGGCTATTTGCAAGAGAAATCAAATTGGTACCGATCCCTTGAAGCTTTCGCCAAACCTGGAAAATATTTAGGTTCAGAGTATGCAAATGACAGACAAAATAGATCACCTTCAAGGTCTTTTACATGAATACAAATGCAGCCTCAGTTTAGAGTTCCATGTAATTCAAATGCTGATTAACCAATATCATACAACACAATCAGATTTTAAATTGTATTAGCAAAAGAACTTGCAGACTTGAGACAAGCATACATGTCAAAAGAAAAAAAAAATGGACACAACTAGAACTGTATATCACATAACGATCAGAGGAAAGAAACAGCATGGTCCTTTTCAAGGAAAGCACCACAAGCGTTCACCTATCTTCAAGTGCCCATGCCTCACTATCATATATTATGCATACAATAAATTTGTAGCACAAAAATATCACTCCATCAATATGCATGCCTTACAAAAGTGGATTACCAAATTGATTTACATATGCACACATTGAATTCAGACGCCATGATATTTAAAAAAGATTTCACCAACCGATACCCTCAACTCAAGTTTGTTAATAAAGAGCAATCTGACATAGATAATCAAAATCATTCCCAAAATGATAACCATATGAAGTAGAATTTCTTTGAAAAAATTTCTCATGTAAATGAAGTTCCAAATATTCTATGGAATCATTAATACAATACTTGAAACAATAAAATTTTGACACCACATTGCTGTCACATCCACGGACCACGCCATGATAGGAAATAAACAAAATGTGGAAAAATTAGTACTGATTTAGACATCATAACAATACAACTTAACAATAGAGCACCAAACTTGCCTGTTGCATATCAGCAGAGAAGAGCATAGGCGAATGTTCATAATCTCCCTTTTTCATCCTCGAGTTTATGAGATTAAGATTGAAAATGCTGTCCATCTTGGTTCCTTGAAAATTTTCCAAGAAAAGTTTGCACAATGAAGCAAATTTTTCTGAAACTAAAACATCAAAAAAAGCCTGTTGACACATCGCAGTAACTGAATGATGGCTTTTATTTGAAGATCCATTAGATATTAAACCACCATGCCCATTGGCTGCATTCTGAGGTCTCTTCAATACAGACTGAGTTGGAAAATCGCATTGATGCATATCCTCATTACAGTCACCAGATTCCTGCAAAAAAACTATTAAATGATAATGACAACAGAAAATTTGAAAAACTAATTGTATTCAAGCTAAAAAATACAAAAGGATGGCTATAAGCCTATAAAACCAACATTCATCAGTACAAAAAAAGGACTTGTGGTTGCAGCACAAACCTTAAATCTTGTTGGGTGATCTATCTCTCGAAAATGTTCAAGTGCTTGTTGGATGGACACTTGTACACCACCTTCTTCATTACCTAATGACTGATACATAATCTCTAGTACGGAATTTCTCCAGTGCCTCTCTGAGCAAACATCTGAACTATTTATTCGATGGACTTGCTCACAAGAGTTATTGTGCACAATTGTGCCTACAGGTTCCTTTAGAAGCTGCAAGAAACCAAACACAGATTAATCAGAAAATTAATAGTAATTATTTCAGCCTCTTTTTTGGTCCTCGATACTTTGTTGTTCTCAGTTAAACTCATTATGCATCCAAAATTACACGCCTTGTTACGACCTTTTTTTATCAATGCTACAATTTATAAGCTGATTCTTCTGTCTAATTAGAAACAAGCTTGCCATTGCTCAGGTGTGCTTCTGTTAAACTCAAGCCAAAAAGAGTGCAAGGGAGTCAGGACACCGGCCAAAATACAAGAATATTGTGGTCCTGCTTTCCAAATTTTCTAATTTAATAAACGATATAGGTTTTGACAACATGAAATTTAAGCAGGAGCAGACAGAGCTAGAGGAAGCACCTGGTTTGCCAATTGACTAGATGATTCAACATCTGCTCCACCATCTTCCTGTGATTTGCCATCCCAACTTAACCTTGCATACCTCCGCCTCTTGTAAGTCCGAACACCCTCACTTGCACCCTCACTGCTTTTTGCAATGTCATTACAATTCCCAAATTCAAACCCATTGCCTTCATTCTTAAAGCATTGAACTTTCTCATTGCATACCGAACTACCACCATTGCTTTTTCCGTCTTCAACTCCCATTACAAAACAAATCCCTAATATTGTCAAACTTTACAGTTCGAAAAATAGGGTTTCACAGCAGCCACCTGAGTTCCAATCTTCTCAGTACTCGGCAAATTTTAGAAAAGCCAACAAAATAAACCAGTAGGCATTCATCCAAACCCATCGTAATAAAATCCTCCGCTGTTTGGTATCCCAGAAAATGAATTTAAAGCATTTGTCTTTCAAATGCTTTGGGTAATCTTAGGAAAATGTAAAATTCAACTGAGTTAAGTCCAACAAGTACAAGTCTTTGACTCCTTTGTGGGTCGTCATCATCATCTATTGCCTTGGAAATACACACTGAGAATTTAAAGTTCTAAACTTGGGTTTCATTTTTTGTTCATGCATTTTCTTGGCAACCAAACAGAAACGAAAAAAAGACAAAGAAACACAATTTACAAACAACCAAAAGAGCAAAAGAGACAATCCTGACCTGAGAAGGAAATTTTGAGCGCCGAAGAAAATCAAAACCCTAAAGTCTGAAGTGCGGGGTTGTTGTTTTTGAGCCGTGACTCGTGAGAGACCTTGTTCAGTACAATGAGACTTCACGCTTATCTGGGATTTCTTAAGTTTTGACAAAACAGCGGGGACTGTGACTCAGACAGTTTTCTAATTATTAGTTAATAATATATTTTTTTCCATTCTAATATTATTTTGGGAATTATAAATGAAAGAAAATAAATAAATAGTAGACGACATTTGTGGGTATTGGTTATTTACAGCGACTTGTCGTTCCTATCAAGAGGAACCCGTTGCCTTCTGGATCTGTGAGTTCGATTTCCCAATGTATTTTGCAAATCAAATGTTTAAGCTGAAGTTATGTTTGGTCTTCTGGATTTGTTGGGGTTTGTCTCTGTGAAAGCAGTTTTACCTTTTCCCTTACTCTTTGGTTTTACCAATGTCTTGTGACTCTCCATTGACTTTAGTTTACAATTCAATTATTTATTTATTTATTTATTAAATCATGTTTCATTTCGTTATAATGCAAATATTAATAATCGACTTATTTTTAACTTATAAGTTTTTCATACTTGAATGATAAAAACTACATAACGAATTCAAATTTACACCAACCTCATATGTGGTACACTTTTTTTTTTCCTATGCCAAGGTTTTTTCTAATTGAAATCTTTCGAACAAAGTTTTTTAACGAGGTAGACGAAGGGCAAACCCACGCCATCACTTGTTGTTGAATAGAACACGATTTATGTACATGTCAACAATATGAAGTCATGACTACATTTGTAATTTTGTCTTGTTTTAATTTTTTTTTAGGCTATAGCTTTGTTCACAATGAAATTTATTCAAATCGCAAATCTTTTTAAGATTTACTTTTGTCTCTTCTTTGTATTCTTTTCACGGTATTTTGAATAAAATATATTTTCTAATAAATTAATAAAAAGAGCTATTGCCATTTGCAACATTATTTTCAGCTCTTTTTTTTTTCTTCCGTTGGATGATTTTGAATTTGTCATTTTCTTTATAAAAATAGAGGAAAATGTGTTCATAGAGAGATAAAATATGAATAGTTGAATTTGTTATTTTAATTACCGTGCAACTAATACCCTCGCTTATTACCTGAAATGACCCCAACTTCTCATGCCTAAGTAGATTTTAACATTTTCTTTTAATTCTATTTTATTTTATTTTAACCTTAAAGGACTAAAAGGTCCTCATCCTATCCACGTGATACCGATACTTTTCCAAAATTCCAAATGCTATTATTTACAGAGTCTAGACATGATTAATTAGCGAGAAGTAGGATTATGAAATCACAAAAAGTAAATTTTGTCGATACGTTTCATGTAATTATTAATCAAATAAGGGGGCAATTTCGTCCTTTAAGTGAGCATAAATAAGGGTAAACAACACTTAACAATGAAGTTGAAAGTGGAAAGTGGAAAGTGGAAAGTGGAAAGGGACACCACTCTTCCTCTCAACTGTGAATAGTTGTGACTTGCTTCTTTAGTTGTTATTGTGGGCAATTGAGTTTGGTGAAGAGGTCTATGAGTATGAGCGACGGAGGCTGCTACACTACAGAGGCAGAGAGAGCTTGATTCATCAGTTGCTCAGTTGATTTGCAAGAAGCTTGAGCATTGAAGATTGAAACTTGGAGATGAAGTGCATATCGTGCCAGGATCTCCACAACGAAGATGGGGCCGGCACTTGTAAAGAGTGCTAAGAGGAGGCCAACGAGACTGAGGAGGAGCTCAAGCGCGAGATCGACGAACTCAAGGCCAAGGTTGCCTTCCTCAGGTGCTCCTCCCCCGTTCCATCCTCTAGGACTCCCACCACGCCGCTTCCTTCTCCGACGTCGTTTTAGTTGCCTCCGAGGATGCCCCTTCCCGATCCGCCGTACCCGTTCCGGCTCATAAGATATCAAATAAATTTTGATTTTGATTTCCAACCATAACAGACTTGAGTTCATATGAAGTTTGGTGTAACACTAAGCTCATGCCTAGTCAATGATGATGTACACGTACTGTGGAAGTTGTCCCAAAAAACAGCTACCCAATACGTACCCAATACCCATCACTCTTAGGCTTTAATCAAATTTCTTATCTTCGCATATGGAAACCCTCTGAACACGTACGCCAAATTAAAGAATCCCAATTGAACTCATCATCTGCTATTCCAATCCAGCTCAAAATCTGCTAGTCAATTATTTTTAACGATGAAGCCATCGACATAAATACAAGAGAGCTAGCCGGCAGGAGTAATTAAATTAAACCTTGCGTGTTTTAGACTTTACTTAATGATTAAGGCATTGGCATTCCTTTATACACAAAAGAAATCAAAGTTATTGAACATAATTCTCTTCTCTATTTTCCGGCCGCTTGATCGATCCCCGTGAATACCGAGGAGATTAGTTACACCGAAGGAAGTGCTCGATCACCGGCCGTCGTCCAGCAGTAGTGGCTATATATATGTCGATCCCCAACAACGTTTTGTATGGCGATGTCTTTCTGTTTGCCGAGGATGGTGGTTCTGTCCCCATTCCGGCCAATAAGGTCATTCTGGTCAGTACCCACTTCTCCGCTAACTTACTTCTTATGGCACAAAGTGTTCATTAGTTAGTGTTTATGATTTGCCTATCTTGTGTGTACGATACTACGTATATAGATATATATATATATATATATATTATGGATTATTTGTCCATGAATAGTAAACTTGGTTTAAACTTGGATTTACTCTTACAGCATATCTCCCAACTCCACCAACGTTAACCAAAACTTAGCTAAATTTTGATCACCAGCACATAGTAATATAGGTAATATACATGGATGTGGTTGGATTAGAAACTTCAAAATTCCAAGAAATTTAAACTTAATTAGTTAAAAATGCGGAATTTTATGCACCGATCCAAGATTTGAATAAGCATATAAAGAAAAACAACTAAACAAGGGATTTCTAGTCATACCTGTCGAGGTGTTACTTCATTATATCTAGATATACGAAAGATATATGTACTATATTAAACCTACGTAGTACTTAATTACATATATAATGCAAGACATATCTTATATATGATGCTTACATATAGTATGTATGCTGGATTTATAAAAATTCGTGTATATTTACAAATTTTAATTTGAAATTATATATATAAAAATAAAAATGCATA